>JABMCL010003745.1:597500-615000 GCA_018857735.1 Alviniconcha marisindica | reverse complement strand
GCCAACATCTGCAAATAATGAATGAAAATACGAAGGAATGTGCGTTGCCTGTCTTCTTTGCTTAACGCATTTAACTTTATGCCCAAGAACTTTTCCAACGAACGTCATCAACACGTTGCTGGCGTGTGATAATTTTTTCCACAATCCGCTTTGGCGTTCATAATTGTGGACCTGCTCCAAAACCATAAAGAATAAAGCGAGCACACTATTCTCTGTCAAGGAAGTCGGAACCAATACATACCCTAGAGACCTGCGTAGCACAAAATGTGGAGAGTTTAAAAAAATCATTTTTATCCAACCTTTGTGGCGTCGGCAAACACCTCATCGATGTATTCATATCATAATCTCACCCATTTCACTCAAACTCAAACCCATTTTTTATAACTATTGCTAACGTACCCAGTCAAAATCAAACTGAGAGTTCACACAGATACCAGGTAACTCGGCAGCAATCCCATTAATTTGAATAATACCAGAAACCGAGTAGAGTGAGACTGAAATTTCACGCACAGCCTGGAGGCAACAAGTTCGGTAGCAAAGCCGAAGGTCTCGCGTTTTATGGCAGGGTTCATGCACCGGTCCTTCGGCTGTTTAATGAGCTCTGTTTATAATGAAGCGATTCTAATCTTCACCGTTCTGACGTGAGCTCCAGACGAAAGCAATGTTGGCAATGTTGTCGGCGGCTTTATGGAATCAGAGACACGAAGGAACGACCACCAGAATGTCCCTAATCGTCCATAATCTTCAACCAGACCTGGCGCAAGACGTAACGCAGCCGCAGCTCACCTAACCGCACAGCATTAATGCCAAATTCCTTCACACCGCAGACGAGAGGAGTTGGACAATTTTCAACAGTGCAGCAATAGAGTCAAAGATAAACATCGTCTAGGAAATTGGACAATATTTGACGCGCAACTTTCCAGGATAATCATCATTTTAGAAGGTTTCGCCCCGGCACTTGGTCCACTCACGTTCGTTCGTTAGACATGTTAGTTCAACACTAAATTATTTCCGAAGAGGTACTAGCAGGAAACGCCGACTCCCAAGGGTGTGTATGGTGGAGGGTGGAGGTCTGTGGGAGGAGGAAGGGGGAGCAGAAGGAGCCTAAGTTTCGCTATCATTTTCACAGCAATTCAACATTCAGATGGGGAGAGACGTCATCCCTTTTTGCTGTTTCACTGAACTATGCAGGGGGAAATGCCCTTGCATGACAGACAGTGTGTATAAACTCGTCCCGGTATTCAGTTAATAAGTGACACTGACGTGCCGTGCGCATAAAGCAAAAGTAACGTGTGCAAAAACCGCGTGCTCCGGCTCGTGCACACGCACCTGCTGCTGGATGTTGAAGCGCGTGTTGGAATTGGTCTGACTGCTCAGGTAGCGTTGACACGGCACCACGCGTAACAGGATCCTGCGGGCATGCCGCCACCACTTTGAGACGTATCCAACTTATTAGACAGTCACATCTGGGCAGGTAGCGTGCGTAGGTGCAGACAGTCAGGAACGGAAAGGTTAGTCCAGGCCAGCCTCCGTGTGCGTCTCTCCACCAAGGTCTGTGTTAACCCACCCGACATTCACCTGATGTTCCGTCTCTGATAAGACATCATCATCATCATCATCATCATGAACCTCCACCACCACAGCTTCTATCACTACTACCGTAATCATCATTACATCATCACCATCATGCTCCTCCACCGCAGCTTCTGTCACCTTCTTTACCACCTTCTGTTGTTGTCGTCGTCAAACCCGTTCTTGATATTCACACTATGGTACGTAAGACCTATGAAGCAAATTTAATTTGTTTACTTTTCAGTTGGAACTGACCCTCCACGGAATACACAGAAGCGGATAACAAGCAAAGCAAGAACCTGAACACGGCAAAAACCAAAGACCGACAGAAACAGAAGCAGGAGAAAGACGTTGCTTTGGACTAACTTCAAATGAAGGGACTTGGTCTGGTAGGCACGAGGCAACGAACCACGGTCTTTATGTCCAATTAAAACTCCAAACGACCTTCTCCGCTGACAACCACGTAAAAAGCAGACAACCCTTGAAGAGACGCAACAGGTTCTGAGCGTAGCTGGGTGGGAGGGAAAGCCAACCACGTTCTCTGTTTGTTTTTCTTCCCTTATCTTTCCATTCTTCAAGAAAAGAAAGACAAGATAATTTCACGAGTGGGAGACCCTGTGCGGGTGGTCTCGAGAATCAGACAAGAGAAAATTGACCTGGTCTGTGTGTGTGCATCTGTTGGGCCACTATCTGCATTCTTCGCTCACAGCGCCGATTGCACGTGCTGGTGGTGACGGAGGAGGCGGTGGTAGTGGTGGTGATGGTGGTGGATGTGGTGGTTGTGGTGTATGTGTGCGTGTGTAGATAGCGGTAGACACTAAATGAAACATCGCCCTGCTTTTAACAGACCTGTCTGGTTTATCAGCTGCTCGAGCTCCGGTGTCCACTCCGACGAAACGAATACGAAAACAAAGACTACCTGCAATGGTTTCGCTTTACCTCTGCTCTCTTGCTATGTACGCTGCGCGAGTGTGCATGACTGCTTCGAGGTTACTGCTGATTTTACATCCGTGCATAGGCCACAGTTTATCATTAGCTTGTGTACAGTTAGGTGGGCAAACATGTGTGTGTGTGTGTGTGTGTGTGTGTGTGTGTGTGTGTGTGTGTGTGTGTGTGTGTGTGTGTGTGTGTGTGTGTGTGTGTGTGTGAGAGAGAGAGAGAGAGAGAGAGAGAGAGAGAGAGAGAGAGAGGTGGGTATATATAGAGAGACAGACAGAGACAGGTAGATAGACAGATAGATAGACAGAGAGAGGGGGGCGGGGGGTATGTAGAGAGACAGAGTCAGCTAACAGATAGATAGACAGACAGACAGATATATAGATAGATAGTAGATAGATAGATAGATAGATAGATAGATAGATAGATAGATAGATAGATAGATAGACTGGTTGATTCTTCCGTCGTTCCTTGTATTATGATCCTATACTGATGTTCTGATTCATTGCAGCAGTAACAACAGAGAGGACAAAATTCAAGATGGGAAGGGGAGCATGAATGAATTGTCACGAAAATAATCTTCCAAATAGCTTACTCCATGGCAAAATCAGTCCACACACTTCCATTTGGCAAAGTATTGGACATGCTGGTGTAGGTACACACATTCGCAATCTGGTAGAAAGACAAACCTTTTTTTGTTTTTCGTTTTGTCTTTTCTTTCACCCTTCGATTCCACTCTGGGCTGATGGGATCGCTCAAACCTATTTCCCCGTGACAGAGCAAGAACATCAAGGGAATCCTTCTCGGCATTGTCAAAACAATTTGTCATTCTGGACAGACATTCGCCATACTCCCCGCTTTCCTCTCCTCCAGAACTGTGGATTCAACCCCCGCTCCTTCATTTTTATGTCGTGCCAAGACTGACAGTTTAATTACACTGTTGCTTGTAACATTGACTTTCTGCCTTCTCCCTGCTCTCGCGCTTCTTGGCGGGCTCATCTTGAAAAAGAAGAAGGAAACACTCCTCCGGACACGGGCAGAAGGAGATGGCTATGGGCCAGAGAAAGGGGACTTCAATTTTGGAAATGGGTTTCATCACTTTGCCAACTGTGCCATGGACACTGCCGTTGAACAGGCCGCCGGTGACTAAGCTGGCACGTTTGTCGGAATGACTGGACGCGTCGTGAAAACAGCGGCCATCAACCTCACACCGGAACAGATTGTTTTCATCCTGGAAGTGAGAGGAAGGAATTCTGTCTATAAAGAAGACTGTCCGTTTTTAAAGATCGATCATTAGTTTGTTTATGCCCAGTCCACTGCACAGGTACGCGTAGGACTACTGCTGCGCAGGACTACTGTGTGTAGGACTACTGCTGACTACTGCTGCGCAGGCTACTGTTGCGTAGGACTACTGCTGTGTGGGACTACAGCTGCGGAGGACTACTGCTGTGTAGGACTACTGTTGACTACTGCTGTGTAGGACTACTGTTGACTACTGCTGTGCAGGACCACTGCTGCGTAAGACTACTGCTGTGCAGGATTACTACTGTAGGACTACTGCTGACTACTGCTGTGTAGGACTACTGCTGACTACTGCTGTGTAGGACTACTGCTGACTACTGCTGTATAGGAATACTGCTGCGTAGGACTACTACTGCGTAGGACTACTGCTGCGTAGGACTGCTGCATAGGACTACTGCTGTGTGGGACTACCACTACTGCTGCGTAGGGCTCCTGCTGTGTGGGACTACTACTACTGCTGCGTAGGACTACTACTGTGTGGGACTACTGCTGCGTAGGATCGGCTAAATGTACCCAGTCATATCACGGAGAGGGTTAGTTACTTAGTCCTTGGACTTTAAAGTCCCGGCAGCCGCATAGGACGTATCACACATTCAAAATTCTTTTAGGTCAGTTTAGAACGCATATCACTGAACCACACGTAAGTCAAAAGCTGGATCACAGCACAATACAATCAACAGCAAACGCAGCCAAATCAAAAATAGTCAATAAGAAGAATATCTCAGTATTTACCTTTCACCTCCGCAACCGACTAAAATATCACATTTTTACGAAGGATCCACAGGGAGCCGGTGTTAAAGCGGTATCTAAGACAGTTTTGTTTTGGGACCTGTTTGCTATTCTTTTCTTTATTTTAGCTGTAGAACTCTTGACAAATGGCATTAATATAAACTCAATGACACTTTAAGCTGAAACGTAAACAAGGTTTTCATTACTGACTCAAAGTACATTATTTCGAGTTTTGCATCAATTTTCGCGGAGTCAGTGGGTCTTGAAAGTAGCGAAATGTTGGGGTTATTTTCAAGATGATAAATTAGCTTATAAACGCTGTTTTCTGTCACTGTTGTAGTAAATCTCAGTTAACAGCAACAACAAAAAGAAAAGAAAATGAAAAAGATGTACTCAAAGCAACTTTCATGTAAATCAAAGCGCACCAGACAGAGTGTCATCCAAATAAAAAGAAATGAAAAAGTAGAATAAAATATAACCATCTAAATCAACACACTAAAAATATTAATGATATATAAATCAAATCGTTGGGACAGCTTGGGTCATCTAAATCATACAATTTCGACATGTATATAGCCACACGCATCCCTCTGTCACATGATTTGTGCTAAAAACACACACGCAACCACAGTGCGAGAGTTCATAAATATGGTCATATTGTAGATATGCACAAACAGATTGTACATCACGCAAGAAAAGCAAGCCTCTCTCTCTCTCTCCCTCTCTCTCTCTCTCTCTCTTTCTCCCTCTCTCTCTCTCTCTCTCTCTCTCTCTCTCTTCTCTCTCTCTCTCTCTCTCTCTCTCTCTCTCTCTCTCAAAAACAGTTCCTTTTCTTTGGGTACAGGAGTGAAATGTATAAAGTAAATCTTTCTTCCGCAGTCCGGGTAACAGCACTGAATGATCAAACGTCAAGCAGCTAGCATGATAAAAACGGTAATAAAAACGAAACTGATGCCATTTCAGATTACGGCTGTAATGGAGTCACGTAATGGCAATTGATGTGGATATGCAAAATCCTTAGTCTTCAAACAGACGCGTAAGTAATTCTCTGTTTCACTGCACAGGCCGTTTACTCAGGTCCATTCAGAGTGCAAGAATAAAGTTCATGACCCAAGGTCCATTCAGAGTGCTAGAATAAAGACCATGACCCAGGGTCTATTCAGAGTGCTAGAATAAAGACCATGACCCAAGGTCCATTCAGAGTGCTAGAATAAGGACCATGACCCAAGGTCCATTCAAAGTGCTAGAATAAAGACACTGACCCAAGGTCCATTCAGAGTGCCAGAATAAAGTTCATGCCCCAAGGGTCCATTCAGAGTGCTAAAATAAAGACCATGACCCGAGGTCCATTCAGAGTGCTAGAAATAAAAACCATGACCCAAAGTCCACTCAAAGTGCTAGAATAAAGTCCATGACCCAAAGAACAATGTGGAAGTCCCAGGTCCGCAGATACAAGGACGTGCGACCAGTGGCACTGGTGGTTGCTGTCTTCAAGTCGTTGCCGGAGGGCCGAAGGCACGTGACGTTTGATTTGCGGCGACAGGTGTCTAGGTACAGCTCAAGGTGGTATCTTTGCGCTCGGAAAAGTCCGTATACGCTCCACATGGGCTCTCAGAAGTTTTCCCAACGTTGCTTTTGAAACAGTTCCAATGCTCATCTGCTTAACGATGGCCCTTTCTCGTCCTTTCAAGGAAGATCGTCGGGCGCTTCCTCTCTCTACGCTTCTCTCCTCCCACACAATAATGGCAACTAACATCTCCTTCAGGCGTCTAGACCAGCGGAAAGGACTGCAGTTACAGGCTGGTCTCTCGGCAACCAAGGTAACTCTTAAGGGACGTTATAGGCTACATAACTTCAATCCTATATAGTAGCTTATAACCTAACTTGGTCGGCCACTGTACGCACGTAGGTCATCACATATATATGAGTTTGCTATTTTGCCTTTCGATATCAGTGAGAGAGGATAACATATCAGGCAAAAGTGGCCGGACGGGTGTGTGTGTGTGTGTGTGTGTGTGTGTGTGTGTGTGTGTGTGTGTGATGCTGTGGTGGTGGCGTGAGATTGGTGGCGGGCGCGGGGGATGGGGTGGCGGGGGGAGGGGGGGGCGGGAAGGGGGGGGGGGGGGGGGCTGGAGAGAGAGAGAGTTGAAATGTAATAATATGCCTATGCTAATTGCAATGAAAAAGTCAGGAAAGAACGTGGGCATATCACCAACCCTTTTCTTTTATCAGATCCCCCCCCCCCCCCCCCCCCATCCCCTCTGACTCCCGCTCCACACAGTCCAACCGACGTGCTTGAACCCGTGCTATCTCTCTCTCTCTCTCTCTCTGATTCGGCAAATAAAGGAATAACAC
Source organism: Alviniconcha marisindica (assembly GCA_018857735.1). Classification (NCBI taxonomy): domain Eukaryota; kingdom Metazoa; phylum Mollusca; class Gastropoda; family Provannidae; genus Alviniconcha; species Alviniconcha marisindica. Next base: position 608,106 of record JABMCL010003745.1, on the reverse strand, counting down.
GAGCATTCACTCAGCTTCCGATGGAGACCAAACTTCCCACGCTGTGACTACTGTTTTGACCATGTTGACGATTGCTTCTCACCCTCCCACACATCCTTAAAAGCGTCTCTTGACTCATCCTCGTTGAACTTCATCACTGTGGTCCCCAGGCAACCATCAATCGTGTTGGTGTCTCTGGCTCCGTCCCTTGTTGCTCCATCCTTTCCACCGGCCTGTCACTGCCCACTGGCATCCTTTGGTAATATTGGCACCGCTGAGTGAACGGGAATTTTACCATGGGGAGCAGGGTATTTTTCCCATTCTGCTATTGTTGTTTAGCGTTTTCGGATCCAGCTTGGTTTGTCTGCTGTTAGATTTTGCTGTTAATGTTGGTTATTCCTCTTTGTTTGTGTGTTTGTGTGTTTGTGTGTGCGTGCGTGCGTGCGTGCGTGCGTGCGTGCGTGCGTGCGTGCGTGCGTGGTGTGTGTGTGTGTGTGTGTGTGTGTGTGTGTGTGTGTGTGTGTATTTGGAGTTTTGTTGTTTTTGTTTTGTTTTTGTTGCTGTTGTCATTATCTTTCCCCTTTTTGGTCATTGTCACTGTTATATGCCATGATTTTCCTCTCTCTCTCTCTCTCTCTCTCTCTCTCTCTCTCTCTCTCTCTCTCTCTCTCTCTCTCTCTCTCTCTGTGCATTCAAGTGGGTATGGTGGAGGAAAACACTTTCTCTTTAGAATAATTGTTTACAAGAACATACTCGCCTGTTTTCTAACACAGGACGGATGTATAACGGACTGTAAAAATGTAAACCTGTATAGTTTGTAAGTTAACTTGTCGTGTGGATCCAACTCTGTCACATTAAATCCTTCAGTGAACTGAAATTTTTCTTAACTATTAAAATCTATCCCATAAAGCGTCTAATTTCAAATTGAACTACATCACACTACGAACAAATTTCACAAACGAGCTCTTCGCTGGTATTACTCATTCTTGAGACTTAAAAGTATCCCGTCCATTTCACCACCCACTCCCCCTCCCACCCACCCTAGACACGCATCGTTCAAACAAGACATGATACGGTGCTATATCTCCGTCCCCCCTCACCCTGCCCTCTCCTTCGCACACACTGTAAAACAAAAGACATGACAGTCATGCTAATATATCTCCCCCATCCTGCCCCAGCCTCCCCTCCCCCTTTGCCATAAAAAAAGGTGATTGCTACATGGAGTGTTAGTCACCGAGTCCTTTGCCCCCGTGTGACGACTCACGACCTCTTCCCTCTCCTTCCCTGCAGACAGAGAGGGGCAGAGGGGCTGGGCCAATTGTGCGATCCGTCGACAAGACTGATGGTTTCGTGCCACACATACGACACTTTGGTCACACTTCGCCTTCTGTTCTCCTCCCATAGCCGACCACGTCGGCAGCGCCTGTGGTCAATGACTGTCTAAAGTGCCTGTGGTCAAAAGATTGACTCGCCCCCTCCCTCCCTCTCTCTCTCCTTCCCTCAAGTTCAATGTTGCTTTACGTCCATAGAGACCATCAGGACTATTAAGGACGGGGAGCTCAGGACGGCCACCTCGACTTTGACACAGTTCTTGAGCTCTCCCTAAGTAAGTAAACATGGTGCTTAACGACCACAGAAACCATAAAGCTTATAAGGGATGCGGAGAAGGTGGGGGAGGGGGTATGGAGGTGGGGAAAGAGGGAGATTATAAATTATACCTATCGCTACACTGTCACCCCCAGAATGACTCCTGCATTGAGATGGGCAGCGAAGAGAGTCATTTTAATGTTTCACTGATTGTGAGGGACGAAGTCACAAGACAGTGTCCACAAACCACAAAACGTTTTTGAAGAGAAAGGAGAGCCGAAGCGGAATCGAGTTGAATCCCTTCTGCATACCAGCCTTACCGCTAGGCCAAACCGGTCACAAGCTCTCCTTACATGGTGCTTAACGTCCACAGAAACAATAAGGCTTATTAGGGACGGGGGAGCTCTCCCTGATGATGAAATGATGTTTAATGTCCTCAGATGTCGGCTGACATATTAGGGACAAGCTGTGACCAATGCCGAAGCATGGTTCAATATAGCTTTACGTCCACGGAAACCAGAAGGCTCGTTAGGACGGACAGCCCAGGACGGCCACCTCGACTCTCACACAGCTCTTGAACTATGTAAGAGTTCTCCCTCTCGCTGTTCGTCCTGATATACCCGTCTTGGTTGATTGTGCGTTAAAAAACCAATTCTCTCTCTCTCTCTCTCTCTCTCTCTCTCTCTCTCTCTCTCTCTCTCTCTCTTCTCTCTCTCTCGTCTCTCTCTCCTCTCTCACTGTGTCTCTCTACAGTCTCTGTTCTCTCTCGCTCTCTTCTCTTCTATCAGCTCTGTTTGGTCAAATGGCCTCGGCTTCTTCCTCTGTATCTTCTCTCGTTTCTCTCTCTCTCTCTCTCTCTCTCTCTCTCTCTCTCTCTCTCTCTCTCTCTCTCTCTCTCTCTCTCTCTCTCTCTCTTTCTCGCTCGCTCTTATCCTCCTCTCTTCTCCCTTTCTCTCCCCCTCCCTCCTCTCTTCCCTCTGCTGCGGTACCACCAGAAAGCTGCGGAAGGAGAGTCATTGACTGACACCACAGGGGACCAGATTCAGATCAACCCCGTCACATTACGAATTCCCCCCCCCCCCCCCCCCCCCCCCCGACCCCATAAATTCCCCCAGTCCCTCAATTATTTCTTTTTCATTGGCTGTCCCTCTTTTTAGCGTCTCTTGTTTATTTATTCGTCGACACAATAATTTGCTATCTGACGTACTTGTCAGCTTACTGGTTGACTTAGGCTACTAGTTTTCTTACAGACTTAACAAATATTTGTGTAGAGTGTCGGTGCACTATTTATTTACGGTGGTGAACTAGCTGCCTGTAGCAGCGGAGAGAGATGCGCCTGATACGGGAATGGAATCACTTCAAAAACCGACGTAAGAGAAGATGAATGTATTTGAATTAACACAATAATCAATGAATACACAAGAAAGTTAATTAGCGCTCGAAAGACGTCACACAAACACAGCAACAAAAGCCGGTGTCGCCTACGGTAACTCTCACCTGGCATGAGAGTAAATACAAGGTACATAAACTCCACTAGCGGTACATCCTGAATAGACAGTAATACACAATAATCATCACGGGAAATATAGAAATGTGTCATAGAGTTGTTGTTTTTTTGGCGGGGGAGGAGGGAGGGGGGAAAGGGGGGATGGTGGTCGTGGGGGGTGATCAAGCTCGTAACTAGAAATATATCAACCATAAAGAGACCCCACCCCGAACACACACACACACACACACGCACGCACACACACACACACACACACACACACACACACACACGCACACACACACACACACACACACGCGCGCGCATGCACGCACGCACGCACGCACGCACGCACGCACAAACCTGCAATTTCATTGACATTTTTCGACCCAGACGGCATAAAACTGGCTAGCTACCAGACAGACAGAAGACTGGTAAACCGAAAGGTTCATCTTCTGCCATCAGCGCATCAAGCTCGTAACTAGAAATATATCAACCATAAAGAGACCCCACCCCGAACACACACACACACACACACACACACACACACACACACACACACACACACACACACACACACACACACACACACACACACACGACGCGCGCGCGCGCGCGCGCGCGCGCGCACGCACGCACACACACACACACACACACACACACACACACACACACACACACACACACACCTGCAATTTCATTGACATTTTTCGACCGAGACGGCATAAAACTGGCTAGCTACCAGACAGACAGAAGAATGGTAAACTTAAAGGTTCATCTTCTGCCATCAGCGCCACGTCTGGCGACTGTGCCAGACAAAAGTGAATCAAGATATTGAGATTAAAACCTGCCCACTTCCTCAACTATTGAAGTTCTGACATGCTGCAGGTTATTTGTGGCAACTGTGAAATTCTGAACAAGAGAGACCTTGATCAATTTATTGAGTGAACGATCCTCATGCAGAATTAATATTTGATTTTCTTCATGCATTTGTTGATAAGAGTTGACTTCTGGCTTGGAACTGGTCATAATTATTATCTTCGAAGCGGACTATGATCACATGAACTGACAGTGAACCCGTCAGGAAGAAAGCACAGTCAAAGTCGACAAATAATCTTTTTTTTCTTCAGAACTACAGAAGGCAAAGAAAAATCTAGGACAGAAATGAATACCTGCAGCAGCCAGAACACACAAAATCTTGGCGGTTGTAATTGCTTAGCTTAGTGGATCACGCTCGTTGTCCCCTACTCATCTAAGCTCGCCGGAGCACTCTCTTTGCCACCTACCCTTCTTAGCTCAGTAGAGCGTTCTCTCTGCTACTCCACCGTCTTAGATCAGGGGAGCCCCTCTCTCTTCTCTCTACCTTTATTAGTTCAGCGGAGCACTCTCACTTCTCTCTACCTTTCTTAGTTCAGTGGAGCACTCTCTCTTCTCTCTACCTTTCTTAGTTCAGTGGAGCACTCTCTCTTCTCCCTACCTTTCTTCGTCCAGTGGAGCACTCTCTCTTCTCTCTACCTTTCTTCGTCCAGTGGAGCACTCTCTCTTCTCCCTACCTTTCTTCGTCTAGTGGAGCACTCTCTTTTCTCTCTACCTGTTTTAGTTCAGTGGAGCACTCTCTCTTCTCTCTACCTTTTTTAGTTCAGTGGAGCACTCTCTCTTCTCTCTACCTTTCTTAGTTCAATGGAGCACTCTCTCTTCTGTCTACATTTCTTAGTTCAGTGGAGCACTCTCTCTTCTCTCTACCTCTCTTAGTTCAGTGGAGCACTCTCACTGCCACCTGTCTCTCTTAGCTCAGTGGAGCACTCTCTCTTCTCTCTACCTTTCTTATTTCAGTGGAGCATTCTCTCTTCTCTCTACCTTTCTTAGTTCAGCGGAGCACTCTCTCTTCTCTCTACCTTTCTTAGTTCAGCGGAGCACTCTCTCTTCTCTCTACCTTTCTTAGTTCAGCGGAGCACTCTCTCTTCTCTCTACCTTTCTTAGTTCAGCGGAGCACTCTCTCTTCTCTCTACCTTTCTTTTAGTTCAGCGGAGCACTCTCTCTTCTCTCTACCTTTCTTAGTTCAGCGGAGCACTCTCTCTTCTCTCTACCTTTCTCAGTTCAGTGGAGCACTCTCACTGCCCCCTGTCTCTCTTAGCTCAGTGAAGCACTCTCGGGGCTACCCGCCTCTCTTAGCTCAGAAGCAAATGGTGCTCCGGCGTCCTCCGGTGGTGCTTCTGTCGTCAGTCATCCGTCGCCATCGCGTGGCTAGGCGAGACCGCGGTAATTAAACTTCTCGCTGTCGCCCCACTGTCTCCCTAAATAATGTGCTCCCCCGTCTGCAGCTTGGCCCCGTGGAGCACACGAAAGGTAGACGTCTCTCACAGCCACTCTCTACACCGCAAAACACCGGGAAATAGTGTAGATTCTCAGGCTCCCCCCGTTTCGCAGAGGGGACAGAGTTGTCGTGAAAGAGTTATTACAGTCTACTAAGTGATCGTCAGTTTTGTACGACTTCAATTTTCCCATCTCACTCACTTCTCGATCCTTCTCTTCCCCCCTCCCCTCCCCTCCGTTCAGTCTCTTGATTACTTTCTTCTCCTACCCCATTCCCCCATCCCTCCTCTCTCTCTCTCTCTCTCTCTCTCTCTCTCTCTCTCTCTCTCTCTCTCTCTCTCTCTCTCTCTCATTTTCCCCACCCTGTCTCTCTCGATGTCGATTCTCTTGTGCGCGCCAGCAGTAGTTTGTACAAATTGTGTTTTTATTCTGCTTCCTTTGTGTGTAACAAAAGTGGAATAATTAGTGTCGTGGGGTATATTCAAGTCAATGATTTTACGGAAAACTGCACAATAACAGCTTTGCAATCACTTACAATCGTGCCATATGCCGCGTCGTCAGTTCCGCTACATCCATAATTTGAAAGAAACACCACTGATGGCATTCATCTGTTCATTAAAAAAAGAGGGAGAACGGGGGGGGGGGGACAGAGAATGAGACAGAGACAGAGAGACAGAGACACACAGACACAGACACTGAGACAGAGAGAGACAGAGACAGGAAGAAATAAAGCAAAGTGTTCCGGTTCCGCGGAGGTTTGTTCAAAGAAACTTAGTAATAAAAAAACATAGTCAAGCCATTCCGCATCGAGCAATAGATGAAATGAATAGCGTTGAGTATGATAAGGAAGAGGAATACGAGCGGAGGAGAATAAGATAAAATCGTATCGTGTTAGCGTATTCACAGTTTTTCATTTGTTAATCAAAATTGTTGTATGAGAGAGAGAGAGAGAGAGAGAGAGAGAGAGAGAGAGAGAGAGAGAGAGAGAGAGAGAGAGAGAGAGAGAGAGAGAGAGAGAGAGAGAGAGAGGGTGGAGGGGAGAGACAGACGGAGTGGAAACAAAGAGAAAGACAGAAACAGACAGACGGACAGAGAGAGACAGAGACCAGCAGATGCCATTTTAATTGCTCATATCACATTCAATAATAAAAACATATATTTTAACTAATGCACATAGTTACGTGTATGCATATCAAGCTAGTTGATCTATAATTTGATTACAAGGGACAGTCCAAATCTTCACGAGTAAAATGATATAAGTTAAGGGATTTAAGTTGTGACTTACCTTCTTGCAGTTAGTATTAGTCATGCTTATTGGACCTAAAGCATTACAGTTTTAATTTCTTTTACCAACTCTGCCACTTAGTTTGATATAAAAACAAAAACAAACCCGGAAATGTTAGAATCGTTACATTATTTATTCCCAAACAAAATACAACGTGTGTATGTGTGTGTACAGTATCTACTACACACTCAAACTCCGCAAGATCACGAAGAAACAAATGTACACTAGATAAAAAGCAGTCAGCTTCTGAGAACACAAGGTCCCCAACAAAGCCGGAGAAGAAAAAAAAGAGAAAAAAAGAGTTCCGAAAACAAACAACCTCCGCAAGACAGACAAATAATCAAATGATGCTTATAATACAAATGAGCGCCCGGTTGGTGTTGCTGACAAACAAGACACATTTTCCTTTGTGGCGCGGCTTCCCCCAAACAAGCGACTATCCACTAATGATAACCATAATCACGACAGTCAGAGTGTGAGGCTAACCAGGGACCGAAGCAACCAACGATTACGGCACACGCGCAGAGTAATTCCCAGAGACGAAGAAACAACAAGGACCGGCCAATTGCGCTGGAGAAAGAAAACAAAGGCCCGTCACTGGAGATGACCGCAAAGCGAGGGCCGTGACAGGCACAGCGAGCAAGAAGCGTGGTGCTGCTACCGGGGACTGAGACTCGACCGGGACACAGGAGTTGAGTTTAGGTCTGGCATTCGCTAGCTGTGTCCTTCCCACTGTTTCTAGCTGAGTGGTCCTTCCCTAGCCGGCTTGCTGCCACCGCTGGCCAGCTAGCCACCCCATCGCCGGCCGGACACGTGACGTCCGTCTGGACACCCGCTGTCTTGGAGAAATGGGAAGGAGCGCCGTTGACCATCCGTGCCACACAGGCACAATATTTCTTTTAGAACGTGTGTGTTTTTGTTTTGTTTGTTTGTTTTGTGTGTGTGTGTGTTGTTGTGTGTGTGTGTGTGTGTGTGTGTGTGTGTGTGTGTGTGTGTGTGTGTGTGTGTGTGTGTGTGTGTGTGTGTGTGATGATGATGATGAAGAGGAGGCATAGGAAGAGTTCGAGCGAGATGAATACAACAGGAAGTGGAATGAGAGAAAGATGAGGAAGAGGAGGCATAGGAAGAAAAGGAGTAAAACAAGACGAGGAGGAGAGAGAGGAGGTACGTGGAAGGGGGTGGGGAGGAACCAACCGTGACAACCGAAAACCCAACAATGGACATCACAAACAGAATCCGTTCAATGAAAGGGACATTTTTACACACAAGAAAGTCTTTAAAACTACACACGACCGAAGCATTTTTAAATCCTGGTTACTGCCTTCACTGAGGGTTACACTGAAAATATTGGTCATCCTCGTTTCTGTCTATGCTTTACACTGTAAATATTGGTTATTTTCATTTGCTCCCTTGCTGATGGTCATTACATTGTATAGATAATACTGTATTTCCTCGTTTCCACCTTTGCTGAGGGTTACTAAAATGTATAGATAATACTGTGTTTCCTCGTTTCAAACTTTGCCGAGGATAATACTGACTGCCTAGTACCTGCCTTTGCTCAATGTTATATTTGTATGGATAATATTGATTTTCCGTGTTCCCAACTTCGCTAGGGGTTACCGACTAATCTCGCTCCCACCTTTGCTTGAGGTTGTATTTTACGGACAAAACGCTACTTACTCTCTTTGCCTTGGCTGATGGTTATACTGGTTTTTAATTAGAAGTAAAATTTTGCTTGTGGCTGCTATCAGTATCAGGTTACATGGTTCTTTTCTCACGCAGAGTTTTGCACTACATGACGCATATAATTTATTTTGTGTCTCTATTTTTCATGGAGGTAATGACGATGGTAACGATCGAAGACTCATTTACGTTTCTCTCATTTCAGTTAATTGTAGTTATTTTCCTTAAAATGCGCCACATACCCCTTCATTAGTTCCTTGGAATTAAGTTTCACCAACTTGGGTGTGTCCCAGAAGAAAAACACCCACTTGGTTTGGTGTATAATTTTCTAGCTGCAACGGAAGACAAATCGCGTTTTACCTTCTTTGTAACATCCTCCTAAATCTTCCACGTGAAAGCTGAAAAACACAAAGAAAGGAAGAGAGACAAAAGTATAGGATGACGGTTCCAGATGGTGATGCCTCCCAAAATTGACCTTAACAAGCTGATAGTGCTCTGCATTTGCACCGTCAGTCCATAAGACAGCCTCAGCACCGCCACAGAACCGTCTCCTGTGGCGCTAACTGACTGCGACGGTTATAAATGTAATGTGTCTGGATTGAAACCAGTAATTGGTATTAGTCGTCAGCTGCGGGTGAAACACTGCACCACCCAACAGTCCCAGGAGCGGTCTTCACTCATGCTCCCCTTATCTCCTCGCCCCCCCCCCTCCCCCACCAAACCCCTCTCGCCCCCCACCAGCCCGATCCTGCATACCTCCCTCCCTCCTCCTTTCCCTCCCTACCTCCTTCAGTCACCGAGTTGTCAACGTTCCCGTCACCGTCTTCGCCCAGTGTCTGGAATCAAAAGGAGTGTATGCTGCATGGAATCCACTGCCATAAAGAGAAGCACCAGCCATACTGGTAGCATAGACTTTCAACTATGTTACGTTGTTCCGCGTGTAGCTGCCAGTTCTTTGCTGCAAGCAGCACTTTCTCTCTGTTCAAGAAGTTGGCTGAGGGGTAAAATACTTTTTGAATCCTGGCAGTCTGAACAATAATATAACTTGACAGTTATTGAGGACTGTCACATAATCTTCAGTTAAAAACAACATAATTTCATTTGAAGAAGAAGAAGAAGAAGAAGAAGAAGAAGAAGAAGAAGAAGAAGAAGAAGACAGAGCGTGGATATTGTAATTCCTTGGTATTACGTTACAGAAACAAACAACAAATTGCAAACACTATTAAATTAGTTCTGGTCCAATAAACTATAATCTGAAAGGACAGACGCCATTCCGATATATCTTTCTGAAGGACAAGAAACCTCCCGGATAAAAACGAAGAAGAAATCAACGAGTTGTTACTTGATACTTTGAGCCCAGTCAACCACATAGCGTTATATCAGGGCTAAGATATAAACAGAAAAACAACAACGGCATTATGTGAAAAGAAAAGAAAAGAAAAGAAGAAAAAAAAGGAAGAAAAAGAAGCAAAGCAACATGACTCGATGGATAACCGATTTCGGCGTTAATAGCTGTCGTGTGAACCAGGGGACCAGCGAGACGTCAGCGTCAGGAGGTGACGCACTAGTGATAATCCTGTAATTGTCGCCCTGGCTCTATGGCCTGACGGCCGTGTCGCGTGCCATCTGCTTAACCCGCGGACTAACCGTCAGGTGTGAACGAAGGCAGCAGAGCGAGGCGCTCTTTGAGGACGGTGACTTCCTCTTCGTCCTTGCAGTCCTGGAGACAGATCAGGACGAGTCACAAGTCTGCTACAGGGGTCCATGCCCTTTTTAAAGCTGGGCAGGTAGAGGGGTTGGTGGTTGTGGTGGGGGTGGGGGTGGGGTAGGGAGTCATCAGGACTAACTATCAACAGTCCAGAACTAAGTCACCGTAGTTCGTTAACCTGGATTCTGACGTAATGGAGAAGCGTGTTATTACTGCTTCTTGAGGGACAAACCACAACTTGAGGATTTAATCGCTGGCAAAACCACCCGTGTTCACAAAGGTCATATAGCACTGTTTTGCCGTCGAGCAACGCAAGAATGAAAGAAAGGAAGACAAGAAAGCATTTAGTGTGAGGTATGTGTAGACAAAACAAACAAACAAACAATCAAGACTAAGGCGGTTTTACGAAACACCGCCTTTTTCCTAGCACAACGGCGATGAACAAGAAGGATGCTTCCTTTAGTTTTTTAGTTTTGTTTTCTTCTAGACTTTTTACGACATGTGGCTGCATTATCTGATGATATCTGATTATCACGTTGCTGTTTCTTAACCAGAGGGAAAGCGC
>JABMCL010003745.1:575000-592500 GCA_018857735.1 Alviniconcha marisindica | reverse complement strand
GTTGTGTTTCTTTTTTGTATGAGGATGGTCACAAACCAGTTTGCAGTACAATATTGACATAACACACGCACACCCACCCACACCCACCCACACACACACACACCCACCTACCCACCTACCCCCCCCCCCCCCCACACACGCACGCACACACACACACACACACACACGCACGCACGCACGCACGCACGCACGCACACACACACACACACACACACACACACACATACACACACACACACAACCAACGTCAGCGTGAGTTGTACACACTTCGGGGTGGGGGCGATGGGAGGGAAGGGAAGGGAACTCTAACAAAATGGCTCACATTCAGCATCTTGCCGGTCTATCTTCAAAATATGTCGCAAGAACTCTGAAACATCAGTCTCTGTTCTCGTTGTGGAGCTGTGGAATAGACACGGAAATGACAATTTCTCCCCGAAAGCACAACAAACAGATTGCATTTCGATACTTTAAATGACTCACTTCGGAAGAACGTTGCTGGGGGATAGGGAAGATGAGGGTGGAAAACAAGGAACCACAGCGGGTGTCATTAACTATGTTCAGTGCACCTTGTATTGATCGAGTGCAGTCAGCCAGGTCGTTCTTACCATTGCGTCTCTGTGGCGCTGCCTGCGTGGTTACTACTGCCTTTGTCTTTTTTCGGCATGATCAAAAGTGATTAAAGTGACTAGAGCAATCCAGCCTTAGTCATGTTGCGTTTCTTAAATTACTAATGCTATGTTTCGTCTTATTTTGGTATTTTCAGAATCGATGCACTCAATGGTACATGCCCTGTAAGCGAACCCCACCGTTTCTGAATTGTAAACAGACTGAAAAACAACGACCCCGCCCCCCCCCCCCCCACCCACCCTACCACACCACCACACTAACACACACACACACACACCACACACACACACACACACACACACACACACACACACACACACACACACACACACCACACATACACACACACACTGACACACACACACACACACACACAACAACAACAACAACAACAGCAGCAGCAACAGCAACAACAACAACAACAAAGAAAGAAAGAAACGAAAAGAAAAAAACCCCACCAACAACAAAAAAACAGCCACCCACGTCCTAAGATGTCTTAAAAGGCAAACAATAAAGTCCACAGAAATAATCATTTTGAAGGAGACTGAAGTGCTTAAAATACCGCGAACATTTCCCTCAATTTCTTTGCTCTACGTGTGCCAAGCTAAAAACTGTTAGCTTGAAGAGTTTCAGAATACACCGTAAACGTCAATGCCAAAGCCATCAGGCTGAGCGAAAGAATTTGTTTACCTTGATGCAGTTTATATAAAGACAAGGATTCCATGGGGGGGGGGGGGGGGTCAAGGGGGGGGTTGCGGGGGCCTGGGGGAGGGGCGGGTGTGGGGGGGGGAGGGGGTGGGGGGAGAAGGGAGGGAAAAGAGGTGATTTGGGGCAGCGGAACGTAGGGCACTGATACGTTTGTTTGTTAGCGTTCCTCATCTAAAACCCTGAGGCTGACCCAATGTTGTGTGAGGAAGTAAGAGTGTGCAACCTTTTTCCCACACCTGTATTATACGTTCATACCTACTTCCTGCTTTCATACATCACTCCCCCATTTTTTCCAGCTATTTTATTTCCCGATCCAAGTATTCATCCGTAAGTGGACCAAGCTCATCTCGTCTCCCATCCCCTCTTTGTCCCCCTTGGTTTTAACTATTTTATGTCCAAGACAAGCTTGCTTTACAGATTGTCACTAATATGTGCATAGTAGCATCTGAGGACATTAAGCAAAAAGGAAGAAAGAAAGTCCAATGTTACCCAATACTCCAGCAGCAGCTGCAGTCCGACTTGGTGGATGCCAGTAAAGGAGTCATACCATGAAATATAAACATTATGGCTGAAAGTAATCCTGACATAGGACTCTTAACACATACTGTGCTTCAGCCAAGCGTTGTGGACAAATAAACAGTCTTGATTTTTGGTAAGAAGCAAATAGTGACATTGTCAAAAGCTTCCGATCGGGGACAAGGGCACTGCTATTACCTCACATAACTTAGCCGCAGAAAAAAGCAACCTGTGGAGGAAGAAATGAAAAGAAGAGATAGAATACAGTTTGAAGGTGAAGTAAAAGGTAGTTTGAAGAAGAACAAAATTTGAAAAAGAAGAAGTAAATGATAGTCTAAAGAAGAAGAAGAAGAAGAAGGAGAAGAAGAAGAAGAAGAAGAAGAAGAAGAAGAAGAAGAAGAAGAAGAAGAAGAAGAAGAAGAAGAAGAAGAAGAAGAAGAAGAAGAAGAAGAAGAAGAAGAAGAAAGAAAGAAAGAAAGAAAGAAAAAGAAGAAAAAGAAGAAGAAGAAGGAGTGCCCATCCCAGCAATCCGACGACTCCATCCATCGTTGTTCGCTGTTCGTGAAAAAGAGGGAAACCGACCGCTTATGCGAACAACTGCACTCAAAGTAAGTCATCCCGAAAACATACGGTTGCGCAGGCTTCCTTTAGGAGCAGCTCCTAGTCTTGCTTTTCCAAACACCAAACTCCGGCTCAGTTGCAAGGATAGCAAACAGTTGCTGTTAAACACCTATGAAGAATTACATAGGTAAATGTACAGAATTCTTCATAGCCTCGTTGTATATCAATATTATAAACAGTGTCGAAGAAGCGAAACACAGTTACCTAATTAGCAGTCATTTATTGTTTACGCAGATTTAGCTTTTTTATAACTTGTTTTACTGCTAGAGGATCTTTGAAGTTTATGATGAAAGGGAATTTACGACACACCGTACTTACAAAGGAAATTAGCAAATTCGAGAAACATGATTTTGCCATAATCCAAGTGCTTGATTTAAATGGCCCAAAGTGAGAATTAGCTTTTTTGAAGCTGTTTGCAACTGTCCAGTTCAAACACGACTTAAATGCCATTCTCTGCTTAATTTTTGAGGTTGACAAGCTGTTACTGAAAATCCAATTACGAATTAGTTACCTCTTCTACGTCGGTGCAAGCAACTGATTCAAACAACAGAACTGTAATAGGAACAACACCCATCCACGCACGCACGCACGTGCGCTCGCCCGCCCGCACGCGCACACACACACACACACACACACACACACACACACACACACACACACACACACACACACACACACACACACACACACACACACGCAAACACATGCGGACTCCACCCCCTTCCTCTCATACACACACAGCACTCTCTCTCTCTCTCTGTCCATCCGTCTGTCTGTCTGTCTCTGTCTGTCTCTGTCTCTGTCTGTCCGTCTGTCCGTCTGTCTGTCTGTCTGTCTCTCCTCCCTCTCAGCGCTTGAAATGCACAAGCACCAATCTTGCACAGAGTCTATTTCTCTATCTTCTCCAAACATCATCAACATGAGTAAGTTACAAGAGAGAGAAGAAGAAGAAAAAGAAAAAGAAAAAAAAAAGGCTGAAAAACTCTGATAGTATCAGGCAAGGGCGCCCGGGCCGTGTTGACAGGCAAACAGCAATTAAACGTGTTTCCCAGCAAAGCAAACGGCGGGATTATGTGTGATGGGGAGAGTTTGCCCCGCCGTCCCCTACCCCTATCATCGAGCATCGGGTGAACAAACACACAGACTGATTGCAGCGAGGTTTGTTCCGACATGACCGATGTGGTCAGCCATACCAGCCCCGCCAGCCCTCCCTCCTCACAGCTCCGTCATGTCTCAAAATGTGAACACAACTCACCAAGCATCTAAGCTGGAGAGAGGTTTGTGAGGCTGGGGGATGCACGCTGCTTGTAGTGGTGACAGCATTCACTGATCTAGCCCCCTCCCCCCCCCCCCCACAAAAAAACAAAAAACAAAAAAACGAAAAAGGAATCGCCAAATAAAGATGAGAAAAACAATCAAGAGGCACCGAGTATGACACGTCTTCAAATGTACATCAGCTGCAGAAATCAAGACGGAAACGTTACACACAAAAATCATCTGCTTTGAAATCGGCTAATGTGCCAATTTCCTTTCTTTGACACAGACAGATTAAAACAAAACAATAAACACCAATCAACGTTTGTCGACAGGCCAGCGTCGTGTGAATAAATTACGACTTCCTTGTCAGAGCGAAGACCATCTGTCTAGTGACCATCTATTTCTTGGGGCAAGAATGGTTTTCATGTTTGTTTGTTTTTGTATCTGCTTGCATATTTGTAAGAAAAGGTCAACCTCTCACGAGTATGACTGTGCTGCGTTACGCAGACAGTAAGGTAATCTGTTTTGTGTGCAAACAGCCTGGATAAATTCTGCATAAAAACAACACTGAAAGAAGAAAACAGAAGGAAACAATCGTGCCATGTACAGGGCTTAAGAAATTACCACAAACCTTAGGCTCATTTGGTTGAACATAGCTTGCGAAGCTACAAATAACCAGGTCGATCGGGTAGTAACAGAATGATGATGACACACAGTCACAAACACACATCTCTCTCTGTCTGTCTGTCCGTCTTTTTCTGTCTGTCAGTCTGTCTTTCTCTGTCTGTCTCTGTTCCTCTGTCTCTGCCTGCCTGCGTGCCTCTCTCTCTCTCTCTCTCTCTCTCTCTCTCTCTCTCTCTCTCTCTTCTCTCTCTCTCTCTCTCTCTCTCTCTCTCTCTCATATATATATATATATATAAGCGTGTCACATCAATAATTGTAACATTGCTGCAACCCGGCCCATGTCTGTTGAGATTGAATGGTTCAAATCACTTCCCGAAGTCAGGGAAAGATAGATATACGACGCACTTTGACATGCCCTGACCCCTGGCCCCATGTAAATCCCCGAGCTCACAAGTAAACTCCTGTCAAACAACCCGCACACCGAAGACCGCCCAGTCAGAAATCCGTAACAAGGCGGCATACAAACGCACACAAACGTCACATCACTCTCGGAGTCACTGATGATTTATTCAGTTCCAGTCTGGCTGAGTACTACGTAAAGTTTATCCACGATGGTGTGCCTTGGAGCGCGTCCATTAGACGATTCGACCGCGAGCATCCCCTTCTGTCCTCTAAGCCTCCTCCCCCCTGGCCCCATCCACCCACCCACCCATCCATCCACCTTCTCCACCTCACCTGCGGCCACCATTAACTAACCCATGCAAGGCTGCGACAAATTTCAGCAGCTGAGGGAGAAGAAGAAAAAGAAAAAAAAGAAAAAAAAAGGAAGAAGAAGAAGAAGAAAAAGAGAATTAGACTCATCAATTATGAATGACTGCCGGTCTTCCGTGTTCTTTCGTGTATCAGTTTCATTTTGCACGCGCGCCACCAAGCGCTTGACTGCGCATGCGCACGGTCTCAGAAGTCAATTTGCCGAAAGTTACCTTAGCAAGACATCTGTCATCCGATCAATCCGGATCCGGAAATAGAACCCTGGGCAAGCGGCAAGTCGCCTCCCTTCATGTGAGACAGGTGGAGGGATTGGAACAGGAGGAAGCAGAAAGGCAGATGATCGTTGAAATTAACTTGGCGAGCAGATACGCGCCGTAATAATGTGTCTCCGACGAAACAAAGAGAACAAAAGACTTCCTTTGTCCTTGCCATGAGACATCTCTCACGTTCAGACTAACAAGCACACATCGACTTGGGTACTATCATTGCACTCTTGTTTTAAAAAAGAAGGAAAATACTTCTTTTTTTTAAATTGAAAGAAGAATAGCACACAAAAAATACTGGCGAATGGACATTTGAAGACAAGAAGAAGAAAAATAACAAGGACAGGGAATACGCTATACGGTGGTCATAAAGACAATGATGATGATGGTGATGATGATGATAGCTGTGGTGCTGATAAGGATGGTAATGAGTTTTTGGAACAGCCGGCCAAAGAGTGAACAAACATTGGAGAGAGAGAGAGAGAGAGAGAGAGAGAGAGAGAGAGAGAGAGAGAGAGAGAGAGAGAGAGAGAGAGAGAGAGAGACAGAGACAGAGAGACAGAGACAGAGACAGAGAGACAGACAGACAGACAGACAGATAGACAGACAGACAGACAGACAGATGAGAGTGTGTGTGTGTGGGGAGGGGGGGGGGGTAGAGAAAGAGAATAATGTAAAGAAAGCAAGACAACGCATGAAATATGAACGAGGCACTAAATTGTTTTTCTCGTTTTTGTTGTTGTCGTTGCTGTTGTTCTTGTTGTTTTTCTTGTTCATTAGTCGGCAGGGAGATCGGAGTAGGGGGGGGGGGGGAGCTGAACCATCTCCGTTATTACAGAATTGTTTTATTGGTCACAGCACATCGCAACAGCATCGCCTATAAGCATCAAGCTTGCTGACGTTCCCGTTTCGTTTTGTATTGTATTAATCAAACTGTTGAAACCAGTCCTGCCTAAACCAGCGCTGCAGAAGAAAGTGACAACAGCGAAAAGTCTTATCCCAAGGTGACAAACATCATCGCTAACACTGCAGGGCAACACCTATATATCACTGGGTGTTAGAGGAGAAAGTCTCACACGTAATCGCCCTACAGGGACATATGACGACCGCGAGGGGAAAGACAAAGAATTGGGGCTTTGCTTGGGATCAGAGCTAATCTTGCTTTATCTGCTAGTGTCACTTCGAGTTTGTCGATTACAGAGTAAGTTTGTGTCTGACTTTCTTCCGTAAGTATTTCTTCTTATTATTCCTCTGAAGTTCAGCCATAGGCTGGCTGACTCTACGGGCTCAGAAGATACAGTTCCTCTTTCATCAACATTTCCCCACACGAACAAAACCACAACACCAATTTGTGTGTGTGTGTGTGTGTGTGTGTGTGTGTGTGTGTGTGTGTGTGTGCGTGCGTGCGTTCGTGCGTGCGGGGGGGGGGGGGGGAGTACAGCTACTCAAACACGCACAGAGGGTTTGCGTACCCAGATATTCCTACATACATATCCAACACGCTAACAAACGAAATGCGGCGTGTGAGAGCAATATGTCACTACTTCTTAGTCTCCAGAACCATGGAGTTAGTCCTGATCTGACCAGAGCTGGTGAGTTTCGGGTGATGTAATCCATTCTCATCAACACAAATCAGGCTTATTCAACACGGCAGCCTCGGCTGATTATGGGGGGTGGGGGGGGGGGGAGATAGGCACAGTGCGGGAGTGTGTGTGTGGGGGGGGGGGGGGCTACAGGTATTACACTATATTATAAGAAATAACCTGGCGAGGCCAGGTAAAACTTCACTTCATTAACTGACAGGGCACTTATATCCAATTACTAGCTAACTTCATTAACAACCGTAGCATGATTGATTTGAGTCTTCGATAGAAAAATGACAGGGAAAATATGTTGAATGAATGAATGAATGAATGAATGAATGAATGAATGAATGAATGAACGTCAATTTGTAGAATGAAAAAGCAAAACAACAAAAAACTTTACTGACGAAAGTGCTCATAGCGCTTGGAAACAAGAAGAATATGAAGAAGAAGAAAAGAAAAAACCTTTAAAATTGGGGAAGTAGCAACAGAAGAACAAGAAATGCGGAAAAAAGAAATGCGGAGGTGAAGTGCTTTGCCAGCACAAAGCAAATGAGAATGACGCACATAGGAAGTAGGACAGACTTATCGACTCACCTCCGATGGCAAAGTCATTTTCTGCGTCCTCAGTTTTCCCAGTGCGGAGACAATGCTTACAATGGCCATGTGGTCAGTTTTCACAAACGCGCGGTTGCTCCGATGATCCCAAAGCATACGTTCGTTCGTCCTTAAATTTGTTTAACGCCGAGTTGTCTCATGAGAGGTACTAGCTGGGACTGAGATCCCGGGGTGGGTGGGCGGAGGGGAAACTATACCTTCTAGCACTACACTGTCACAACCATTATGATTCTGCGTTACTATAGGCAGCTTTGAAAGCCATTTTAATGTTTTGTTTAACGTCGAGTTGTCTCAGGAGAGGTACTAGCGGGGACCGAGATCCCAGGAGGTGGGCGGAGGGGAAATAACACACACACACACACCTTCTAACACTACACTGTCACGACCAATATGATTCTACACTGTCACGACACTGTCACGACCAATATGATTCTGCGTTACTACAGCCAGCTTTGAGAGCCATTTTAATGTTTTAGCGCTTCATTAATTGTGAGATGGCAAAGTTAAAAGATGGTGTTCCCCCCCCAAAAAAAACAAAAAAACAAAAACAAAAAAAAACAAAAAAACAACAACAACAAATTGAGCCGAAGCGAGGACTAGAACCGATGCCCTCCGCTTACCAGCCTAACGCGCGGTCTCACCGCTAGGCCAAACCGGCTCACAAACGCGAGCACTCGACTGGCGAACATATGCTATCAGCTGGTAAAGTATCATAACTCATCGAGTAAATGTAGGAGGGAATTGTGCTAAACTGCCATTCCTCTGACAGAAAGAAGCCATCATCATTTGCGCCGACCTGCACGACGGACAGCCGGGACAAAACATGGAAACGCTGACGGAAAAGGGAAGAACGTCATGCACGTATACATTACACCCGTCAGCTAACTGCTCAAACTGTACGTTATTCGTCTAAACCGCAACTCAAAAGCTGGACTGTGTTCAGAACTGGCGTGAAAGTATTTTGACTGTGTGATTCGACCTGAGGTGACCCTATGCGGTTGACGGGACGTTAGAAACTAAGAATTAAACTAACTAACCAACCTCACAGACTAATTAATTGCATAGGTGGTGTTTGTCTTGCGCGTCTCCTCTACTGTGACAGAAAGCATCCTTGTTTGTGCTGACAAGCTGGTGTGGTCACTGTGGCCGGTGACACGTGACGGAATGGTCTCTTCACTGGAGTGGTGGTCAGTGGACAGAAGGAATGTCTGCAACGTCAAGCGCATGACAGCAGCCACGAGTGCATGGTCAATCCTTACCCGTCCCTGTCCTTAGTCTTGAGTAGTGCCCCGCTTCTCATCCGCTGAAGCGAACAATTAGGATGGTGGCGGTCGGGAACGGGTCGTGGCACAGAAATGAGTACATTGCGAGAAATGAGTTAAGCAATTACTTATTATTCGGACACGATTTTTCGCTCCAAGCATTACGAAGGAAGGAAAGGTTCTTGACAGAATCGGTAAGTAAAACTAGCTGTTGCTGTGCATGCAAAGCTTCGTGTCGCGAAGTATGAGCAGAAGAGAGAGGGGGGAGGGGGAGAGAAGAGAGAGAGAGAGAGAGAGAGAGAGAGAGAGAGAGAGAGAGAGAGAGAGAGAGAGAGAGAGAGAGAGAGAGAGAGAGAGAGAGAGAGAGAGAGAGAGAGAGAACAAATGAACGAACGCGCACACACATACAAACGCATACATGCATACATACATACACATACACTCTCCCTCTCTCTCTCTCCCTCTCTCTCTCTCTCTCTCTCTCTCTCTCTCCACACACACACACACACACACACACACACACACACCACACACACACACACACACACACACACACACACACACACACACACACACACACACACACACACACACACACACACACACACACACACACACACACACACACACACAGTTGCTATGTCACACACCTACACACCGCATGCAAAACGTAAGTAGGCTAGGTTCTCACGTAGACTGGACCACCCTACTCGAGAGCGCCATAAAAGCACAGTAAAAATGGTCCAACGTTTCTGCATAATTAAGCCAGGAATCTGGTCTCTCAGAACACAATGCAGAGCTGTCGCAACACAATCGTGAGGGATGGAAGGGATGAAAGCAAACAACGACCCATTTTTCATATTTATTGCATTCTGCTGTTGTTCGGAGTCGGTTCATGTGGAGTAAGGTTCACGCTGAGGTATTCGTGCAGTCGTTCAAAAAATGTTTTTTCGCCAGTAGGACGTGGTAGCATAAATTTGCAAGTACTTCTGATTAGATCTTACGTACCTTTTTGCACCCGTAACCCCCCCCCCCCCCCCCCCCCGCACCCTCCTGTCCTCCCCCCTTTGAACCAGTCCATCCCACCCTCCATTTGTAGTTTTTGCATATGCTTAAAAATATTCGTTGAAAACAGTCTGAATCCCTACAAGCTAAAACACACTTAGGTGCCAATACTACGGTCTAGTCAACCTAGCTTGTGTGTGTGTGTGTGTGTGTGTGTGTGTGTGTGTGTGTGTGTGTGCGTGCGTGCGTGCGTGCGTGCGTGCGTGCGTGCGTGCGTGCGTGCGTGCGTGCGTGCGTGCATGTGTGTGCGTGTTTGTGTGTGAGAAAGAGTTTGTGTGTGTGTGTGTGTGTGTGTGTGTGTGTGTGTGTGTGTGTGTGTGTGTGTGTGTGTGTGTGTGTGTGTGTGTGTGTGTGTGTGTGTGTGTGGTGTATGAGTGTGGGTGTCGGAGTGTGTGTGTGTGTCGTGCGTGCGTGCGGCGTGCGTGCAGTGTGTGTGTGTTTTTGTGTGTGTGTGTGTGTGTGTGTGTGTGTGTGTGTGTGTGTGTGTGTGTGTTGTGTGTGTGTGGTGTGTGTGTGTGTGTGTGTGTGTATGGTGTGTGTGGTGTGTGTGTGTGTGTTGTGTGTGTGTGTGTGTGGTGTGTGTTGTGTGTGTTGTGTGTGTGTGTGGTGTGTGAGAGTGTGTGTGTGTGTGTCAGAGTGTGTGTATACACGCGCGCGTGCGTGTGTGTGCATGCGTGCGTGTGTGCACGCAATGTGCACAATCGCATAAATTGTATGGACCAGATTATTCTGCATAACATTCCAAACGAGAAACACTATTTCCGATGTGTGAGAAATAATACGCCAATATACACTGTGGGAAACTAAGCAAAATGTTCGCACTGTTGCGAAAGACAGCAACAATTTTATACGCAGCATAATAAACAAAACACAAACGTATGCAATGTCGCCGGCGAGGCATATAAGTATGCACACAGTGTCGACGAACGAAACACTATACGCAGACTCGTAACATAAAAGCTAAGCCGGCTTTATGTCCTAGGATGGCCACAGAGTCCCCATAAGAAATTCTTTAATTTCTGTATTTCACTCTTTCATTTTTTTGCACTGAAGTTAAACTCATCGCAAGATTGCCATCTCTTCCTGTCACAAAAAGCGACGCCACCCATAACATTTGATATCCTATCCCGGTGCATCAAAGAACAAAAGAACTATATGGTAAAAGAAACTGTTAGTCCCTTCAAACGAAGGTCGGCTGAAGCCATTCTGTGCCACGGACAAAAAAGAAGAAGAAAAAAAGTGAACAACAGCGAAGTGAAAAAGGAAGTTAGTTATTTAGTAAATGGATTTTTACGTCCTGTCAACGATAGGACGATAGAGACGATAGAGAACAAGAAGTGGACGAAATGTGGAGAAGGTCGACCTCTGCGTCTTTTAACGAACTAGTGCTGACGTAAGACAGACAAACACCATTTCGTATAACAATGTTACTGTGGATACGGTTAAGTTACAACGTTTCAGTGGTAGACTTTCTGGTTGTACCCCATACACTGTAACACCGGAAGCCTAAATTTGGTCCTAGGAGAGGAAACCGGAAAACTACCCGGCCATTATCTGCGTTTGAAGAACTCCATTATAATTAAATACAACGATCAACAACACGAAAGAAACTAAAAATCTATGTGAAATGTACATGCACCAATGATACCGCGAACCACCTGAAGTTCGAAAAACAAAACAAACAACAACAAACTTAAAAAATTCAGGGCTTATGGAAATCAAGATGATTTGGTACACATAATCATAGTCATTGGAGGACTAGGCGACATACAAAGGTTCAGTGTGCTATTGGGTGCGCGTGTTAAATATCCCACAGAGACCGAAAAGTGTTGTCATGTTCAAATCATGTGGTAGTTCCACCAACGTTTGAAATCGCTTACTGGTAGCCTTGGTAGCGCGACTCTCAACTTAAAACACACCTCCTCCTCATCGCCATTCCACGACATCTACCTGTCTGTCTGTACGTTTTGAGCAATGTTCATTGTATGTTGCAGACACTGAATGAAGGACAGCTGGATAAGCTGGATTTGAGTGGGTTTTTTTTTCTTTCTTTTTTTCTTTCTCTCTTTTTGTTTGTTTGTTTGTTTGTTTGAATGTTTGATTGTTGTTGTGTGTGTGCATGTAGTACTTGTTCATTGTATAACACACACACACACACACACACACACACACACACACACACACACACACACACACAACACACACACACACACACACACATACACACACACACACACGCACACACACACACACACACACACACACACACACACACACACACACACACACACACAGGGGAAGAAACCTTTCTGGGAAAGGGTAATTTGAGCCTCACGAGTTAGGTATGTGTCTGTCACAAAACCCCTACAATAACGACAGAATAGAAGGAGTAGCGTGAAATAAGTTGTCAGAAATGTGGCACAGTATTTGCTTCGGCTTGACGTTCTCGGTATCAGCGGCACCATGCAGTACAGAGTGTGCGTGGACTTCGATGCGGGAACAGCACGAGATGGGCCCGGAATGTTTGGTGAAGGCCCACCACGATGCTGCTGAAGAAAGTACCGCAGGAATGGAACCGTTGTTCAGTTCCTGAAAAGAACATAAAAATCTGGTTCGCAAGAGAGAGAGAGAGAGAGAGAGAGAGAGAGAGAGAGAGAGGAGGAGAGAGAGAGAGAGAGAGAGAGAGAATCTGGTATTTGAAGCACTGATTTTATAGTGATATTTCCAGAGCTGAAATAGCACCCCATCTTGTTGAGCGCCGACTTGTTCAATTGTTAAACGCAATACAATTGTAGATTCTACACAACACTCACGGTGCTTGACTAGGCCTTACGACTCCTGCGAACAAACAAACAAATAATACTCTTTCTACGGAAAAAGGTACACAATCATTGTGAAGAGTGGACTAGCCAGGAAAGAGTAGTGTGCTCCTTCAGACCCTTGGTTCCTGCAGCCATCGGGCCAAGGATGAGCGGGCCGATTTCACGGCGCTACGGGAAAGGTCCAACGAAGGGGAAAATTCCCCATTACCTCTCCCGCCGCTGAGAGCCAGCAAGTCAGTGAGAAGAATGAGATCTTCCTGAACGACAGGTCTGTGAGAACGTCTGCCCCGTGAGCTAATTGCGGCCACGTGGAAGGGTCCCGTCATTTTCTCTGTCTAGAAGTCGGTCATGGAAGCATGGGGTCTCTCGGGGGAAAAAATAACAAACAAACACGGGAGATTTTGTAAGAGAAGGAGCGAAAAATAAGCAAACACGGTTAAAGCAAGGATTACTGGAAGAGTATTTGCCAGTACTACTAGAAGTAGTGTCTCAGAATTACAACAACAACAAACATGCGAGCTTATGCAAGGAACAAAAAACAAGCAAGTATGATCACAGCAAGAATTATCCGAAAAGTACTTTTGTTGAGTTGTTGGTGGTGGATGTGGTAGTGGTGGCGTTTTTTGTTTGTTTTGTTTTTGTATTGTCTTTTTTGTTTTTTGTTTGTTTTTTGTTGTTGTTTTTGTTATTGACATGTTTCTGTAACTGGAATCAGGAAGGTATTTTGCACTCCTCAATTCAATAAAGTTGAGTTTTCAACAATTAATAATAACTATGTACGGAAAAACGACACAAGCAAGAACCGTAAAACAATCATGAGGACCTGTTCTATGAAAGTTGTGTCCAGAAGAGAAAAAGAAATCTTTAAAATGAAGAACGTCGAAAAGGTCAAGTACAGTTTATTATGGTACAAAACATCGAAGACACAATCTGAAGAGAAAGTACCACTGGTGGAGTTTATGTACATTGTATTTACTCGCATGCCAGGTGACATTTACTGTAGGTCTTTGTTGTTGTGTTTGTGTGACGTCTTTCGAGCGCTAATTAACTCCCTTGTGTGTGGATTCCAGACATTAAAGGTTAAGACATAAATATATTGTACAGGGTTCATCTATGTTCAAAGGCGACACTATCATGGTCAAAGCTATCAAAGCGTAAGACATGGGCCTCCTGTTACAGAGTATACTGATATAGTCTGTGGGCAGCTCACAATCCATAAATTAAATACAGTTACAACGTCACGAAGGCCGCTTCTTCCAGCGGTACCAGCCAGGTTTTAAGTACATCACTGACAACAGTCTTTCAGCAACTCCCGACAATACAATCAACGTCAAAGCATATTTCGTCGACCAAACAATCACTCCAAAGATACAAAAGACAGCAGTTTATAAACGATCCACTTTGAACATCGGCTCTCCAGCTGATGAGTTTACAGATTACAACTAGACGGGAACATAATCACTGATTCTGTTATCCCATTGTGTGTCTTCTCCATGAAGGAGTTTGCCGAACGTATCTGGCACAGTGTTTTAATGACTCGCGGTGTAACTTTGCCTTCGTTGCAAGCTATATTACAATCCTTGGGTCCACAAATCGCAGGAAAAGCGAGGTTCACATAAATCATATTCAAAGCGACGTCTGCTATACGGCGTGCGATCATAAAAGACTCGGGTTAGAAGATCAAAGGACCGTCATTTCCTTTGTTGCAACATTTTTGGTGCGTGTATGCGTGGGAGTGCGCGGGGCCTTAACCCCAGAGCTTGCAGCTACAATACGTCCCCCTGCTACTGAGGTACGTCAGATATATATGTCACAACAGGTCAGTCTTCGTGACATTGCTTCTGCACCTCAATGGATCTTGATCTACCGCACTGATGCACTTCAGTGATGCTGAGGAATTTTAGCCGAGTCTGTGCGAGTCTTTGAGCAATTCATGGAACTTGTGTAACTAGTTGAATTCCCACGTTGAAAGCCAGCGGGTGCTGGGAGGCGGGAGCAAGCAGGCGAGGGGACTTTAAATATAGTTTCGGTTGGTTGTGTGACGGAGATCACTGTCAAAGAGCATTACTGACATTTTCCCAACCACCCATAACAAAAAGACATGTGCGGCAGAACACAGATAAATGGCATATATGCTGTCATGTCTTAGACAACCTACACATGAGTGAAAACTGACGTTTTGAAAATAAACCCGAAGAAGAACGCGCGCGCACGCACGCACGCACGCACGCACGCACGCACGCACGCACGCACGCACGCACGCACACACACACACACACACACACACACACACACACATACCTACGGTAACTCTCACCTGATATGCGAGTAAATACAAGGCACATAAACTCCACCAGACGCTGGCCTACATAAATACGTACGCTAATAGTGCCAGTAATTGGATTCTAATATCCTGTCAGCGGCACAGGTTCATATCAATCAAGACGATCAAAACTTTGTCATAAGCAAATGCACATTTCAAAAACCTTCTCTTGTGAAAACCCTTTCTCGAGCAAAATCGACAAAATCAACCCATACATAAACATAAGATAAAGCATATATCCACAAACATCAAACGATTTTTTTCGAAAAGTTTGCCTCTACAATATTGTGTCTGCTAAAATATAGCACAGCCTACAATTAAGGCAAACACATGCTGGTGACGCTACCGATAGTTGGGGAGCACGTGCTGGTGTGTACAGTGAGCGGGTGTGAACTGGGCGTGGTGCTGTGCCGGATGACACATCGTAAGCCTCCATACACCAGTCACCAACGGGCTACGGAGATTGATAATGAAAGCTGATGATGAACGCCACCGGGTCAGAATGTCGAAAGTAATGTTTTATCAACGCTGGCAGCCGCGACGACAGCCAGCGAGTCTGGGGCCAGACGCCGCTTAGCTGTCGGTGCTGTGGTTGTCAACCTTCAGCGTGTCTGGGTCAACCGGTCCAGCGGACGAAAAAACGACAACCAACCAACCAACCAACCACTCACCAACAAAAAGCGACATTTGCTAACACTCATTAAGAACATGACCCGAGGTAAACCTAACCCCTACCGACACACGCCTACCAGGGTAATAACACACACACACACACACACACACACACACACACACACACACACACACACACACACACACACACACACACACACACACACACACACACATGAACACACACACACACCCACACAAACACAAACACACACACACACACACGCTCGCGCGCGCGCGCGCACACACACACAAAGCGCGCGCGCAAAGTAATAATCCACTTATAAATGGCGAATAAAGCTTTATAAATCACAGCTCCTCAGACCAAAGGTAATATGGTGCACACCCTATATCGTGGTTTCTTCATGTTATGACGATTTTTCATTTTTTAAATTTAGGGCGGTTGCACAGGTCTATAAAACTCTCACGAAATCTCGTTCACAAAATAAATGAGGCACAACCATTTTTACGAAACCGCATAATCCCAGGAAAAAAGGACGACAAACTCCGGATGGCGTGTAAAGAATGACTTGAAGTATTATACCTTGAGGCCGGGGTCTTGACAAAAGTTATACGGCAATAGAGAGGGATGACGTGCTTTCTGGTAACCCAACAACGCCACATGCCTTTATCTGTTGCATCTTTTCGCCAGGCCCGGTTGCACGGAAGGATAAGCATCTAAATTTGATGACAATGACCGACCGCGCGTGAGGTAATTATAAAATGTCTCTGCAAACTTCAAAGCTACTTGCGTCCGCCTGGGTAAATGTTTCTTTCGTCGGAAAATGATAAAATAGTAAGAGGCATTTATCAAGAACGGATAGCGCGTCCTGTCCTGCGGCTTCTCCTTGTCTACTGTCGGGCAGCAAGCACATTTTCGACCTTTTCAGCTTGCTTATACGCTATTTGTTTGTCTGTACGGATCAAGTTTTGTAATAGTTGTGCATTAAATTTTTGGCCAAACTACGACGATTCAAGTAAAAGTTTGTCATTCACTCAATGCAACATCAACACACAAGAGAGATAATTTGCGCTCGAAAGACGTCACACAAGCACAACAACAAAGACCTGAGTCGCCCACGGTAACTCTCACCTGGCATGCGTGTAAATACAAGGTACATAAACTCCACCAGAGGTACATCCTCAAAATGATTCAATGCAACAGTCGTGATTTCTTTGTCAGTCACACCTACATCAAGAATCAAGCGAACAACCAGCTATAGACCAGCTATAGACAGACCCTCCAAAACAACAGTGACACAAAACAAACAACCGCCAGAACAACAACAAGAACAATATAAAAAGAATCAAACAAACACCGAACCAGCTATAGAGAGACCGTCAAAACAACAACAGTACAAAAAGAATCAAACAAACAACCAGTATAGATAGACATCCCAAAGAACAGTACAAAAAGAACGAAACAAACAACCCACTACTCCCACACTAACCCCAAAAAGAATAACAACAACAAACTATGGACAATGAAACAAATGAGTAAACCAAAGGCAAAATCCAAGAATACACCCTAGAGCTAATTGCAACCAGCATTAACCAGCAGGGTGTAAGGTAGGCCTAATGGACAGCTCATTAAAGTTCGGAATGTACATCTGCCAAAAGCATCAGTGCCAGATGATGCCGTACCTAGCCTATGCACAATAATACGTTTGTTTTTTTTTTGTTTTTTTTTGGAGGGGGGTAGTGGGGGGATGGGGGGGGGGGGGGGGGGGGGGGGTGAGCTGTTGTGACTCATTCTGTTCCTGCTCCA
>JABMCL010003745.1:565000-570000 GCA_018857735.1 Alviniconcha marisindica | reverse complement strand
TGGTTGACATTACTGTCATGCTTGTGCAGTCGTCTTCTGTTGTTGTGAGTATGCGGTCGTCCTCTTACACACAGGGTAGTATTACAAACAGTTCTCCTTTTCTGTCTTTGGCAAAAAGGGATGAAAGAGACAACAGATTTAAAGTAGTACCAAACGGCGCGAGCGAGCGAGCGAGCGAGCGAGAGAGAGAGAGAGAGAGAGAGAGAGAGAGAGAGAGAGAGAGAGAGAGAGAGAGAGAGAGAGAGAGAAATGGTGGTGGTGGCAGAGGGAGAGACCGGGAGACAGGGAGTGAATGAGAGAGAGAGAGAGAGAGAGAGAGAGAGAGAGAGAGAGAGAGAGAGAGAGAGAGAGAGAGAGAGAGAAGCAGACAGACAGACAGACAGAGACAGAGAGACAGAGACAGAGACAGAGAGAGAGAGAATGTATGTGTGCGCGTGCGTGTGTGAGAGAGAGAGAGAGGTGTGGGTGGGGGGGGGGGGGGGGGGGGGGCGGTCGGGTCGCCAACTATTCATGTGAGAAGGAGAGAGGGGGCGGAGGAAATCAAGGCATCTGGGAGAAGCGACAGACAGGGTTAAATCTATTAACTCAACCGTACAACAAACATACACGCAAAGCAGCACAGCAGAAAAATCCGAGCGCCCCCAGCAAAAGAAGGCACAGAAGAACCACAACACGGTGTCTTCGAAGACCTATACTGAAAAGCCCACAGTAGCCTACAGACGTGACAAAGATATACAGAAGGAGCGACTCCATAAACCAGCTCCAAATGATCCAACCGTGACACAGGGACAAAGTGGCTTAACTCTAACGCTGTGTACTAAGTGACTGTATTAGTCCCGGTTAATTGTCTGCCTCGCATGCCCGCAAGCTGTGTACCTAGCTCCCCGTGGGGGTGGGGGGTGGGGGGTGGGGCGGACAAACTTCCCTTAAAGTTCTTCAAGAACGGCAACAGAGATAACTCGCAGCGTTCCGACATAGCCTGCCGTTGCGAGCAATTTTTGTCGACTGAAGCGTAGAATAATGAAGAGGGTGTAAAACGGAAAGCAGAAACTCTTTTACCCGCTCGTTTCTCAAAGCAGTAAACGAAGGGTGGGTGCATTTCGATGGTAATTTTCCCCCCAAGGAACACCCGGGAACATAAATTATGTTTATCACCCAAAGGAGACATAAACTAAGTGCAATGAATGCGTGCTGTATTTTGCCTACCGTTTGGCAGCCACTCTCCCAGAGCTTTTAATTCAGTTTTCGTTGCATCTTTTTTGTATGCATTACTGACGTCCGCTAAGTGTTTTCACTGCAAAACGCAGACCTCATTTTTGTCTGGCGTTGTGTTCTGGGAATGTTTCCAATGTGCAAGTCGTCTCATTCCAGCTCTGAAATTAAACTGAAAGGAAAGCCTGATTTGGAAACATCTCATTCAATCATCCAAAGCATACTATCAGAAAAAGACGGCGATCAATACTCGCTTTATTTCGTGGAAGTCAAAAATGCTGTGTACATCAATAAACTGTTATTTTAATATCACAGACATTCAAAATGTGTCGAATTCAACGAAAACTATTTAAAAAAATCTCACCTGTTTACAAGTAAGTGTTTTTACTGCACAAAAATGTCCATCATTGTTTCAGACAAATGAAGAAGAACAAATCGATATTAACACTTACATTGAAATACCACACGTCTTCAAAAAAGTATGTTTATTATTCAATAAATGGACAACAAATCTGAACTAAACATAAAACATGCACAAAATGCTTCTGCAAATGCATCATAAAAATCAAAATGATCAACAAAAACCTCTGTGTAAAATAGTACCAAAAAAACACTCTTTCCTTTAATGCTCCCTTTCTTTGTTTTTGTTTGCTAATTTTAGTGGGGTTTTTTAAAACACTGTATACTCAAAACCACCTCAGTGCCTCAAAATATTCACCAAAGGTTGTAAATGCTCAGCCAGCTCGGAGGAGGTCTAATCTGCTCAGACCTCTCGCTTGTTCAATCATTTTCTGTTCATGAATGGTCATCGCAATGCTGAGCAAATTACATGCATTAATTCACGCATAAAGTGGTGATATTATACAAACGTTTATACACGCAAACTTGCAGCTAGTTATATACTCCTGAGTGTAGAATTTCGGGAGTTTTGCTTGTAAAACACTCACAAATGCACCACATAATACTCGGTATTATTCGTACATCAAATTAACACGATACAGTTCAGGTTCGGAGGATCAATCTCTCTTGTGTTAGATGCTGAAATGGAAATTCGTTCGCGCCATTTAATGAAAACAAAATGTCACTGAAAAACACCCCAAATTCCACCAAAATTTCGGAATGTACGGGTCACCCCCACATGAATATGATTTTTTAAAATCAGTCCAATTTCTTGCTCACGCTTACTGTCGTTTTTAGCCTTTTTATCATCGCATTTTACTAAGAGTAGACGAACAATTCAATGAAAGAGACTTTGAACCACAGAAAGACCAACCCGAACCAGTTACAACACTACACAGACTTTAAACGTGTCAAAGGACCAAACCGGATGGTCCAGTCACGACACTAAAGAGACTTCAAACCCCGAAAGACCAAATTGGACCAAGTACAACACTAAGGTCAAAGGACCAAACCGGATCGACCAGTCGCGACACCAGAGAGACTTAACCCTTGAAAGACCAAATCGGACCAGTTACAACACTACAGATAGAGATCCTATCTTATTGCAGCAATGGTATGAAAATGAGAATTTAACTGTCCAGTGCCACTGATCAAAGCGATTCGTCTTCCTCACCTTATCAGCTTGAAAAGCCACCTTCAGTTTCCACCGATAAATTATGACTGACAGAAATCTGTGATGTTTTGATGAAAAACATAAAATAAAGTTGGCTCATGGCATGATCATGACGAGATTTTTGAACATCGGTCCCCATTGGACTGCGTTGTCAACATTTAAAAATATCATCATTCTAACAACTATCCTGGAGGGCGGAAGTCGATGCAGATTGTTTTAACGAGCCTGATCCAGCACAAAAATACCGTCTAGCTGTGTACAAATGAAACAATCTTTTTAAAGAGGAGCACAGGTAGACTGTCCACGGAGATGTGCGGTGTTTACAGCACCCGTAGACATCGCACATCTCCGTGGATAGTCTACCCGCGCTGAGGGATGAGGTTGAGACCTTCCCCAAAGGTCATCCCATTTTGTTTCAACACTGCGTATAAAGACTTGAAGCGACTTCCGCCGCCCTGGCCAAGCAAACGACGATGAGAGAACGTAGGTGAGAACATCCGTGAGAAGTGTCGTGGAGGTGGAGGTGGAGGTGGCGGTGGCGGTGGAGGTGAAGGTGAGCAGGCTCAGACGCCGAGCAGGAAGGCGTGCTTGGTGGTTGCCAGTCCGTGGGCCGGTGACATGTGCGGGGCGATGGGGTTGTTGAGGGTGGCGTTGAACGTGCCGCGTAGAACAGAGTCCTGCACCAGCGGGGACAGCTGCAACACAAGAAAAGCAGTTCATAGTTATACTGGTAGTCATTCAGAGTTGTTGTGGCGTTCCCCAGCTGAACATTCTGAGGGTCACCCGGTATCCATGTCAGCTGGATTTCCCATGTTTTTACCCGGATGCTTGTTTGCTGTTGTAATTAAATGTTTTATGACTGGCATGAATGTGTGATGAGTGTACTTGGCACAAGCGCAGTTTGATCATATTCAAATAAATACTGTTGGTAAGAGACATGCATGAAATGAAAAGGAATATACGCTAGTCAGGTTCTGGGATGTTGACATCCTGCTAACCGCACTGGGTCACCTCAGGATAAAAGGGAATAACCACTGCAGAACCACACACATAAAAGAGATGGCACTTTAGGAACACATAATCTACAAAGAACAAGAACAAGATCACACACACATTCACACACACACACACACACACACACACACACACACACACACACACACACACACTGAGAGAGAGTACAGGAACATCTTGCTACTACACTGAGTGAGACTGAATTCAGAAGCACTGAAATTGAGAACCACAATGTACAGTTCGAAAAGGAATATCATAAATAGTCGCTGTTTTCACTCTGATGTCCATGTGATATATACAAGTAGGCATATTGCACACTAAGTCATTTAGCTTCTCAGCTGTCTGGTCTCCGCCTTAATTGGCATTGTAAATCAATGCCGGTAGGAAAAACGCAGTGCAGTGCTTGACGTTTAAATCAAGCGGCTCTATAAATTATGTAACTTCGGCTTACGGTTCACAAAATGATCGCAACGTCAACTGACGAATACAAAGCCTTTGCTATACACAACAACATCAAAAATTTCAATTACCACAGAAAAGCTTGCACCGACGAGAACAAAGATCATACAGAATAGGTCAGTTTCATAAACAGCCAAATACTCGTACCAAACTGAGAAGAACGCTCCACAAACCATCACTGCGATCTTGAGAGAGAAAAATGCTATACATGGTACTTATTTTGAAGAAAGGCAACGTCATGAAACCGTCTTAAATCAATTCTTTACACCACTTCATCTTCAGGGTGTGCAATTGGTTTCTATCATAAACGACACTCATGTTCTAAAATATACAAGCAGACTTAGCAGGCTTACTTCCCCCTTTTCAAAGTGCTCTTCGGCGTGTGCCACCAAGAACACTGTGCCCGTCTCTAAAACGACCAGACTTTATGACTGCACACAATAGTTGAACATAAACCAAAGCACTACACGCAGTGTTCCCTGGGTGTCAAGAACGACATTTTATGACTGTCTAGCATTCTATAGTCTTTTTGCTTGTACCATCCACTACTAGCGTTTTGTTTATTCTTCGTTGTAAATTACCATGTGATCACCCAAGAAGTCGCCATAAAGGTTGCAGGTCTGAACATGTTATTGCATAGTCGTGTATATGTGTGTGTGTGTGTGTGTGTGTGTGTGTGTGTGTGTGTGTGTCGTGCGTGCGTGCGTGCGTGCGTGCGTGCGTGCGTGCGTGCGTACGTGTG
>JABMCL010003745.1:552500-557500 GCA_018857735.1 Alviniconcha marisindica | reverse complement strand
GTCTGTCTGTCTGTCTGTCTGTCTGTCTGTCTGTCTGTCTGTCTGTCTCTCTCTCTCTCTCTCTCTCTCTCTCTCTCTCTCTCTCTCTCTCTCTCTCTCTCTCTCTCTCTCTCTCGGGGGCCCTCACCCACCCATCCCCACCCATCGCCCTTAAGTTGTGCCAGAAAACAGTGAGATGCTCTAATGATCAATACGCAAGACGGTAAAGTGCACACTGACTACAGGCTTAAACACTCAGCCATAAGGCGCTTTGAATGAATTGATTTCAAAGATGAATATAATCCACCTGCCGATCTAGAGTGATTACAGCCATTATGCATGACCAGAGAAGAAGACGAAGAACAAAGTAAGCACACGTGTAGACAAGTAAATAGTGGAGTTCTAACACCCAGTCAACTGTGTAGCGCATATGAGGGCGAAAGAAGATGCACATAGAACAGGACCACAAAAATTAAACACACACACACACACACACACACACACACACACACACACACACACACACACACGCACATACACACGCACGCACGCACGCACGCACCGCACACACACACGCGCGCGCGCAGCACACACACACACACACACACACACCACACACACACACACACACGTGCGCGCGCGCGCACGCACACACAAGACTGACGAGCATAGATATCTGAGACTGCTGTGCGGATGAATCTGTTTAGTTGCTTGCTTCCATCTCTCTCTGTCAGTCTCGGATCCGCCCCTGTCCACCCCTTTCTCCCCAAGCCGCCACTCAGTCCGGGGCCGCACCCAGGTCCACGGCACACAGCTAGCGCGTGGAGATGTCGTGGCGAGTATCACATGCACCGAAGCGCCAATACCCGCATCCATCGTCTTCAACGCGCTCGATAGGGATCGCGGAGGTAACCTGAGGAGCACGTTTCGCACAGTCCCGAGAAGTCATCACTTTTCATTTGCCTTGCTTTTGTCATTCATTAGCGGGCGTCTCTCTTCCGGTTCGGTTCTTTGTTCTAGTCCTGTACACAGTAGTGTCCTGCGCTCGACAACAAACTCCTTTTATTTCCTTAGGCGCAAGGGTTTGAATTTCGATGTTAATAAACCGCTGTTTTGCTAAGTGGTGAATCACAATAGAGTTTTCGTTGTTTTTGAATCCCGTCCGCTCCCTTCCCCGACTAGAACGGAAATACATATACAAAACAAAGAAGAAGAAGAAGAAGAAGAAGAAGAAGAAGAAAAAAGAAGAAAAAAAAGAGAGAGAGGGGGAGAAAATGACCATCGACTTTCTCAAACTTTACTTCCACTGTGACAAAAACAACCCAGGACAAAGGATTCCGACCTTACCATGAAGCTGACCCCTTCCCATCTCCACCACCCCACCCCTCCATCTCCCTCAGACAAAAGAAGCAATACAAGATGCCACGGAGGCTCGAACGAGGACTCCACCCTCCTTTACGGAACCGTCACGAAGTGCCGAGGAAGGGATGGGATATTAAAGTGATCAGTGTAATCACCACCTTTGCCGGGCCTGGACACAAAGATGACAGTGGCGCACGTAGCGACCAGTCCCTCCCCACAACAAACGTCCGCCAGGGCCAGCGCTCTGATGGAAGGGTGTCGTCTTTAACCGCGTTACGGAACGCCGTTCAGACCCGCTCCCCAGACTTATTTAGCATATCTGGGGAAAAAAGGGGGAAAATAATCATTTTCCGCCTAAAGCAAAGCCGCTCAATAATTTTTTTCACGGGCGCAGTGGGGGGATGAGGGCGGGCGGGGGGAGGTTGGGCGGGTGGCAGGCGGGAGAGGGGGAGGGGTCTAGAACAGCCATCGAGCAAGGCACCATCTGTCCATCTGCGTGTGTCCTCCCCCCTGTGGACGGTGATTACAGGAAAACATTATGAAAATTGAAAATTACACCGCATACATCACGGGCCTGCGGGGAAGTGAGGAGGCCAGGGTCCTAAATCTCGGTGCAGTTGTAGAATTTTCATTAGATACTCGGATAATTACTTAATGCTGATGGCTGGGACGGATGGGACAGCGGGAAAGGGGGAGGGGGTGGGCTGATTCAGAACCTTGTCTTGAGTTCAGCAAGACGAACGAGCTGAGATAGTAGTGTTCACTGCTCCGCATAAATAGCTACAGCATACTTACTCGGTCGCTTTAACTTTGTCTTCTTCTAGTTTTTTGTCAGCTGTAGTCTTTTTGTTGAAGTAAGCATTCAAGCGGGTTTACTCGACCGCCCAATGTACTTCTGTTCAGCTCAGTTTCTGATACCTTTTCTCAGTGAACCTATCACCATAACGACGTTTCAATGAAGAAAAGCAGTTCTTTGCGGGGAAACCCGCCCTGTTGTGATAGAAAAACAGCTGGAGGGAAAAACAGGATGATCACAAAGCCAAGCTGTGAATGACCAGAGCTCCCACACAAAAGTGGACAATGAAACTTCTCGGACGTCACTCAGCGTCTAATTGGGTCCAGATTCCCGCCGATCCTCATTCCTTCACATCGTAAGCAGGCGAAAACCAACGCTTAGTCCGACTTTTCCTTGCCAAAATCCAGTAAAGTGGCTGGCTATCTTTCCACCTCCATGCGCGTGCAGGCAGCAGTGTACAAAGACACAGTTCAGACAGACAACAGCGTATAACATTTCTCCTCATTGACACACATTGTTAGACCTAAATAAAGAGCAGTCAGCTAACTGTGTCAGGAAGATATTTAAAAACGGCAAAATCTTTTGTTCAGCTCAACAAAAGAAGGCCAGGCCAAGCTGCTGCAAATCACCAAAGAAGAAAGTATGAATAATCATTGGCAAAAAAGGCGCCTATATTAGTGTTGAAAACTATATACCCAAGAAAAGATGGGGTGCTTTGTGCAGTCTTAGAATAGACTTCTGGGTGGCTGTCCCACTCTGAAAGAAACCGGAAACCAAAAATACTACCTCTGTCAGGATAATCACCATGTTTGTTCTGAATGTCACATGCACAGCTGCCAAGAAGGCTGGGAAAAGGAGTCTAATGACAGCCAGACTACCTTCAAAAATACGGTAGACCATAAAGGATAACCAGTTAAAAAAAAAAAAAAAAGCACTTGAATGAAAACAATTATACTTCCACCGCTGAAACAACTCTAGTGCAGCTTGAAGTTATTGGCAGCCAAAGTATTAACAAATACAGCAAACGGTAGCCAGTGCACCTTCCCCCTTTTTCAAACAGATTCAGTTGCATGCACCTGAAACTAATACGAAACACGTTCCACGAATAATAAATACAACAGAAACAAACAAAAACCTGTCTCAGAAATTCGTCTGCACAGTTCAATAGGGGTCCGTCCTCTGTCAATTTCACGCAAAGGATTAACTGTCCACCGGTAACTTGGGATACAGAAATCTCAAAACACATTAAATGACCACCCTTAACTTGGGATACAAAAATCTCAAAACACATTAACTGTCCACCCGTAACTTGAGATATATGAATCTCAAAACAAGACACGCCGTTCCACTGTGCGAGTCGTCATTTTTGAAAGAGCATTTCTCGCGAGCACCAATTGTTGGTGGTGAACTTAGGCCTAGTCTGGCGGGTCAATGTGGAAGGATTTGTTCCAGGCACATGCCCTGCCACAATAATATGGACTCGCACATCTACTGCAAACAGTCGTGGTGGTAGTGGTCAATGGCTGCATGTTTTAGATTTTTAGATAAATGGACAAAGAAGAGATGAGACTAAAAACAACAACAACAAGAACAATGGGGAACAAACTGGAAATTCCGGTTTATGACCTAGAGATCACACTCCAAGCAACAACTTCCGGGTTACCGTTCCCTATCAAACGAGTCAGTAACTGGTTTTAAACATCCTGTTTTCCGCACAGGGCCTCACCTCAGGACGATTAAACTCTGTCATAAACAAAAGCACATTTCAATAGTCGCTGTTTGGAGTATGCCTAGCTATGTCTCGGTTGAACGGTTTTAACGCAACGACCAAGGCAGAACTCGCTTGAAGGGAGTAAAACGGAGTTCCATACTCGGTGCAAAACCACTTTCTTTCTTCTTCTTTTTTTCTTTTCTTTTCTTTCGTCTGTAATTTTGTGTGTCTGCTGTGTCACGTCATGAAATCCTGCAAGCAGCCTTCGAACAACGTCACAGCAGTCATGCATGCTGATAGGGAGCCGTCACAGTTTCCGTTTATCGGGTCATCGGTTTGTCTGTCCCCTTGCCCCTCCCTCACCAAGCACCAGCACGGCCCTCTCCCCAGTCACGCTCGCCCCGACAAAGCCCGTCATAATTTCATTAACTAAGATACTTCTGCTCCAACAGCCGTTGTTTTCTATCTCCCCAGCAGCCCCCTTCTCTCGGATGAGAAGGGCAGTGCAAGGTTGCGTTTTTAACTTCTTTTGCATTTCATGGCCCACGCGGACGGAGGTGGAAACAAAAGCAGTAAATCTGACGAGATGCTGCTCCCAGCTCCATCGCCCAGTGGAACAAACGCTGAACCGGGGAGATTGCCGAGCAAGCCTCGGTGTTGGGTGCCGGACAGGGACAGAAAGAACATTTTTCTCCGGCTCTCATGATGACAATTTAGCGCTGAAGTGCCGGATTTACTCCCAAACACACGCCAGAATAATGGGGAGTGAATCACAAGGAAAAGCGGGTCGAGACGATTTCTCTCTTCCAAGGGTGTCGGAGATCGGCGTCAATTCATCAGAACACGCGCGGAGCGAGTTGCATCTGGCTAAACACAATTCCCCGTGAACAAACCGGGATTTATTATGATGAACATCATGCCCTCGACCGCCAAAATAACTTTTTTTCTTTCTTAGGGAAGCAATGTGGAAACATTTATTGCAGAAAGCTTGAGCAATATTTGGTTTGGGACTTGATTCGAGGGCACTGCACATTCCGAATTACAGCATAAGATCATTGAACAAGACGGGCAAATCATGTTTGGAGCTAATCGGGTGAACCTAGAAACTATTACAACCCGTCTTTTCGTGTCTGTCTGCAAGGGATTGAGAAC
>JABMCL010003745.1:515000-550000 GCA_018857735.1 Alviniconcha marisindica | reverse complement strand
GTACATAAAGTGCGGTTTGGGCCACTTGGGATGCACGCACACACACACACACACACACACACACACACACACACACACACACACACACACCACACACACCCCGTGGCAGACCCCCTCCCCAGGCCCCCTCCACACACACACACACACACACACACCGTGACACCCCCCCCCCACCACACCACACACACACACACACACACACACACACACACATTCTCTCTCTGTCTTTCTCTCTTTAAGTAAATTCATGACCCAGACGATGCCAGAATAGCCGGCTAGTCATAAATCATTTCTCTCTACAGCCTGTTTGTGCTATCATAAAAAAAAAGGGCTGTTAGCTTCGGTGCGAGACGAAAGAGTTCATCAAATTCTTTAAAAAATGGTACTTCATCAGTTGACATGCACGGCGGAGAAGTGAACCCTGAAGTCTCTTTGGTGATTCCTCTACAGCCGGAAAAATTCCGTGCTGAGGTTTCAGCACCCAGCAACCCCCATAAACCAGCATCGCATTCGATGGACCCTCCCATTCTTCAATGCTCGATTCCTTCCTGTTATTCC
Organism: Alviniconcha marisindica; assembly: GCA_018857735.1. Taxonomy (NCBI): domain Eukaryota; kingdom Metazoa; phylum Mollusca; class Gastropoda; family Provannidae; genus Alviniconcha; species Alviniconcha marisindica. Next base: position 549,442 of record JABMCL010003745.1, on the reverse strand, counting down.
GCCTTTCTCTTTTACAAATCCCTGGAATGCTCGGATCCCTGCAGTCTGCACAAATGACACTAATAGCTCCCAACGCATCGCCACGCAAAGGTAGACAGCAGTTATCCCGGGATGCTGCACGTTGGCAAGAAAAGACAACGTACGCACATCAAAGGCAAAGGGAGACAACAGTTCATGACTTCTAGCACGGCGGCGCATCAAGCAGGGCCAGTTCTCGTGACGAAAGAACATACGAGTTATCTACAAGAGAAATTCCCTACTGGGTACAGGGTGGGCTACATAATACGCCGGCAAAAGCAGCTGGAGAGATAAAAAGCAGGAAAGCTTCATTTTTATACAGAGATAGATAATGCTTCTAGACTGATACTGGAATGCCTAGAAGCAACGAGGGGAGAGAAAAAAAGCGCTTGTACCTCATAAGAAGGGGGCGTGCTTGTCGAGCTTCTGAAAACTTTAAACACAGAAAATGACAAAGCGAAAACACTAATAAACTATTTTCTTCGCGATCACTCGCCCGTTGTGAGATTTTAGCTGAGTTACTGAAACGGTGATACATCTCTTATCTGAAATTAGCCTAGTGCAACGATCAACGTGAGAACAAGCAGAACATGTATTTGCTATACACATAATTGTATAGGTGCTATACGAACTTCACTGGCCTTTGGTAATTACTGATCTGAAAACACACACTGCAAACATATGTGAAATTAAGCGAAGAGCCTTGGTAAAAAGAAACTGTTTTACCAACAACGACAGCAAGCACACACACACACACACACACACACACACACACACACACACACACACACACACACACACACACCACACAACACACAACTACACACGCACGCACGCACACACTGACGCGCGACGCACAGACCAACAACACCTTACACACGCACGCACGCAACACTACACACGCACTGCCACACACACACACACACACACACACACACACACACACACCACACACACACACCACACACACACACACACACACACACACACACACACACAGCAAATCTGAAACTTTTCTAAACAAATCGGAACTTCAAGGAAAGACTTGACACCCAAAATATGTAGCCCAGTCTCCAGTGTCCTATATATTGTGCTGCACACGACGGCTCGCCGCCTGATTAAAGAGGCCTGAGACCGACTTTTATTTCTCTCTCTCTCTGCAGCCGGATTGGGTTTCGCAACGAGAGATAGTGCGGTGACTATTTTTTGAATTACCTCATCTGTTATGTTTATGTGAAATTAACCACACGAGACGCTTTGTTCCATGGTGATGCTCGGTTTTGGATTCGCAGGCTAGGATTTTGTGGTGTGAGCTAGCAAACAGTGTGTGGCTAAAACAGAAACCTTTAACAAGAACGGCGGGCAACGCATCTGAAGCGACTGAAACTATATTGCTATTTCCTCTTGTTAATTAATCAATTCCAACCATGACGATGGCCGAGATAAACTAATGACGGCCTTTAAATGAAAACAGTAATTACGAGAGGAGTCTGTCCGAGCATAAATTGGGTTCAGTATTGGTAAACGATCCATGGATATTAGTCATTCGAGGCAGTGAATCTCAAACTAAGCCAGATAATTACTAGTCAGAACAAAAGATAATCATTCGACTTGGTTCGCCAGCACTAGACGAACTGCACATGAACTTGCAAGACAGGAAATCAAGGGATGCACACTCCATCATTGCCGCAGCTGCACCTCATATCCCACCCCCTCACCCCTCATCCCCACCCCCCACCCCCTTGCCAAAACACAACGTAAATCAGCCCGATGCAAGCAGACCACTTCTGCATTTAGTTTCCGGCAAAAGCGTTGTTTTGTCTGGCGCTTGGCAGGGTGGGGCAGGGGGGAGGGGCACTGTCCAGGGCATGATTGGGGGGTAGGCTGGACCTCGGTCGCCTCGCCCACGTTCTAATGGGTCGTCCACACGATCCACAGCCCTGGAAACAAAGCGCGCACTTGCATGTCAAACAGATTTCAGCTCCTGTCGTGCTCCCCGGAGCATCGCCGTCACCAGGCCTCACGACCCCGTGTGACAATGCCCACGGCGGTGGCTATGTGTTCTCAGAACGCTACCCTCTGCAGGGACTGCATCATGTTGCACGCACAGACCATGGCCTATCGTCGCTGCCTGAGCGTGAGGCGTGGTGCTTAAGTGATTCAGTCTTGACATTCAACGTTCAGTCAACCGCCAAGGCTATATCAGGACGAAAGGTAAGTCATCAAAACAAGTAAAAGTCCGATTGATAAGTAATTTTGCTACACGGCATAATATGGATGAAGACGACAGGAAATGAACGAATCGAAAAGGCCGAAATAAAAGTGAGAGATTTCCCTGGCAGTACTGATGTCAAGTTGCTATAGTTTACTCTACTCCAGGCTTCAAAAGAGTGAATCCTGCAATGGCTGCGCTGAAGTGAGAGAGAGACAAGTCTGTTCTTCGGAGGCCTTCAATAATACACCCGGGCCTCGCTCCCGGGCGGGGCCCGATGGAGATGCAACGGGGGCCTAGTGCGACCTGCTCAACCTTCCCCACGCTTGATGACTTGATGGGAGATGCAACGGGAGGCCCAGTGCGACCCGCTCAACCTTCTCCACGCTGCAGATACAGCAGGTCGCCCGGGAGGAAGCTAGGGAGGTTCGCGCCCATGCAAATTACAACACCGCAACAAAACAGTTCGCCATTAAGGAAACGAGCGAGACGGCATTTGCAAAATTGAATCTCAGTTTTCAGCTGGTCCTGCGACTCGAGGTCTTTTCCCGCGCCGGCTAAGCCCGAGCGGAGACTGTCCAGAGAATTGTGTTTTGGCCCGCAGATCATTTTTCAGATTGATGACGGAAACCTGTCACAAGGAGAGGGGGAGCAGTGAATCACTCCAGGAAGACATGTCTTCTAAAGAACCTCCTCTCCCCTCCACTGTTTCTTTCTCCTGCCTCCCACCACCCCCCCCCCCCCCCCCGCCCCCTCCATTGCTAGTATCGACCTTATCCCCTTGGAGAAAGAGACGAAACTACAATAATTTTTATTGGCTCTTCAGCTCTCCCTCTCTCTCTTAAAATTATTCTGAAAAACACCAGTTCAGTCTATGTTCATGTGTTGTTCGTACTGAAAAGCAGCTTATGCAATGGACTATAACGAATGACCACCCGCCCCCTTTTCCGCCTCCCAAACCCCCCTAACAACGATTAGCCCTCAGGGGAGCACGACTACCAGTGCCGGAGAGAAGTTGTCCAACAGAGCACGGCCGCCACCACCCCCGTCACCCAGCGCTACCACAAGACAAAGGAGCAGTTCTAAGTCCTTGTCCACATCCTGTCCCGTGTCTCTTCCCTTGACCTACAGAGGCAGGAACCAGAGCGCGACAATGTCCCGCTAAATGACACACGTCAGAGAAATGTCGCCTCTCAAACCGGCTTCAGGTCGGTGATTAATTGGACCCTTGTACGCGGCATCAGGCTTCCAAATGAAGAAGAGGGAGGGCCGTAGCGGGACACGACCCCACAACCCCCACTGTCCGCGGAAGCTATTGATCCAAGAGTGGGTCTCCCGTCCCCCGTAAAGCCAAAAAATGGTGTCAAAGTTCTTCTGGTCCCAACGTTTCACTTGCTGAAAATCCAGTGGTGCGCAAATATGGTGCACTGAGCACTATAGGCACAATTCAGCACAACGTAAATAAAAAATAAAAAATAATACCCCAAAGGAAAACGAAAGTCATCCCTTGCAGCTTTTTAAAACGAAAACGTCATCAGTCCAAAGAGACCACATTTACAAAAACCAATTCGAACGTCAGACTTAATCTCGGGCTTTAGCGGACAACTCCCCGCTCAAATCCCACAGAAGCAAAGCACAAGCAGAAGAGGGGGAGAAAAGGTACTTTAAATAAAACAGACGATTCGGAATGGTCTTTCCTAAAGTGCAGATTTCAGACGGAATGCCACCCATAGTGGGCAGGCGGCGGGCCGGCAGACCGGCAAGATGGAAGTGAAGTCCAAATCAGAAAGGAGAAACGGGAGAAGTCAGGACCTCTCACCAAACGCCGGCGAGCTGAGCCCCGTGTTATTAAAACCCATATCCCGCATGCTGGCGGCTCTGACACCCGTGAACGATGGGGGGCGATAAGATCGGAGGCAGCAGCTCCTGCTCTCACCCCGGCTCCAGCCCCTCAAATCACCCCTGCCCCTGGTCCAGGAGACCTGCGATGGCCATCAAGTCGAGAGGGAGGAAGAGAGAGAGAGAGAGAGAGAGAGAGAGAGAGAGAGAGAGAGAGAGAGAGAGAGAGAGAGAGAGAGAGAGAGAGAGAGAGACGTTGAAGGAAGCTGCAGTCACTATAGTTCCACACTTTCAAGCAAGCACAGGACTGCCCATCCCCAGCTACAATAATCACGTACAGGCTACTATGATTGTGTGTCAACGTATGTCCACGAAGAAGTGTGCTCAAAGCTGTCTACCAGAGAGGTGGTGTGGCAGAGTGGCTTGAAGGCGCCGGACTCGGAATCGAGGGGACGCGGGTTCGGGTCCCGTTTCAGGCAACAACGTTCTGCTCTCTTTCTTTGATGGGTTCAGTGTCTAGTCCTTAGGGTGAAACGACAACTCGAGCTCCTTGAGCTACAGACGCGTGCACGTCAAAGAACCCACGGCAGCTGAAACGTGTTGCCCTGGCAAACATCTGTAAAAATGACGACGCCGGGGATTCTGTGGGCTGTCTGGCGCATCATTGATGCGGGTGGCTTTCTCTGAGTAAAGCGACCCAAATTTCCCATGGCAAAACACCCTGATGGACAATAAAACACAAAGTGCATAACACCAGTTGGCAGTCCATCAGCTGGAAAGTAACTGTATTTACACATAGATGCATACCAAGGTGATGTAGGCTTGTGTGGATAGCACGGTGAGGGTGGTGTGGGATTGCGGGGCAGAACCTGGACAACAAATAAGAAACCAAGCGGCCGAGTTGTCTTGCCGCGACATCCGTAGATTAAACCTCTCTTTAGATGGAGGCTTGCCGCTGTCATGCAACTTTCAGGGTCACAGCAGCGCATTCAACCATGCTATGACCCCCCACCCCACCCCACCCCCACCCACCTCTAGTCCAGTCCGTCGGGGAGGGCAGGAGAAAAGGTTGCTAAGTAGGCGTTGCTTTCTATTCCTCCCCTCCGTCTCCCAGCATAAATCTTGTCTGTTAAATGAATTTGTGGAACACTTTTCTTTAAGGCGGCACAAATAAAATGGATTCCTTTGACAGTAGTAAAGAAAAAGAAGAAAAAAAGGAGAGAGAAAAAAAGAAGAAGAAAAAGAGCGAGACGATTGCATGTATAAAAGGCAACAGCGCATTGTGTTGAGGCCCATCAAACCAGCAAAACGTTTGAAAGGCCGCCGTTGATTGTTCCGCATTTCATTCACTAAAACCGTCCTGTTTTAGTCATTCAGCTCGAATCTGATTAATCTACCAGCAACGAGTACTTCAAATGTTTTAAAACAAAACAAAACAAAACAGCTATTTGACGATTGAAGAGAGCCAGACCTGTGGTTCCCTTTCTCAGAAGATTAAATCTTTCGGCTTGCACGCGTGCAGTAAATCATTGTTTCATTTGTTTCACTGAATTCTATTGCTATTACTGTAAACCCGTGCAAAACTGAAGTTAACACTCAACGATAGTTCAGGAGTTGGAGGTGGGGTAGAGGGTACTATACTGCGTTAGATTTACAGACAGTGTTTAAGTACGAAAACATTCCGGCACTTTAGACTCCAGATACTCGAAGCTTAAAATGTTTTCATTGCTATCACCGGAAAAAAAAGCCGCCTTCAACAGGCAGACTATAAAAGACAAGTGTTCTGGCGATGAGACGGAGACAGGTGAAAACGAGCAGGGGCTAATGGCGGGCTCTCTTTAAAACCCACCTGTGCCAGGTCTCAGCCAAACGCCACAACATAGCACCTGCTTGTTGTCATACATCCACACTGCTTTAAAGCATATCCTACTCCTTTTTCTGTGTGCACAGTATCTACCGATGACTCACTGGTATTTCGGAAGTCGACAACAGAACATCTCCAACAGCCGCGGTCCATCGTACATTCTACGCCATAAATAAAAGCATCATCAGGGACCAAACTTCGACCTCCGATCGAAATCCAGTGGACAGAGGATCAAGAATAAACTCACGATTGACCACATAAAAGCTTCCCCCAAAAGAGCTCAATCGTCTGTCAGCTACACAATGGCAAGCAACTGAAGCCGCAGTAGCACCCGTCGAACAACAGAAGCAGCAGCAGCAGCAGCAGCCAAAGTAGCAGCACAGTCAGTCCGTCACTCCGTCACCTCATAAATCAGAAGGTAAAAGGAGAGAAGAGTTGACCAGCCATGCAGTCAGAGGTGCAGCAGCGCCAGAGAACAGACGCAGGCACGGCGCAGTCAGCTGCACGGACAGGGATAATCTGACCGCTCCATCTCGCCAACACCTGACCCATGTCCACGACCCGACACGCGCCCCCAAGCGGTCCAGGCCAGGGGGGACATAACGGGGGCCAAGGGGCCAGCCTCTGGACCATAAATAATCCCGTCTTTCAGCTGGACCCAGTGTCCAGCCTCGGTGTTACCGTTTGCTTCATCCAATAACGGCAGCGCCATCGATTGATGTCTGAAGATATCGGGGCATGCCGAAATAGTTCATGACCAGTCCTAATGATAAGCACCGAGAAAAGAAAAGAAAAAGAAAAGGGGGGGGGGGGGGGGGGGGGAATTAAAGAGCTAAATAAACGTGGTTACAATAAGCACCAATACAAATGACAACCTGAGGTGGAGGAGAGGGAGGGGGCACTTCGGTTGTGAGTTCACATTGTGACACATACCCCCCAAAAACGAAAAAAAAAGAAGAAAAAAAGAAAGAAAAGAAACAAAACACGAAAAACAACAACAATAGGCGCAGGAAACTGTCATGAGTGACGAGCCCAACAGTTTCTTCTGAAATATTCATATTTCAAACGAAAACTTCCCGAAACATAAAACCAAAATGATTTCGTTAAAGTGCCACAGCGAATCATCAAACTACATACAAGGACGGCAAGAGGACGATACAAAAAACGCCGCCCAGGGCAATTCAAGACAGCAGACCAAACGCATGCGTTTTGACATCGTTTCCATCTTACCAAGAAAGGAAAGAGGGCGGGGAAATGAATCCCAAAGAACACTTACTGTGTGTGAGTCACTTATTGATTCGAACGGACAGTTTCCTACTGTGTGAACCTGGTCAGCAGATGGCCCTGATCTAAAGACGTCCTAGTTGGACACAACGTTACTTTTCAGCAGCTGAGGCCCCGACTATTGAGGAAACGTCACCTTGGCCAGAACCAGTGCCGGCTGGTGTTATGGTGGGCAGACTGACGGACAGACATTTTACAATCAGGTCTCAAGAACAAAACCAGTTCCAATGTCAAGTCGGATCGAAAGATCAAGTAAGAGAAGACGACATTGCACAAGTCTCAAGGATAAAACTAGTTCCAAAGTCAAGCAGAACACGAAACAATGTTGTTTTAGCGCTCTGGGTCACGCTGGTAGCACGTAGGACTAGCTGTAAAGTTCAGCGCGGCCTCCTGGAAGTCACAAGCTGATTAATGTTCCACTCTGTGAGCTGTCGTAAGCCAGTCAAAGACAACCCATTTGGCGACAAACAAAGACAAACTGCAAGTGTTTAATCGACATTTTTCATCAAGCGAGTAAGAGGCGAATGAACACAACCGAATACGGCCAACTCACAAACAGAAAAACAACGACAAAACAACGAAGGAATAATTATAGGGAGACACAAACATAGCGAGAAACACACACACACACACACACACACACACACACACACACACACACACACACACACACACACACCACGCACGCACGCACGCACGCACGCACGCACACACACAGACCAGTCAACCAACAAACCAACTAACCCACCGAGAGAGTGCCCAACTACATCAGTGGGCCTTGCGTGACGCACCCGTCACTTTAGGAGGCTGAGACCGCCCCCCATCCCTCACCCACACTCCACCCACCCCGAAGAGTGGTGTACTACAACGTACCTCGTATGCCCCAGGACCGGGCAGATCATCCGCGTTGTATTTGAAGCGCTTGTCCCGTGTGACCATCAGCCCGCCCTTCGGCTGCAGTGTCTGCTTGGCTTCATAGGCGCCGGGACCTGCAACAACACGCACCAGTTGTAGTCGGCTGTAACGAAACGTAGACGGGAAATACTTAATTCATCCTAAACGGCGAAACTACGACCATCGTTGAAGAAGAGCAAGTGGGTGAAAGAACGACGGGGGGAGCATTAAAAAAGCAAAGAAAATTGTTCAGGGCGGGTCCAAATATAATAACGACTATGAGAACTGCAACTGGGGACCGAGAGGAGAACTGAGGGGGAAAAACTAAAACACTGCGATGTTTGAGGTCATACAAGGGGCTGGAATCTGGGCGGATGACGAAGATTTATGTTGCACAAGTGTATCCTGGGGAACGTGTGCAATGACGAAACAGCTTGAATTATGGGCTGCAATTGCTCCCCGCATCTCCCTAGGTGAAGGCAGAAACAGACAAATCTCTATGATAGATACCCATCACTCCCCTACAATAAAGTCAAGCTTGCCATCTTTACAGAAGGGTCTGAATGTCAGAAACAGAGTCCTCTGTTTTACCCGTTCTGTTTTGTTTTCTCTTCTCGGTAGTATGATTTCTCATTTTATTTTTAGTCATCCGATTATAAGCAAATCGCACACCATTGGTGCACTGCACATTGCACACTGCATTCAAATTATCACAAACAAAACAACTTCGCGAGCAATAACTATTTCTCGGATAATTTCTTCACCATCTTCTTCCGGCATTGCACAGCTCTTCTTTATTTTTTATTTTTATATTCCTCCAAAAGAATGAAAGACTGTCCTGATTTAAACATCTTCAGTAACATGACAAAAGAGGACGTTAACACTTCAAAGAATACTTCATTTTCTTCGACCCTCATGTATTCAAGGCAACGGAGATGGAAGGGGAAATTCAAATTTGGATTTAATTATCACCCAGCAACTATGGAAAATAAATTAAGACTGAGCGCCGCCTTTGATACTCGGAAGTCACAATACCGGACTGTCGGCAATGCCGCAAAAATCACCGTCACGATGGCCAAGCCGATCACCGCAAAATGAAGATTAATCTGTTTTGGAATGTGACAAATTTCTAACATGGTAACGCTTTTATGGTATTAAGGACAATAAAAACACTGGAGGCAAGCGACGACACCACACAGAAACAAAAACAGCCCCAGCCTTTAACACGACGGCCATGTCAAAGAAGACGAATGAAGCACTTCCCCTCTTCACTGCACAGGACCGCGAGAGAAGAGAACCGCTCTCCATGAAAATAAATCATAACACAATTTTCCGGCAATCAAGGCAATTTTCACCAGCAGATGCACAGCCACAAGGCCGCCGGTTGTTGGGAAGAGGGGGCGCCCTCTGACTGATACCAAAAAGTCGATGACCGAGAGACGGCCTTTCTAATCATTTCTTTGAACGTCTCTATAATCTCCAGTAACACTGCAAATTGGTGATCAGAGACAAACCAGACACACGCTGTTGTCTAGTAGCGATGTATGTGTTTTCAACTATTAGAATCACATCAGTAGCAACACACACACACACACACACACACACACACACTCCGTGATTATTTTACGCTTCGCATGTGCCACATTATTTTGCTTACTGACCTAATGTCCCCAAATACCAATTTATTATTGGCAATTATTTAATTCAAAGCTAGTAAAAACCACACATTATGCCAATGTTACACATGGAAAAACAATCACCTTTTGAGTGATAGAAATGCTATTTTTGGCCAGTGACGAATGCTCAATCCCTAGGGAAGACCTGAGGACGCCAATGTCCAGCGAAGGACGGGTCATCCGTCCAGCCCTCGCCTGGACCCAATCAAGGCCAACAGAGACGGACGCCCAATCAGTCTCGGTCAGCCCTGTAGTCGAGCCAGGACCGCACAACTGACCAGCCCATCCCAGCAAAAGACGAAATTGAGAAGCCCTTCAAGGCAAAACCAACTGATTGAATGCAAATTAAAGCAATGATATTTCTTGTATCAAGCGGCTATCGGCCAATTTGGCCAAATGAAAGTCTGGGCTAACTGCGCTGTTCCTGCTGCTGCTGTGTTGAAGGAAGAGAGGGGTGACTGATGAATTGTTGTCTCTGGAGTTTGGCTGAGAGTAGGAAGGCAGTCAGAAAAAGAAAAAGAAAAACCCAATAAGAACAACACTGCATTTCTTCCACCCATTTCCAGGGCCGGTAGAATTATGACAGTTTAACCCCAGCTATTTCTTAAATAACAGTCACCCAGACAAGATAACATTTCTGCATCTGTCATGAAACACAATTCAATCTGGTTTATACAGCTGCACCATCATTTCCACCCAAAAAAACTGACTCTTGGGCCACACATTAATTGACACGGCCTTCAAGAATATGCAGAATTATCGTTTTAAGCAAACGGCCAGGAATGACGCGAAAATAAGCGTCATTTTCGCTCGACGTGTACGCTGACAGTCTGATTGCCGGTTGATTAGTCCTTAGCTCAAGCTTTTTTTCTGGTGCTGATTGTTGCTGTCAATGCAAAATCTGCAGCACAGTCGAGTGCAACAGGGAGAGTGGTCGGTGACCTCCCCTTTCATCACTCTCGTTTATTCCTTGTTCGTAATCTCGTCCTGGGGTGACCCTGTGCGGTTGGCAGGATGTTAAAATCCAATTAGTGACAGACATAATCGTTCTGTTGGTGACATCAAATTGCAGCATCCTCTTTTTTGTCTCTTTTTGAGTGGAATCGGTAGGGGTGGGGTGGGGGGGGGGGGGGGGGTGTGTGTGTCTTCATACATGATACCGTTCTGTCACATTTCTCTGCCGACTCTTTCTCCATTATTCTCCGTAAAGTGATATGGCTTGTATACAGCGACATAGACATATTTCGTTGGTTTCTTTTCAAATGCTACACAAAGTCCTAGTATGTTAAGACTGGGTCCAGCCCCACTTGACAAAAAGAGTAAGTCGCTTCATTTTAAGCGGCCAGTCAACCGGCCAGTCAACCGATAAAAAGAAAGGAAAAAAGTCACATCAGGGTGAAACACAATTCATCAAATCACAATCAACCAACAAGGGAGTTAATTAGCGCTCGAAAGACGTCACACGAAACAACAACAAAGGACCTGAGTCGCTTACGGTAACTCTCACCTGGCACGCGAGTAAATACAAGGTACGTTAACTCCACCAAAGGTACATCATCTAACTACAGCATCAAATCACAAGCACATCCACTTCTTCAAACCTGATGGGGAGTGCATGCTCGGCGGGGAAGGCAGAAATAAGACACTGAATTTCTTGCAGCAGACGAAGCATGCAAAGTTACATTCTGACATACGTAAAGGCGGAGTCTTTGGCCGCTCTGGATTCTTAGCAGACAGTGACATCAATTTATTTATGTTTCCGTACCCCACAGCAGAACTGGCACGAAGAAGAAGAAGAAGAAGAAGAAGAAGAAGAAGAAGAAGAACAAGAACAAGACGACGAAGTCGGAATAAAGGTTTAGGAAGAACTGAGAAGGAGGAGTTTTTAAGGGGGCGACGGAAAGACAGATTATGCTTTTTACATTTCCTCCCATTTGCCGTAATTGCGTGACTCAACCTGCGTGTAGTGTGTTCAAAAAAGAGAACGGGGCAACCGCTGGCAAACTTGTCACTTCCCATCGTACAGAAAGATTCCTGAGTTACATATATCAGCTGTGCGGGGCCCCCAACATACTCGGCGCGTTTCAATTTTCCCAAAGTGCAGATCTGACGGTGATAGTGCTTGCCCACAGACATAGCGGGCTGGCTGATCGGTTTTTGGAAGTCCCTGCGACCGAATCCCTATGCGGAAAATCGCAGAATCATTGGGGAGGTTTGTGACAAGCGTAGGGGCATCTACTGATTTACAGTTTTCTATGGTAAATATCGGGAGCAGGACTCTTCCGGATGTGCTGGTTGCCCGTGCAGCTCAAATGATTGGGCAGTTTGCTGTGCAGGCGGAGAATGGGGAGATTAGATCAACAATCGGAGAAATGACCTCGGTATCTTTGGTTGTATTGACGTCTAAATCATTGCAGTACTGGTCAACGAACGACATGAGGGAGAGGACAGGTCCCTCAGAGAAAGCATTATCGCCAGTCACCCGATCTGTGAACAAGAAGGCAGATAATTCCCGTTTTCCACATCCCTCAAAGAGGAATTCCCTGTATTCTGCGTCACTAAAAGAGGCAGTTTCATTTTCTTCGCAAGCCTTGACTGATCTTGCCTAATCACCACCACAGGCAGAGGGGGAGACTGGGGGGAGGGAGGGGGGGAGAGGAGCAGACTGAAATAAAAACCTCTTCCTGTCTGATTTCAGTGGGTTCCTTTTCTTCTTCTCTCACTTCCCCGCTGGTATCGACGACTGAACCACGCAATCTGCCGCCTGGACCCGTGACCTCGCTTGAGCCCTCTTTCCGTCCTAACGAGAAAACGCTTTCGGAAATAAAAATCTGTAACTACGGAGTGCCGGTAAAATGCTGCTGGGAGGGCAAGCCAGGTCACGGCGGTGGCACCACGGAAAGAAACGGCCGGGTCCCCATCCAATTTTATCAGACCATCACATGCCCCATCCCTCCTCCCCCTCCCCCCCCCCCCCCCCCCACCCCTCGTCCTCCCACCACGCACACAAAAGAAAGGACCGAGGACACCGGAAATGAGTGGGTCAACTCAGGATAGTCAAGGAATACTCAGAATGAATAGGTATCTTAGTCCAGCGGATGACTAAGGCGTCCTGACTAACCATGACCGATTACTATGACAGTGTTGATCAGAGACTCGGAACCAGGAAGAAGCGAAAAGAACAAAGCTGTCAGAAGTGCAGACAGAAAGACAAGCAGGCTCCATGTTTATGTCTAGACAGCTAGTCGTGTGCACTCTGGACACCTTACAAGACTTCATCCAACGGCTGGCCGTTTTCATTTCATTCACTTTTTCATTCTAATTCGCATCGTTTTCTGTCGTATAAGCGTTCGTTTGTGTATTTGTTGCGTAAAAAGGGGGTATGCCCCGAAAATGTGCCCTGTGTCGTAATGTCCTATTTAATTAAAAACAAAACAAAAAGTACGTTCCTTTTGGCCTTATGCGTGTTTTGATCTATTTTCAGAACGCTAGCATATTTTGTGTTCAACGGTCTTTGTAAGTTGAAACAGCGTCGTGCTCTCTGCAGAAACGTTGGGAAACCTGGGTTCCAGGCCAACGTTGGTTAAGGGTCAAACTCAGCCATGGTCCAGTGCCCAAGGGCACGGACAAAAGTAACTCGGCACAAAGCGGATCATGCTATTACACCAGCGGGAAGGGATCATCCAAGCCAAGGTTGGCTAAACGCCTCGGTGGCACACACCAAACAGAATGACCAAAGCAGGGACGGTGACATGCGGATATTCCAGGAGTCTTAGTGGCTGACTGAAAAACCAAACAGGAGAAGGCCCCGAATGCACCGCAACTAAGCATCTTTTGATCCCGGCCACTTCTTTCTCATTTTCGCAACTTAAAAGAAATAAACACATGCGTAACCGATGTCATCCTGATCCGAATGACCTGGATCCTAGCGCAGCCCATCAAAGCAAGACCTTACCCCCGGCCTGCAACTTCTAATAGAATGAGGTGCTGGGGGCTGCTGCCATGTCATGTCTCAGAGCGGAGGAGACGCCGGAGTGGTGGAAGTAGTGACGGCGGTGGCGATATTGGCAGGGCCGGCAGGGGGGAGCTGGAGGCATGGGCGAGTGTCAGCTGTGAAATAGGAAGCAGGGTGATGCACGTCCACTGTGGACAGCGCGCTGATGGAACGTGGACTCGCCGCTCCGACCACTTTGTGTGCATCACCAATAACTCAATGCACTCAGCAGGGGCTGCAACAAGCGACTTTTAGTTCACACTCGTCGCCGACGGAACTGACTCTGACTCATCCTTTTCCGCCATCCCCGCGCTTTCTTTTCTTTTTTCCGGCAGAAACTGCAAGAGGAGGGGATGGGGGAATGGAAAGGAGGGGGGGCTCCATCGACACAAGGACCTGTGGAGTCGCAGGCTGGAAACCATGGTGCGGTAATTCACATCCTACATTGACCAGTCCTCCACTTAATCAGCCCCTCTTGCCATTGCCCGGCACAATTGTTTATGATTACACCCAGTTTCGCAGCATGAAAGGCGCAATTTATTTTCTCCACTTGTCCACCAAACTTTGATCCGTGGCCCAAACCTCTACTGGGCGCGCGTGCAACAGTGGCGGAGGAGGTGAGGGGGTACAGGGGGGCAAGGGGCGGGGGGACTTCAATATATCCCAATTTTCAGCCTCCAGTGGAAGCTGTTGCTTTCTGAATGGGTGCCCAATCATAAACTTTGTCAGTTATTGGAAAACACAACAGCCGCCAATCAATTTCCTGAATGGAGCGCCTCTTCGTAAATTTCTCTCCAATTGTGCAGGGAGGCAGGGACTGCGGGAGCTGAGTAGAGAAAGCCATTGCGGGGCCATGTAGGCAAGTCCCGAGTCGATGCCGCGTCTAACCCCGTCCATCAGCGGCCTCGGATTTGACAAAAAGACGGGAAAGATCTACGATGAGCAGATGCGTGATTTACGTTGTGTCTTCTGCTACTACATCACGTCGTAGATCGCAATCGTCTTGTGAAGGGAATACTGCAGTTCAGTTCTGTCGAGAACAGGCAGCCCGGACAACTTCTCACACCGTCGTTAACGCGCGCGCGCGCGCACACACACACACACACACTCTCTCTCTCTCTCTCTCTCACACACACACACACACACACACACACACACATGTACGCACGCACGCACGCATGCACAGACGCACGCGCGCGCGCGCGCGCACACACACACACACACACACACACACACACACACACACACACACACACACACACACACGCACGCACGCACGCACATACACACACTCACGCAACACCACACACACTCACAGTTACACACACACACACACACACACACACACACACACATCCCCCCCCCCCCCCTCCACCACCACCCCCTCGCCCCACTCGCCTCGTAGCAGCGCTACAGCTATTTCATCCAAAGCATTCAGTGTGTAGTCAGTCACAGGTTTGCACAAGCGGACAGCTCCGTATCGGACGTACTTGTTCCTTCGGTGACCATCAGTCAGCGCCGCACTCACCGTCCAGGGGCAGCGATGTTAGTTCAGATCCGGCCTGACACTTGGAGACCTGAAAGGAGCCGCTAAGCCTATCCAAGATGGATCTATGCGCCAGTTGCTGCCCTTGTTGTTGAGGCTGCAGGCAGACAGCGCAGCGCCGGGCTCTGCCGCCCAGCGCAGCCGTGCAGCTTAATTATTTGCCGCCACTCCGAGACTAGACCCGTCACACTTCTTCCGCCCAGAACTGGTCACACCGGTCACGTTTCTTCCTTTCTCATACGGTCACTTCGTCTTCTTCTTCTTAAATCTGGTTACACTTCTTCCTCCCAGAGCTGGTCATTCCGGTCATGATTCTTCCTCTCTCATAAGGTCATGCTTAGACCTGGTTACACTTCTTCCTTCCACACCTGGTCATACCGGTCGTGTTTTTTCCTCTCTCATAAGGTCATGCTTCTTCTCCTTAGACCTGGCTGGTCACGTCCGGCGCCGGATCACGTTTCTTCCTCTCTCATAAAGCCATGATTCTTCACAGACCTGGTCACACCGGTGATGTTTCTACCTCCCTAAGGGCATGCTTCTTCTTCTTCTTAGACCTGGTTACACCCCTCTCTCCTACACCTGGCCATTCCGGTCGTGTTTCTTCCTCTCTCATAAGGTCATGCTTCTTCTTAGACCTGGTTGCACTTCCTCCTCCCACACCTGGTCATACCGGTCATGTTTCTTTCTCTTTGATAAGGTCATGCTTCTTCTTCTTAGACCTGGATACACTTCTTCGTCCCAGACCAGGTCACACCGGTCACGTTTCTTCCCCTCTGATAAGATCATGCGTCTTCTTCTTGGACCTGGTCACATTTTTTCTCTCAGAACTGGTCATTCCGGTTATGTTTCTTCTTCCTCGCTCATAAGTTCATGCTTCTTCTTCTTAGACCTGGATACACTTCTTCAGTCCTTCCAGACCACATAACACCGGTCACGTTTCTTTCTCTCTGATCCGATCTCGCTTGGTTTTCTCATAGACTCGCGCTTCTAAGCAAAAAGTGAAAATGAAGAAGCGTAGAAATCCTAGGTTTTAGCAAACCAAGAACGTTGTCGGGACACTGTACACATGTATTTTGCTCAAGGATAATGTAACCGGAAACGCCTCATAGTCTTTGTCTCTCGCAAAGAAAAGAAAAAGAGAGGGGACCTACTTCCTGCAATCTCCCACTGTACCAACAAAACGGATACACATCCATAAGAGGTAAATGAGGATAACCCCCCCCCCCCCCCCCCCCCCCCCCCCCCCACACGCCCCCCCACACCCCCCTCCCAACCCCTACAGAGTGACTCATCAGTGGGTATCGAAGATTCTGGATTTACACTTTTTTGTTTTTGTTTTTACCGACATCAGATAAACCAGAATTGCCCTATGTTCTACAGCAATCACTCCATAGCCAAACAATTCCTTCTCAAGGTTCAAGCCAAAGACGCCCCGCCGCAGATCTTCGCTGCCGCGCAAGGCATGCGCCCGGCTAAGACTGAGGATGATCAAAGACGCCTCTTCTCCTTTGCCCAGCTCTGACATAGTTCAAACTCATTTCCTGTAGCGTCCCCTGGCAGGACGAATCTTCCATCTCGCTATCTGTTGCCTGTCAACCTGTCACGTTGATGAGGTCCCAGTAGCTTAGCCTGGATCGCCGCCTGCCCGACCCTCTGCTAATTCGGGTAGAAGATATGAAGCGGGAGACATTGTGAGCGTTCTTTTTCATCTGTTGCCTGTTTGGGTTCTGGAACGGCAGGATCTGATTACTTCTGCATCGTCGCCTATACACTCAAAAGATTATGACTGGAAAGATGCGGCTTTTTTAAGAGACGCGCAGAAAGGTGAAGCACCAACCCATGCTCTGTTTGATAGCTTTTGATACGTTGGTGGATAAATGAAGAGCTTGAACTAAAAAACTAAACAAAATAAAGAGTACTTGGCAGCGAAACAGTAATTGCATCAGTCGTGCTCCAGTACGCTAACCCGGTGAGCCTATCAAATTATAAGGAATTTTCAGCTTGTATCTTATCTGTAAGAAAGTTTATGAAAGAACGTGTTTACCTAGAAAACCTAAACTGGGAAGCACGAAACATAGCTGAAGGTACACTTCTCTTTGAAACACCAGTCCTGTGATCTCACAAATGTAGAAGACGACCGAAAGACAGTTCGTTAGAACCAATTATGCCACAGCTAAAACAAGCAGAGGACCAGCAACCCCTTGAAGTGCCCCATCTACCCGTGGCTAATCAAATAGGCTAATCACCTACCTCCAAATCCAAGCACAGAGGACCCTGGGCCGCAATTAATAACCAACCAGCCCTACAGCGTAGCGGAACCCTTGCTGGTGGTCGTAAGAATTCCCGGCTAATGGGTCCGGAGAGAGAAGCTCCGCTTAGCGTTTACCTCACCTCCATGTCCGACGTCTCGGGACACGGACATGACGTACACGGACCACATCAAAGACATGGCTTTACCTTAGGAGCCAGGATCTTCTGTCTGCGGAGCGCGTCGTCTCCTGTCTGGCTTGTCTACATCCCTCCTCATGCTACTGTAATTGGCTTTACAGCCACCAGAAGATCTCATGTTACTTATAAAGACCAGCAGATGGCCTTATGTTACTGATAAACAAGAAGGCTTTTTTGGTAAAAAGAAAAAGAAGAAAGTTTAGTCCTGTTTGTAACCCTGCTTTATTTGCTGTGCAAAGCTGAGTCGCGCAAACAAGAGCACGCTAGAGATCTCTCTGCCAGAACTGTTTGGATGCAAGGCGCACCACCATCCTTAAAATTAAGCGCTATCTTCGCTAATCGTTAACAGTAACAAGGGAGGAAGGCTTATCATGGAGAAAAAAACGCTCAGGATCTGGAACACGTCTCACTGTGTGGACGGCGATGCCTAACAACCCCAAAACACGGCACTCTCCTGATGCATGTCTACAGCCGAGACTTCGGTAAATGTATAAATGAGCCCAAGAACAAACAAACAACAAAAAGAAAGCCGGCATTGGAGTGTGTTTATCACAAACAACACGATTACAAACAGGCTGCAAGATGTTGCCTGGAGGACGCAGTCTGGTTATTTGTCGTGTTACCTCTTGAGAATAATAGTCACAGGGAAACTGTGACGGAAATATCGGATTAATATTATATAATATTAATCCGATATTTCCGTCAGTTTCCCTGAAGTAATCGGGACCCCCAATAAATGAGGAATAAATCGAAAAATCACTAAACACGAAAGACAGATAATGTAGAATCTTGACGGCTTACTTATTTTATTTTTATTTTGGGGGGTCTAAATTCGGGTTGATTTTCGTGAGGAATACTATCGTCTCAATATCCCACCTAATCAGTTTCCAACGTTCATGCAATTTGTACAGAGTTGACAGGAACAGAGCAACAGATTTGGGTTTTTCGTCTCATTTCAAAGACACTGCACCCCACCTGAATCCAAGGAAAGTGCGGACAAGGCAAAGCTGCATCTGCCTGGAAGAGCGATTCAAATCCGCCACCTCTCCATCTCGACTCCATACAATGCCTTTACCAAACTCGGCTCAACCACTTCTGTTGAAATATCCTGTATGTATGTTAATAAACTCCCTACGAAACTAAACCTCATTAGCACAAAACATAAGTTCTGAAAATGCGATTAATGCGGTGACCACCACGGCCACCACCGCGATACATACATCCTGACCGCTACCATTGCTGCCGCAGCTCCACCCTCCACCGCTACTTCCACTGCCAGCAATTACCTTCAACACCACCACCACAACCGCGATACCACCATCACTATCACCTTCACCACCAACACCAACACCACCACCACCACCACGATACGACCACCTTCACCGATACCACTGCTGCCGCAGCTCCGCCCTCCACCCATACTTTCACTGCCAGCATATACCTCACCAACACCACCACAACCGCGATACCAACACCACCACCACCACCACCACCATCACCACGATATGACCATATTATCCGCTAACACTGCTGCCGCAGCTCCACCCTCCACCGCTACTTCCACTGCCAGCAAGCACCCTCCCCACCACCACCACAACCGAGATACCGTCCACCACCACCATCGCCACCACCGCCACCACAAGCATGCAGTGACTACGACGTACCCGGGTTATCAGGGTCGACGCTGGTCTTGGCCTTTGCCACGTTGTCTCTGGGCGGAGCAAACCTGGAGGCGGCGGACATGAAGGAGGTGTGCTTGCGGTTGGCAGCCTCCGTGCGGGGCTTGGCGATGTCGATGTGGACCTGCGACTTGTCGTACGACTGCTGCACGTTGTACGAGCCGGGTGGCGGGATCTCCTGAACACACAGACCAGAAACAGGGCACGTCAACGACCGTAAACGAGCAGAGTAAGAACGGCGATAATAACGACGAAAGTGATAATTTAAAAAAAGTATGTATAACTAATGCCTACGTCGGAACATTCATCCTCGTGAGCACATGACACAAAGTAACGTATTAAAACTATATATACAAAATCAGAGCGAAAACTGGTATGAACGCAAAGCATAGCTGGAGTGTTAATTTGTGTGATCGACACCCCTCCCCCCCCAAAAAAAAAAAACAAAACCCAATACAAACAACAACAACAACACACACACACACACACACACACACACACACACACACACACACACAAAACACACACACACACACACACACACAACACACACACACACACACACACACACACACACACACACACACACACACACACACACACACACACACACACACACACACAAGAACAACCGAAGTATCCAAATTCGCATTCCCTTCCTACATCGACCAAGACGACAATCAGACTAAGTCTTAATCTGAAGCCTTAGTTTGATAGGTGCTTAGGAACGCCTATACAAAATGAGGTTTCATCAAAATGTCCATCATTTCACGAAGGTGCTAAAACGTCGTGCGGAGGGGAAGGAACTCACGCTACAACTGTGGAGGTTCAAATATTTACTCAGCCACGACGTTACCAAGATCAAACACACACAAAAGGTTGAATGGAACGCTTGACTGACTTCAGCATCAACTGAAAAATAAGCAAATCGAATTCCATTGCTCTCTCAAATTTGCGCGTGTTTTAGTCTGATTAAAATAAGCGGTTTTTTCAACCTTTTTTTAATTAAAAAAAATCTTTGAGAATGCTGGCAGTCAACTTTGTTTCAGATTTGTTTTTCACAACGTTGCAGTATTGCTGTATATAGCTGGGTCCAATGAATGTGTACTGAGCCGAACTCCTTGAAAAACTCCGAGCAGCCAGGCGGTATAATGAAGGTAATGCCAGACAGGGTATATTCGCATTACCAACCTTCCACAAACGCTGATGTACCTAATTACTACCTTAGTTTAGATTCATCGCGGGTTGGTCGGCAGCTAGTCTCTTGGTATTACACAAACTACTAAACTTCTTAGTTTCGGAGGCTCAAACGTAGACAGCTAATGTCAGCGTCTAAGAGTTCAGGGAGCTGATTAGTCTACTCCTTTGGTGTGTGTGTGTGTGTGTGTGTATGTGTATCCTGTCTAGTACATTCCACCTTTGGGCGCCAGACTATGCCAGCCCCAACGCTAAACAGCCCCCAGTCTGGCTCCCTCTTTCATGCCAGAGTCCCGCGTCGACTTTGATGACATTAAAACCCAAAGTACCACCACGCCGCCGACTTGATAAAAAACCAAAACGAAGCCGAGAAACGGAATTATACAGATCTCCGATAAAAACCCTAATGCGCATCGCCCTAGGAAAAATGCTTCCAACAGTCTCCGTACAATATTTGGCAGCGAAGCGCGAAAACCTTTGACTGGCTTTTCATCTCGATTTGCGGACATCTATCAGCGTGCTGGGCCTTTGATGGAAATGACTGCAAGACTTTCAAGTCCTCAGATCGGTATCAGCGCTTCGGGAGGAGGTGAGCTTCGGGTCACCGACACGGGGCCTGCCCTGCTCCTCAACACCACTCACTCAATTGTACGTGGATTCCTCTCCTCCACCCTATTCCCCTGCACACACGCGCGCGCGCGCGCGCACATACACACACACACACACACACACACACACACACACACACACACACACACACACACACACCCCACACACACAACACACACACACACACACACACACACACACACACACACACACACACACAAAATACACACACACACACACACATACACACACACACACACACACACACACACACACACACACACACACACACACACACACACACTTCCCCCCTTCCTTGGGCGGCAGGGGGGCTGGGGGGGCGGGGTTATGTCCAACAAAATCGGCTCAAAAGGTTCGCAACGCAGATGATTACATGAATTAATGTTCTTGTTCTTGTCTTGCCCGTAAGTTTTTGTTTTGGGGGTTTCTTTTTCCCCTTCTTTCTTCTTCTTCTCCTCCTCGTGTGTGTGTGTGTGTGTGTGTGTGTGTGTGTGTGTGTGTGTGTGTGTGTGTGTGTGTGTGTGTGTGTGTGTGTGTGTGTGTGTGTGTGTGTGCTGTTGTTGTTGCTTTTGTTTCTTAGGAAAACGCAATATTCACAGTGGTAGCATCAAAGCAATCAGAGGAAGAAAAACAAACAGAAAACAGGATGGATGAAGCTAGAGACGTGAGAAGCAACACAGAAGAAGAAGAAGAAGAAGAAGCGTTTGTGTCAATGACTTGCAAAGGCGTTTCAAGTATTCGTTTCGGGAAATAAAAGACATGACCAAAGAGCGAAAAACGTCAGTTTTAGCCACAGAGCCCTATCGTTTACAAAAAAAAAGAAATGGAAAAAGGACACCCCCACCCCCCACCCCCCCCCCCCCCCCCCCCCCCCCCCACCCCCAAAAAAAAGAAGAAAAAAAAAGAAGAAGAATAAACCAACAACAAAAATCCCTAAAAGAAAAAGTAAAAGTAAAAAAGCACATAATTTATTGCAGTATATGGAGACCGAGCTACCCCAAAGGAGAGAAAAAAGAAGTGGGGAAAAAGAAGAAGAAGAAAAAACACGCGGCAGAAAACTCACACCATATTTAGCCGTATGCAAAAAAGAAAAAAGAAAAAAAGAGAAAAAATGTCCGCCTTGCACGACAACAAAACGGATAATATAAACGGCCCTCCTGCTGCGTCCAGCCTAATCTGGTCGGGGAGACGTGGGCCATAAGTATAAACTGCACCGCATCAATAACTCCCGGACCTCCTGTCCCTGGCAGCGAGAGAGAGCAATCCCTGATAATCGCCTTGCAGTCCACTTGCGTGTTTGTTTCTCTGCTAATTGTCACGGTAGACCCGAGTCGACACGCTCATCTGTCTTATCTGACATTAGCATACATCACCGCTCCCGCGCGTAAGACGCATCGCTAGCATAGTGGAGGGAGGGGGGAAGAACGAGTGGAAGGAAGGAAGGGAGGAAAGAGAACGAAAGACCAAAAGAACAACTGAACGAAACAGGGAAGGATGTGGAGGGAGGGAAGAAGAATGCCAGGAAGGTAGGAAGGACAGAAAGAGCACGAAAGTCCGAAGGGACGAGTGAATGTATTAGGAAAATATTTCAAGGGAGATAGGAAGCACGCCAGGAAGGAAGGAAAGAAAGAAAACGAAAGCCCGAAAGAACAAATGAATGAATCAGTGAAGGAAGGAAGGAAAGGAGGAAGGAAGACAAAAGAGTGAAAGAACGAATGAATAAATCAGAGAAGGATGTACAGGGAGGGAGGAAGAACGACAGGAAGGAAGGAGGGGGGAAAAAAGAGAACGAAGGACCGAAAGAATGAGTGAATGAATCAGGGAAAGAAAAAAGGAAGGAAGAAATGTTACAATAAAGGTATAATGTTGTTGTTTTCTTCCACACGGAGGCTCGGTTGGGGCTTCCACTTCAGTCTTGTTGGCTAGACTGACTTGTCCAACGCACAGTCGTGTCGGAATGAGTACATGCAGTTTAGCAGAGAGGAAGACCAGACCTAACGCTATAGTACACCACAGTCACCAGATTGATTCTGTGTTCTCTCTCTCTCTCTCTCTCTCTCTCTCTCTCTCTCTCTCTCTCGCGCGCGGCGCGCGCGCGCGCAAAGGCTCGAGCATGCAACAGCCTGGCATGAATAATCGTCTGTAACAGTCATTATCAATGGGAACGTTCCGAGCGGGGTGGAGGGATCTCCTTGACAAGCAGGTAAAAGACCAGTACCCTCACTCGGCGTTACGTATCTCTCTCGAACTCGAGGACCTTGTCTTAGTGACAGACATACTCGTCAAAAACATTTCCATCACGGGCCCCCAAAGGCAAACAGGCGGGGAGCGAGTTTTCTTACCCGGTTTATCAACAAAATCCCGTACTTGTATGTCAGTAACAAATGGTCCCAAGTACCAGATAACCAATCGGAATAAATCGGCTCTGAGACACGATCTATCTTCGTCTTTAATCCGCCCCGATACAGCCAAGACTGCGACACTGGGATTCCCTGCTATGGTTATCAACGGCGATTCATCATTGGTGTCGACGTGAGTCAGTTCTCCGCTAAAACATTAAACAGGAAATGAGGAAGAGATAAGTCAGCGCAAAGCATCGTCCTAGCATTTGACGAGTGAAATGTGAACGAGGACGATAAGCCAGTATCTAACTCGCTGATGGAATCAGTTTTGATTATTCCTTCCACTGATGATTCCAGCACATTTGAGACTAAAAAATAAGACCTATAGTTTCTGCATCATTTCGTGGCTTCTTCTTCAACGAATTATCCCTAATGTGACCTACGGGGTTGATGAAGAGCAAAATGCCAATAATCTATAATTACCTTCAACACTGACCCGTCACTGTAATTTTGTTTCCAGTTTTTGACAGTGACGGATGTTTGACTCGTTACACACAATTCGTCTCGTCATCATGGTTGTTTGCACAACCTCCACTGTTTAGGCGCATGCATATATTATGTCAATACCGGGGCATGGTCGATACCAAATGGAAATGTGTTCCCATCCCACAAAAGCTCATCACAGCGTGCTCAGTGCCAGTTCTCAGCTTCCTGATCCTTACAGACCAAAATGGCATCGACCGGACCGTACACCAGAACGACAGGCGGATTTGATGAGAAGGTCCTGCACTTGATACGGACGGGAGCAAGGCCTGCATGTTCAGTCGCCACGACACCATCTCTTCTCTCTGTGCAGTCATTACCCGAGCGGCGGCCACCCACCCTCATTACCCAAACCACACACACCAGCACCCCGTCATTACCCAAATCATTCGCTAAACTCTGCAGCCCGCATCCTCGTCGTTATCAGTGCCTCCCTGACAGTCCCGACCATTTTCCGGCGGTTGGCTAACCGCAAGCTCCAAGACTGCTTCCGCCACAGCTCGTGGTCATCCATTTCACGCTTTGTGGACCACATGACTCGCGGAACAATACCATGACTGACGTTTTTGTTTCCAATCAGCAATGCCAGCGACTTTTAATTATTATTATCTCCAAGTTAAAACTTGTGTGTGTGTGTGTGTGTGTGTGTGTGTGTGTGTGTGTGTGTGTGTGTGTGTGTGTGTGTGTGTGTGTGTGTGTGTGTGTGTTGTTGTTGTCATTGTGTGTTGTCACCAATCAGCAATACCAACAAACCCAAAATGTACTGAAGCGATGCCCTCTTTCTTGTCCTCTGTTTGAGAAGTACAAGGCCAGATCTGGTTTCTGTGAAGAGACTTCACCAATTATTATGAGTAGAAGCTAGCAGGATAGCTGTTTGACATCTGACACGAATAGTAAATTCCCTTACGACCCTCCTGCACAGCTGACAATTAACTGCATCACCGCGTATCAATGCTACAATACTGACTCCTTTTCTTCCCCGCCCTAACAAAATCCCTCCCTTTAAAGATGGAACAGAAGGAGAAAAGTATACTTTGCCTACAAAACAGCCGTTTTCAAAGAAGGGCGGTAAGGAGTGACGTGAGGAAAGTTGGGGGGGGGGGGGAGAGAGAGAGAGAGAGAGAGAGAGAGAGAGAGAGAGAGAGAGAGAGAGAGAGAGAGAGAGAGAGAGAGAGAGACTGAAAGAAAGGGAGAAAGAAAGAGCGAACCATAGGTGACTGAACTCCCAGCATTTAGCAGGCTGACGATTGACAGCATCACCTCGTATCGATGTTACAATACTGACGCCTTCCCCCTACCCCCCTCTTCCCAATCCCTCCCTTTAAAGATGGTAAAGAAGGAGAAAAGTATGTGCCTACAAATAGCCGTTTTCTAAGAAGGGTGGTAAGGGATGGCGAGAGGACAGTTGGGGGAAAGCGGGACTGAACGAAAGGAAGAAAGAAAGAGCGAAGCATAGGTGACTGAACTACCAGCACTTAGCAGACTTTCAGTGGAAGTCACAGTGGCAGGATCTCCGAGTCTGCGGCAGATCCTCCCCGTGACACGCCCATCCATCAGCCCCGGGGACGGGAGGAAAAGCGAAGGCCCCGGCGTTGTCCAGCCCAGGGACAATTAGGCGTGAGGCGGGCCGCCTACCGTCGTGACAGATAAGGATGAGCGGTCCCGACCGCCGGGACGCCGGTCCCCCGGGAACGGGCCACTAGGCCCACAAGGCCCCGGGCTGGGTAGTGCCTCGGGAGACTGGCAGGGTCTTCCCTGCAGGGCAAGTCCCCGCGGGGCTCCCAGCGATCCTTGAGGCTGCGGCCGGGCATCTGTATCCCTCGCCCAATCACTTGTGGCGTGCATCACTTCAGTTCAAGGACGCTGGAGGCACTGTATTGATACTAGTAGCTTTCTGTTCGTCGTTCACATGCTGCTCCACTGAGGTGGGTCGTCTTCTCTCTGAGAGAGAGAGAGAGAGAGAGAGAGAGAGAGAGAGAGAGAGAGAGAGAGAGAGAGAGAGAGAGAGAGAGAGAGAACTCGACTCGAAAACTTTATTTTACAAGGATTGTAGTTTAGGCTTCGTCAAAAACCTGTCTAACAACTAGACACAGAGAGAGAGTTTGTTTGTTTGCGTGCGTGCGTGCGTGCGTGCGTGCGTGTGTGCATGCGTTATAATAATAATGAACACTGTCAAGCGCTTCATCTCCAGATGTGCCTTTCGCGCCTCACAATGACAACTAAAAGACAATAGACAATGACTACTACTGATGCACAAACAGTTTACAGTCAAAGAAGAGGCTGTGTGTGTGTGTGTGTGTGTGTGTGTGTGTGTGTGTGTGTGTGTGTGTGTGTGTGTGTGTGTGTGTGTGTGTGTGTGTGTGTGTGTGCGTGTGCGTGGTGCGTGTGTTGTGTGTGTGTGTGTGTGTGTGTGTGTGTGTGTGTGTGTGTGTGTGTGTGTGTGTGTGTGTGTGTGTGTGTGTGTGTGTGTGTGTGTGTGTGTGCGTGTGTGAATCAGCAACGCCCCGTCCTAAGAATAACTGACAGACGTAGCAGCTGAAGATGGCAGACCACAAGATTAGTTCCACAAGTGGTCCAGCGAAACTCGGTGAAAGGTTAGACTTTTTCATTTGACTCAGAACTAAGATGAAAGGAATATTCCGTACCGTTTCAGCCAATGACCAGACGATAGGGACCAATTCGGTATAATAACGCTCCAAGGAAAACGAAGAGAGAATCTCATATTTCACAGAAATCGTATGGATGGCTGCGAAACCCTCCATGAAAAGAAAGAAAGAAAGAAAGAAAAAAAAAGCCGCAGACAGCCAATCTTCACTGATACATAGCCGTGCCGCCTCCTCTTTAAGTCAGTTCCGGCCACAGACCATTTGACGGGGTTTATACCCAGTATCATTTTCCGAGCCAAACGGTGGATGTGTTGGCTTATCTGGCTGTGGCCTACCTCTCGCCACGCAGCCCCG
The DNA here is from genome assembly GCA_018857735.1 of Alviniconcha marisindica. Classification (NCBI taxonomy): domain Eukaryota; kingdom Metazoa; phylum Mollusca; class Gastropoda; family Provannidae; genus Alviniconcha; species Alviniconcha marisindica. The sequence goes on along the minus strand of JABMCL010003745.1, from coordinate 522,316 downwards.
CCAAGCGGTCCGCGACAAGCGGCGCCGTAAATTCGTCTTTCAAATTATACGAAACTCGCCCATTTGTCAACTGCTCAAACTTTCGCCGACTTTGTGTCTCTTTTATTCCTTTCTACTTCCTGCTTGCCATATTAGCCAGCGTTATCTCCCTTCCCTGATCTGCTCATCAGTAGTCGAGGAGAGGGAGGGGAGTATTTTCTGGGAATTTTTTGCGTGGTCGCGTTATCTGCCCGCTATATCAGCGACATACTTGTGTGCCGAAAGTTAGGGCCAAGGAAAGGCATATCTCACTTGAAACCCACTAAATGGAAAAGCGGGGAGAGAGAGAGAGATAGAGAGAGAGAGAGAGAGAGAGAGAGAGAGAGAGAGAGAGAGAGAGAGAGAGAGAGAGAGAGAGAGAGAGAGAGAGAGAGCACGCCAGATGGAAAAAAAGGAACACCAGAACTGCCGATTGACAGCAAAAGACTGACACCGTCAGCATGTTTTAAACGCAGCACTGACACAAGTGGAAACCCAGGCAACAATGCCCGACTTTGATGAACATACCCTCCATCTTCACATCCAAGTGAAACGAAAGATCAAAGCAACTAAAAAACAAAACAAAAATGATAATAAGCACTTTAAAAAATGTAACGTAGCTGCACTGCAAGAAATCCAGATCTTTGGATGTCTGTCGTACTTTTACAATATCTAACGATCAGTCGCGTTCACAGGAAACGTTGTTGCAAGTTTACTTTTTCTTTTGCTGATGTTTCCTTCCTTTTCGGGGTTGGAGAGGGGGTTGGGTCATAGTGGGGACCTCTCCCGCACCACATAGCAGGACATTCTTTTCATGGTCGTCAGACTGATGTTTATCTTGGTTAACGTTCATTTTAGTCAGTACTGACGGTAAAAGAAAATGTCAACAAAAACACAGATGAGTGCTCTTTTAACAGGTTACTGTAATTTCTTCTGCCTTCCTTTTCCCAGGCCCAGAAAAGTCGGTCCGGTCCCAGCAGTAAGATAAAGACCAGGTGTCAGGGTGATAAGGTATCAAGAGCAGAAGGGCTTCTGGAGGTAGCCAAGAGACACCACAACACCCCGCGCCGCTCCGACCATCTACATCACTGTTCCTGAGCACTTGAACACAAGAGCCCGGGTATCTCATTCCAGGCGGCTAGTGTCCAAAGACAACAGAACGGGAATTTGTTAGGTCTGATAAAAGACGTACAAAGGCCATGGTTCATGGTGGTAAACACATTTCTTTGCTCCATGCGTTTAATGTGGGGGTAAAAAAGCAACAACCACCGTCTTCCGGCGGCCACGTGAAATATCTCAAATGTTCTGAACTCTCCAAGTTCTCATATTTCAAAGTAAATGAAAAGTAGGTACCTTGTCATCTTCAAACGACAAGGCATTATCTCTACCATCATGCAGCCGTTGGTTGTATGTCGTCAGACATATAATTATGCAGATACCCGTGCGGGGCACTGCTCGGTTCTAGTGAGCCGGTCTGGCCTAATGGCAAGCGCTTGGCTGGTTTGACTCTGGTTTGACTCCGCTTTGGCTCATCTTTTTAGACAGAAACTGTGGTTTTTGGACACGGTCTGGTGGCTACGCTCTCCATAATCAATGCAATATTCAAACGGCCCACACCGACCGGTGCCCATCTTTAATGCATTCAGGTGGTGACAATGTAGCATTAGTTATAAGGTCCCTCTGTCCCACCTGGGAGTTTTGTCGCAATCAGTGCCTCTTCGGAGACGACTGGGCGGCCTTAAAGAAAAGAACTAAGTACGTTATTGCTCAGCCCATCAAAAGCCTCCGTGAGTATGGCATGACTAGACATGACGCACACCATACAACGTGAGGGTCGATTTGAACACTTGCTATTAAAAATATATCATCAGCCCCAGTCTGTTGCCCCCTGGCCTCAGGACTCTCCAATTTCCCTGCCAACAATACACTATGGAGAGATGAGATCTCTCGCTCGGCGCACGCACGTTCTCTCTCTCTCTCTCTCTCTCTCTCTCTCTCTCTCTCTCGGTGAGCACGTGCTCTCTCACCCCCCCCCTCTCCGTCCTCTCTCTCGTCTCTTTCCTCTTCCTCCCTCCTTCCCTCCTTCCCTCTCTTGCCCCCCCCCCCCCTCTCTCTCCTTTCCTTGTTGCGAGCCGAGCTGTCTGGCGCCGATGTGAGCTAAACAAAACGGTATTATCACGATGGCGGTGAGTTGTCGCGGACCGCCGTATGTTTTTATTGTCATCCGTTCTATCGGAGATCGTGTAAAGTTCGGCGTGAATGCGCGATTGGGCTCCGCGATGCTGACTGAGAAGTTTACGTATCTCCCTCTCTCTCATCATTTTCATCTTCGCTCTTTCCTGTTAAATGCGAGCAGCTGTCTTTGTTTTACGACCCATCACATACGCCAAAAGTCAATCAAGTAACTTTCTCCTGTTCTTGTTTTTGTGTTCATTGACATCGAAACGTATCCTAATCAAACCATAAACATCGACTCATGTTCTTGATTTCCCATGGCACTGAAGAGAATAAGCCAATAAAAGTCAATGAACAGAATATTTCGAGCTGAGTATCAAATTTCTTCAGGGACTTGACGTTAGGTTCTATACAACATAAACATTATCTGCGATTAAATCCTGTTGCTGTTTCTTGTTTATTTTTAATTCCATCGGTTGCAGCATGGCTGACAACGCTCCTAGACGTATACTTTTGGCTGCCTCGCCAAAACTGCGTTCCGTAATTTCTTTGTCTGCGTGAATTTCCTGATGAATTAATGCTCAAACCAGCAACTCCATCAAACAACTTTGATCGCTAAGCCCAGTGCGTGACAGCCGCACGTTAATTCCGCAGATGCAGTTCGTGATGTTAGCAATGAAACATTAACAGCTGTGAACTGATACACAGTGACAGAAATACCAACCTTTTGTGCTTAGCACCAACGTTACCGCAAAGCCATTCTGTCTGGCTTCAGGATAGTTTTCTATAATAATTATATGAGCGTTGTTTTTAAGATGGCGTCACGGTTGAACTTATGTACAGTGACGGTAAACTCCAGCCATTCGTGGCTTAGCGCGAACGACACCGCGAAGCCATTCTGTCCGGCTTCAGAAAAGCGTTTTCATGATGGCGTCAACTGTGAACTGGTGCACAGTGACTGAAACACCAGCCTTACATGGCCTAATGCCAACGTCGCAGCGAAGCCGTTCTGTCTGGCCTCAGACACTTTTTTGTGTGTGTGTGTGTGTGTGTGTGTGTGTGTGTGTGTGTGTGTGTGTGTGTGTGAGAGAGAGAGAGAGAGAGAGAGAGAGAGAGAGAGAGAGAGAGAGAGAGAGAGAGAGAGAGAGAGAGAGAGACGTGTGACGTGTGTGTTTATTTATATATACACAAGCTATTCAGAAGGAGCCCAAAAGTACTCATGATTCCTCTGAGGTCTTGTGCATTTTAGCTGAGGAATTAGCGGCCAGTGGGTTCGTTTTAGAAGCAAACTAAAGCAACCCACATATCTATCCAAAAACGCACACAAAGTAGCCTACGGAGGAGCTGCCAACGCCGGCGGAGTATTCAAAACACGCCCACTGAGAAGTTGTTGTATTTTCTTCTAACTTCTTCGGAATAATCCGACTGCTGACTTTGTAATTTAAACGAGTAAAGAGTCAAATAAGATTTTTTGAGACTGTTACCATCTCTGTCAGTCACGCCGAGAGATGTCTCTGAACAGAGTCGTTCACGAACGTCTGCTAGCGCTCATCATGACGAGATGCCGTTCTGCAGTGCTCAAGTTACGACAACACGCTATAATCACAAGAAAGTTCGAGTTGAGGAACGCAGCGCGTCAGTCCTCACTCCTGCACTGATCAGCAGGGAGGTCTGGCAGCACCCGAGGTCGTGTACAGCACCTGGATGCCGTAACCACCATCGACAACCTCATCGCGGCGATGGGGGCAACGAACGCCGCGATCTGCCAATGATTGTGTAAGAGCCAGACAGGATTGCAGACGGAACTCCGTCAGCCAGAGGCGTGCATTCTCCAGCCCTGGAGAGCCTCCTCCGCGTCAGCCACAAGTGTTATTGGCCGGGACAGCAGGTAAACAGAGCACCATCGATAGCCCGAGGTTTCCAACCTGACACGAATAGGAAACAGGTTGCGTCAAATTCCGATCGTAGACTGAGGGCTTTTTGATCTCCTGTACAGGTCAACGGCCTTTACTTTCCCCTCAAATCCGTTGAGAATTCAACGTCATAAATACGTTCAAGCAGAGATCACGGTTTGATAAACATGCTTACGTCGTGCACTGACGTCCCCCTTCTCCCTCCCCCCCCCCCCCCCCCCGCCCCACCTCCCCAAGAAAACGAGACAAAAACAACCTAGACATCGCCCCTAAAAATTCCCTACACGACAATAAACATTTGGATAAACGCCAACACGGTTCCAACACAATCTCATCGCTTCTGACTGGCCAGACTCATTCAGCCAGCCTGCGCCTGAACAACTGAACCATCCCCTGTCCTTACATGTTCCGGCGATTATCCGGCGACTTATTGACCGCTGATCCGCAGGGCCGGGGCAGTCTGCAGTAAGGACGGCGGCACGGCGCGCATTAGCCAGAGACCTGCCTCGGTTAATGCGCCCCTCTTGCTGCCAGCTGCTTCCCTAGGGGCGCGGCGGCTGCTGGAACCCGCAGTTGACAAGCGAGAAAAATTCCCAGTTTTTAGCGCAAGAAAGATCCGATCAAATATGAATCTGGTATAGACGTCTCGTGGTTTTTGTTTTTGTTGTGTTTTTTGACTGTTTTTTCTTTGCTCGTGTCAGCAACAGCCCCGTCGGCCTCCATACACCAACCCATCCTCCAAGCGCGAGCGCGCGCGCACACACACAACAACAACAACAACAACAAACAAACAAACAAAAAACACAAGACATGTACAGACGCGCTTATCAGTTACGTTTCTCTACTTCACCAGAAACTATACCAAGTCACTGACACACCTCGAAAGTCAGAATGCACACACACACACACACACACACACACACACACACACACACACACAACACACAACACACACACACACACACACACACACACACACACACACACACACACACACCGAACACATGCACACGCACCCCCCATCCCCCACCACACACACACCACCACCACCACCACCACTACCACCATATCTGTTAGTCAGAGAGAGAGAGAGCGATGGGTTGGGGGTGGGGGAACCAGAAGACGAAAGGGAATGATTCTGCAAGGGGGCGTTGAGGAGAAGAGAGAAGAGCCGAGTATTTGACTGAGAAGATCAAAAGCAGATCATACCATTCTCAAATAGCACGAAAACCAAACACAGAAAGCCAGCGTTCATTCAAATCTATAAACAGACAGACCCGGCCTTTGCATCTACTGTCAAGGAGATTTAATCCGGCAAACTTCAAACCCAAACAAAAACGATCAACCTTTAAACAAATTTCCTACAGGGAGAGGAGAATATACAGGAGCCGTGATATGGAGAAGACAGGGTTCTCACGATGGGAATTAGCGAGCATTTGGTTTATCTTATATTCACGGAGTTGTTGTTTTTCACACGGAGTCGAGGATTGACGAGGTGTCTGTGCTTTCGCAAGACAATAAACAACTCAAAAGAAAACGTCTTCTGATTATTTCGGCGATGAACCTAAGCAGACACGATCATTTCCACAATTATCTTATTGCTAAAGCGTGCGCGCAAGTGTGTGCGTGTCTGTGTGTCTATGACGATGTGCCTGCGTGTCTAGGCGTGTGCAAAATAACAGCGAGTATCAACAACCACCATCAGTAACAGTATCGTTATAGCAAACAGGCTGTCTACTATTAATAAAACATACCAGTCCAAAGTATGTACTAAACACACACACACACACACACACACACACACACACACACACACACACACACACACACACACACACACACACACACACACGTCATTTTTGTGCTAGTCGCAAACGAAAAGACACCAGCACTAAAAAAAAGACCATCTAGACCATTTAACTTCTGTTTTACGGAGTTGAATTTGCACACCGGGGATCGTGGGGTTATGGGATAATCGCCGAGCGAGCGAGCGAGCGAGAGAGAGAGAGAGAGAGAGAGAGAGAGAGAGAGAGAGAGAGAGAGAGAGAGAGAGAGAGAGAGAGAGGAGAGAACAAGAACACCACACACACACACAACACACACACACACACACACACACACACACACACACACACACACACACACACACACACACAGAGAACGTGACAAGTGTCAAAAGTCCAACCATCGGTTTACGACATCCTTGCTCCGTTTTGAAGAAGGGTGCCGGAAAGGCATGGTGTGTTGACAAGTGTATGACACACGTGAATGCTTTATGCATCATTGTGGAAATAAAAACCCTATCACCGGTTATCCCCCACAAAGCCTCGCCCACTTGCGTGAGGCTGCTGATGCTGAAACGTTTCTGTTGGACATGGCCGGCTTGCGCACAGACACAGTGGAGTCGGCGCCAATGTTGTTTGTGGAACACGAACCCACCCCAGAGGACTGAATCGCTGTAACAACTTAAAATGATTCATATCATTTTATCAAACATCGCTGACGCAACAACAGCAAAGACATAGAAAACGATGACGACAGATACGTCAGTGCCACGACGGCTCGTGAACACGCAGGTACTGAGTTTACATGACAAATATTCTGTCCGGACACTTCCGTAATCGATTCGGCACATCATAAACGTACTGATATGCATTGTCATGAAACTGACATCACCTGTTATTCATTCGATCCCTTCGCGATGAGTTCTTTCGACTGCCTGCACGAAAAAGCATCGGTTTAGTTTAATGGGATAAAAACTTCTTTTTGGTGGCAGTAGGTGGGTGTTATTTACGAAGATATAAAGTGTACTAAACTGTTTGCGGAAAACTGGCTTTTCAACGACAGCCACAGCTCGACATCGAATTTCTCAGCAGTTCATACGGTCCATGAAGTCTGTCTGATTGCTCTCCGTGGAGCGGCAAAACTACCAGCATCACCCGGAGCACTGATTTCCTTTGGACCGATTTTGATGATACCCACGTACAAAGCAAGTTTGTAGAACAAAGCCCTTAGAGAGTAACGAAGTGTGGCAGAAACCTTCATAAAACGGAACCCCACCACCGTCTCGGAGTCCCACCCTGCGGCTCTCTGGAGGAAACCTATCCTGCATCGGATACACAATGAAATCCCGCGTAGTATAATTCAATCAGAAGCGGTGATTATCGGCCCTAGATCGGTCCACAAATATCATTGGTTACTGCCCCCTCT
>JABMCL010003745.1:510000-512500 GCA_018857735.1 Alviniconcha marisindica | reverse complement strand
ACACACACACACACACACACACACACACACACACACACACACCAAAACAAAAAGCAAACAAACTTTTTAAAAAAAAGGAGAAAAAAAGGCGTGTAGATATTGTCACACACAAATGAAAACGCACAGAACAATTTTTCATGGAGCAGCAAGCCTGTGTGTGTGTGTCCCTAGGCAAATCAGTCTGTGACAGCCCTCTATGACACATTTTACACATTATCAATGCCAGCACTCCCCCGGCGCCAATGCAAACTGGACGTCAGGAAACTTATCATCAAATTAGTTCGCGCCCACGGACAGTTCTCAGTCGGAAGATGATGGTCCGTTGCTATCTCTCCAGATCCCTATGGTTGATACCCTCATTTAACAAAAATGTTTTTACCAGCGACGGTCCCTTGTTATTTCCATTTCTGGTGGAACCTATTCTCAGTGACTTTGGCTTCTGGACAGGAAGGGCGGTGTTGGAAATGCTCAGTCTGCTTCCTGCTTTAAAAAAAGAAGAAGTCGGTTCTTCATTTCCCTCGGTATCACAGAAGATGGATGTGCGGTATAAACTGTAGCGTTTCTGGGACAGGTTGAAGAAAGCCTTCTAGATACTGCAGGTAGGGTTGTCTCATGCTGCTCCCCCGCTCTTTCTCGGCACAGACTTGCAGCCAGACAGGAGCAGACAGAAAGACTGCATGCATCTCCGCGTGGTCTGTTGCCTTGACTGAGAAGGGTGGCTACAAAAGGCATTCGAATACCTGCATCGGGATGAACAGTTAAAACAGTCATAACACCGAGAAATTAAACAACAGGACCTAGATGCCGACATGAAAAGTAACAACGCGGTCAGGTGAATCTACTGTTAGTGAAAATCCCCAAACGGACATGGTGGGGTGGGGGGCGATTTGTTTAGTAAAACTTTCTCCAACAAAAGACCGATGTAGGGAGAAACCGCGCGGGCATGTAATGGCCACAAAACAATTGCAGACTGTTGTTGAAGGATGAGACTGAAATGACAATGTGACGTGACGCTCGGCAAACCGCACGCAACTAACCTCAGTGATGTGATACTACATATGTCGACGTCGTGACTCTGCACACATTACTCTCACTACCACCCCAACCCCTACCACCTCTTCCACAACCGTCCAAACCACTTTCAACGTGAGGAACATTATCATCCATTGTATCTAAATACGAACAATAATACGGTTGCATGGTTTCACAACCCAAGCAGGTGTTTTTGATGTAGGGAAGCATATGCATTCCTGTTGCATCCAATATAAACTCAAACGAACAGTTAGATAAGTTGAATGATGCCCAACCTTGCAGACATGTATCCTCGGCTAGATACTTCGGTGAAAAGACCAATCTTTCAGATAAAAACGGTAGTACCCCCATTTTAGCGCTTATGTATCTCAGCGATGGAAACAGAACCAACGAAACAGCTTATTCTTTATGAAATAAACGACGACCACTTTACCAACAAAGCAGTACAGGCTTTCAATTTCTAAACTGAAGGCAGATGCTCATCCTGTTCGTCAAGCCGTTCTGCGAAGTTTACCAGAACCACTCAAGTTTCCCAGTTTATCAGAATCACCAAGCTGAGTATGAATTACAACAAAGTCGAAAGGTATCAGAAAATGATAGTGTTCAACTTACAAACCCCTGTATAAAGTTTTTCCTCGCTCATCAAGGCCCCAGAAAACAAAGGACCCAAACACCTGCCTCAAGCTCCTCAAGGGAAAATCCCTGGGTATACAACACGATGACCACCACCACCACCACCACTACCACCGCCACAGGGACACATTACATAACGCCCGCTTGACCAGAGCAGTACCACCTGTGTTTGTCCACGCCATCAAAGACCCTCCATCACCCTTGTCGGCCGTGTCATCGGGAAAGAAGCCAGCACGAACAGCGCAAACTTACCCGTTTCGGAAAGCCTGGGTGGCCGGTGGAGAACCACTCCACTTTCAACCACACAAAGACCCGTCAAAGCGACGAGGATTAGTGCGGATAAGGAAAGGAATGACCACACGGAGGCGTGGATCTATCGAGAACGATCCACTCCGCAGACCCCCCTCCCCTGACGGAAGACCTCTTCTGTGAAGGCGGGGTTGTGGAGATGGGAGTAATGGACCTATAAAGCATGCGCCATGACACGGGCCAAATCCCGTCTAAGACGGCGATAGCATCACGTAAGCAGGTACATCATTCCCTGGCAATTACGCTGGGATCTGCTCCTCCTTTGGAAGTGCCCAGACAGACAAATAAGCCCGCGCTGCCGCATATAGCCCGCCACGTATCCCCTCCTCTGTGAGCACCCTTTGATTTATCGGTGGAAACTTGGACTCGGGTACCTCGGACTGGTACAGTGCTGTGTGGCTGACAGCGGAACAGGGGGCTGGCTTGCCGTGCCACGCGCCTATTGGGTCGCACCAGATAGCAGAGTTTATCGTGTCTCTTACTTCTGTCTGACCTGTCTGCTCGACTGGATCGAGACTCTCCCTGC
>JABMCL010003745.1:467500-507500 GCA_018857735.1 Alviniconcha marisindica | reverse complement strand
GTCTGCGGCCCGCTCTGCTGGATTGAAAACGATCGTCCATTTAAGCGTCGGCGTCTTCAGAGGAAGACATGTCTAGTCACATTTTGCGTCACGTGTAATTACGCAATTAATTATTGTGTTTAGGGTCAACGGGTTAGGTGCAGCGTCATAAAATTATTCTGTGTGGATTTGGAACATAAAACCGAATCTATTTCAGTTTTCGAACTGCTATGACGGGTTAATCGCGTCTGCTTTTTGTTTTTGTTTTTTGGGCTTTTCTTTCTTTCTTTCTTTTCTCCCTCTAGTCGTCTTTGCTCTGTATGATTTAACTGCATAAGATGTGTCATTGCCAGCAATAAACACTGATAAAAAAATTAAAAGAATAAGTTTTTAAAAAAATCCATAGATCCATGAAATGCAGGGGGCAATAGTATATCTGCGGTATTAAAAATGGAGACAATTGACTGGCCCGATATCTACAGTTCAAAGGTCTTAGGGTCACTGGTACAGGCTAACTGTAACACTGCCTTTCAAGTAAAAGGGTATAAAGCAATTTCCCATTCCCTTTCATCAAATAAACAACCCGCAGCTCTGACTAACAACAAAAACTTTCGGGCATGCGGCTCCAAACAAAGAACATCTACACTGGACCACTGGAGTCGACTTAGCCAATCGGCGAACTCACACTGAGCAAAATCCTTGTGTAACAGGGTCTATGCACTACTTGGACAGCCTAGATAAGAAGTTGTTTGAGGGTCCAACCACTGCACCAAAGCTGGCTAACCCCCGGGAAGCACTAGAAGAACCCACGCGGCTTAGGTGTACGTTTTGAAGAACACCTCCTCCAATGAGACCGTGCCAGGTGAAACTCTACGCCCAGTAATGACGGGAACAGGCAGATGTCGGTGTTCCTAAGCTTGAGAGGGAATGGGACCTGTTTTAAATCGACAAACAGTCGGTCGGTTTTTCTCTTTGAAACTCGACGCCGCGAGGACAAACACGGAGCCATATTGCCCGGGCTCAGCAGTGGGACTACCTAAGTCTTGCATATTGATGAGAAAGAGCAGATCCTGTTCAACACTCACTCTTTAGAGGGTTGACATCTGAAGTAGTCTGAATGCAATTAACGGAGCAAAATCGAAACCAAATGCTAAAGACACTCACCCCCCACCTCACCCCCCTCTCCCCCAGCATCATCTAAACTGTACAGAAGCAACTCAGGACGAACTGGGGAAGGGTGGTGGAGGATTGGCGGGGGGGGGGGGGGGGGGGGTCGATCAAAAAAGTAATCTAACAACAGTTTGAAATTTTCAGAATGACACTGATCATCATTTAGGATCGAAAAAGCGTACGGCATCCACATAGAGGCCGTGCAGTTGCAATTTTCCTGCTTTAGGACCAATCTCACTCATGCACTACACTAAAAAAGACTGTGGCGGGAATCCGACTTAGCCTATGCGGTAGCTGTGAATTTCCACTTCTGCCAACCGTTACTAAAAGCCTTCTCTTATCGAAAGGTGGGCGTGTCATCTTTAACGCTGGCCAAGACCTCAGTGTCGTGCCAGGCTGTGAACACGAAAGAATGATACACAAGCGTTGCCTGACGCTGAAGCTACTGAAAAGTTCCTCTCTCTGCTTCGGCTGGGGGTCGAACCCACGAGCTCCAAGTCGGTATCGACTACTCGCATGTTAGTCCCCGTCGTGTGAGGAGGGTAGGTCGGTAGTCGCTGTTTGAGGTGTGGGTCGAACCCGTCTTTGTTGCGGCTTACCAATGCAGCGCGTTAGACCGTTCGGCCACAACCCAACTCCGTCTATTTAGAGGGGCTTTGGCCACAACCACTGAGCTAGACAGACTTTCTAGCTCAGTGGCCACAACCCACTAGCTCAGTGCCACAACCCCAGTCACCATCGGCTACACAGCTTTAATTCACAAAGGTGCACGCGAGCAACCGCACATAAACCTGTCAGTGGAGTGGGTGGGGAAGGATGTTGGTGGGAGGGGGCGGCGGGGCATGGGGGTGGGGTGAAGGGAAGGCAGAGTTGGGGATGAACCCGGGCAATTCTTCAGCCGGACCAAAGTGTTGCCGACAAATTGTCTTTACTGCCCCTCTGCTCCCGAAGGCACCCTCCCCCCGCCCTCCGCCCCGCCCCCATCTCCCCCCCCCCCCACCCCGCCACACACACACACCCTCCCCCTAGTTTTACCAATAGAAAATCTTTAGTTTGACTACGCCGGTAGGTAGGTTAGATTTGTACCGGGACTCACAAAATCCCAATGGCAACCCGGGTCTCCCGTGTACAGCCGGAACACCCCCAATCTGGCCTGGATTATTTCCCCTGCGTCCACAGGGGGGCCGTATCAGTGTCCGTATCGAGGGTTGACCAAAGGTCAGCCGCCACTGACCCTTCGGTCTGACCGCCGCGCAGCATGACCGTGGAGAGAGGCATGGGGCTTTCAACTGATCATGAAAAATGGCAAACGGCTCTGACAATTGCTGATGTCGCTTTTGATGGTCAGCCTTGTTGGTACTGGGCAGCTGGGATGGATTACCCGGTTTAGTTTGTTATCCAGTCATCATGCACTGATATCACCAACAATCATCATCATCAGCAGCAGAAGCCTCAAAAGGAGCTGGTCGTGGGGGTGCTGCTCCTATTGTGGTGGTGGTGGCGGTGGTGGTGGTGGTACCAGCTGGTTGCGTTATGATGATGTCGTTTTTTTTTGTAGTCTGATTTCGCGACTATCGTGTAGCTGTGTTGCTCAGTAAACCATACTAAGAAGACGTGTAAATCCGATATCACTTACTATCTTTGTAAACCATACTAAGAAGACGTGTAAATCCGATATCACTTACTATCTTTTCAGTCCAGCCGCTGCACACTCACCGCCCCCCACCCCTCCCCCCCTGCCCCCCCAACACACACACACTTCGCGAACAGTTTGTCGAGTATAATGGTATCAGTCGTTCACTGGGGGATCCCGAGAATAAACAGCTGAAATGCGCTCCTGAGGAAAAAAGCAAATGGACCAGCAGTTTAAACCAACTCCAACCAAATGCTTTTAGTCTGCCAGTGCTATTGGGCTGCGTTGTTTCTTCAGTCCCCCCCCCCCCCCCCCACACACACACACACTTCTTCTTCTTCTTCTTTTTTAACTGATAGACACCAGAACCACTGATGAGAACGAGTGCAAGTAACCCCGTGTATCACGCACACTACTCGCCACTAATATTTCGTTTTTTTCATACGGCGTGATAGGGAAGCGCGGGTTCTCTATCCAAGCACTCAGTCGGAACAAAGTGCGGCGCCGAGAGCACGGCCTGTCCAATATAGACAATTACACCGAATTACAGCTTCAGTTCCTTGATGTCTCCGAACCCCCACCCGGCAACTCCCCGGCACCATCGCTCACTCACTGACGCAGCCAGCCCGTCTCCGAAGTTCCTCTCATCCTCTACCCCCGGGGCAGATAATATTTGGGTGCATTTTCTCCCATCTTGTCTCTCTGCGTCCCTGCCCCTCTGTACTGGCTGCGTCGGGTTAATGTCAAGAGTTCTGGGTACACACTCGCGGCACCACACAGCCTCTGGCTTTTCTTACATGTATACAGTCGAGTGCTTGGCCCCAGCCCCTTGTCTCAGGAGAGGGTGTCTTGCGGGTGTTGCCTTACCTGTCTGTGTACAGGCAGGCGCAGATTCTTGGTGGACTATGAAATGCCGGCTCGCTCATTGTAGCGGCATGCCGTTGAAGGTGAACCTAAGTTGTTGGCAGTTATAATCGAGATGTGTGAGAGAGTCACAAGTGTCATTATTTTATGTTTGCTTCCATCTTGTGCAGAGTTTGCATCCACTTACGGTTGTTATATGGGAGAGAATAAGATATTACAAAAGCTGTAAATGAGAAGGGGGGGAAAAAAGGTTCGGGGGGTGGGGGTGGGGGGGGGGGGGGATTACTCTCATCGATTGGATACGTGGGAGCAAAGGTCAGTTTTCTTTTTTCAAACAACAAAAGTGAACGTTAGTAATAGTATAAAACAGAACGAGCGCCGGTGCAGAATTAACAAACAAGGGAGCTGTAGACAGGAAACCATGAACCTATTCCATATCGGAACTACTTTATACCTGGATCCATTCCTGAAAAAATCCATAACTTCTGTGACTGACCACGATCACTGGTCAATCAGGACAATCTTCGTCCTTGGAGATTGTTCTGAGGGACTTACAAATTGTTTTCAATAGGAGAGCCAGAGGGGAGGAACTCGGAGATCATGGACCAGGCAACAGAAAGAAGTTTCTTTCTCTGATTAAGGAATGTTTTCGATTATCTTTGCTTTTCGACATGGCCTGATACCAGCATTTATGCTGAAGGTAGGTTCCATTGGGGAAAGCCCCCCCCCCCCCCCACCCACCCCCCCAATCAACTCGTCTCCCCGTCTGCATTCAAACGGCAAATCTGCGTGCAGGTTGAGGAGTCTGAACATATCATGCAGACAGTTCCGTCCCGAGCCGGTGTAGCGTTAAGTATAAATGAAGGCTAAGTAGCCACTTGTGAACTAGACCAAAGACAAATGCATTTGGAGGCGAGCTATCTCGTAAAGAAAACACGCCGCTAAATTTGTTCGTCTTGAATAAACACTGTCGATTAACCGAGTTTAGGTCATAGAAGTACGAAAGAAAAACAAGGTATCTAGATTTTATTTAGAGCGCTCTCTTGCGCTGTGAGAATTACCTAGACCTCATGAACGTCCACGGAACATCTTTGTTGCTGTAGCAGTTCAGTGTGTACGCTGATGGAGAGCCGTTGGACAAGATGCAAACGGCTGGACAAAGAAACTTGAATGGCCCACTCAGCAACCAATGAGAACAGAAACTTCTGCAATTACCCATGCATTGCCTCATTGAAACACACCACGCAGTGTGAGCTTAAATGCGCTCCTCGCAAAGGAAACTTTTTTTCTCTCTCTTTTTTTCTTCTCCTTTTTTTTGGGGGGAGGGGGGGGGGGTTGATGAGGGGGGGGGGGGGTCTTTTCGATTTCAGTGTAACTTCCAGAATATTTACATTCTTTGTAACACCGCTGACAACACTTCCGGTTGAGCATTATTTGCAGCGAGTCCGGAAACTGGGGTTCAAATAAAAGGCCAATTGTTGTACGTTAGCACAGATTAAAGCAAATGCATCGAAGGAATCATCGTGTAGGCATAACCTAGTTAGTAATAACAGCTTCCATTAACACAGAATAACGAAATCGGTCAGGGGAAAATCACAATTTGGGACAACAAAGTGGGCAAAACACACACGCACGCACGCACGCACGCACGCGCACACACACACACACACACACACACACACACACACACACACACACACACACACACACACACACACACACAAAGCAAGCAAATGCTGACGCTTATAGACGAACAACCTCAAAACCAGACTTGTAGTCACGGTGAGAGAAATGAGAGCGAGACCAACCGGTCAACTCATTGTCCATGCGTGGTGATCGCCGCTGAGGACGGATTATCCCCCTCCCTCCTTCCCCCCCCCCCCCCCCCCCCCCCCTTTCCTGCCCCATATACCGGGCCCGGAGCCCGTAAACTATGATTTGATCTTGATGACAGCTGGCATTATCATCTTTCATTGCCACTAACTCCACTTTACGCTCCCACAAAAGCCAACAATTCATTACTGTCTCGTAGTCCCTCCAGACAGCCTTTCCTTCCGTCCGTCTGCACGCCTTTTTTGCATATGCAATGGCGACACACACCACTCGACAATAAGAGAAAGGGGGGTGGGGGAGCTATCTGACAGACTTAGCGGTGATACACAATCAGTCCCGTGCATGCAAATACGCTCTGTTTGTTTTGAGCGAAGTATATAATGACATAACCTCATCTTGCAGTTAGGCATAGTCTTCTGCGAAAGGACCGACCGCTGACGGAAAATATATTCATAGATGCAAGCGAGTGTCACCTCGTAAAGAACAGATTTACACATGAGTGGTGGTGCTCTGTGTTGACGTTGCTGGTCGACTTGCCATTGTCGTTCGCGAGCAGTGGGCAGGAAAGCATACCAAAGATGCGGACTACAGCCGATGACACAGGAATTAACTATAACGCTTTATAACAACCAGGACGCTTACGAAGCGCTTAATAAACCATGCACCCGTGACACCTCGGGACAGAAAGCAATCACGCCTCGCTGAACTTTTCGTGCTCTGAAAAAGCAACTCACTTAAAAAATAAAATAAAATAGACCCGCGAAATCCGTAGTCAACTCCGCATTACAAGGAGCTGGGTCTGGGCAACTAGAGAGGCGGGGGAGAGGTGGAAGGGGGCGCGGGGCTGAGGGGGGGTGGGGGGTGGGGTGGTGGGGGTAAAGAGACTTCATAAATTGTTCTCTGAGAAACGCCTTCTGCAATGGCCGCGTGTGTAACATTCATTGATTACCATTTAAATAGTGCACTGTGAATACTAAACGAGCAGGCGCCATCTGGGGTTGCGGTGGGGGAGTTTGTTTTTGTGTGCTTTTTTTGGTGGGGGGGGGGGGGGGGAGGAAAAGTTCAAACAGTGCTGAATTTCAAAATGCCGTTTGTTTGCAGCAACAAAGGAGATGCCCGCCACAACTGAGCAACAGTAGTGAAAACCAAGGAAGGTGTCACGTCAGAAAAATGACAACGTTTATATGGTTTAAACAAAATTGTATTCATTCATCGTAATCGTTTATATAGGCGTAGTACCGTCTTATCGTGGATTTCTCTCAAAGCTTCTTTCTATAACAGCTGAAAACCTACACCTGATTGAGCATCAAAACTGACATGGCAGTATGGATACGTATAATCACTTAAAATTATTCTTCTGTTCTAGTCAAGGTGAAAGGGTCAGTGTGTGTGGTCCGCCGGAAGTTCAATGTTGCTTTACGTCCACAGAGACCGTAAAGACTGTTAGGGACGGAGAACCCAGGACGGCGTCCACCTCAACTTTAACACAGCTGCTGAGCTCTGAGCCACCGGGAGCCCCAAATCGCTTGTTAAATTTCAGAGCCAACACACGTGGCAGCAGCGCAATGGCTCGGTCTTCGGTAGCTATAGTAACTCCAAGCCGCCCCCCCCCCCCCTCCTCCCCAGAGCTACCCTGGACGCCCGAGCGTTAAGACCGGTGCAGCGAGGACATCAAAGTTTTATGTCGCCACGCGGCCCCTTTAATGGGTCACCAGCAGCCTCATCTGGGACCGCCAGGGAGGGACCTGCGTCCTCTGATGGCACCACGGACCCCCCGTAACCTCTCCCCAAATGTCAAACAATTTCGGTACTTGCAGGAAGCGGTGGGATTCACGGAGGCAGGAGAAAGGCGATGCCACTGCTGGAGAGACCAGGAAGCACAGAGCTAAACTGACTCACACCAGACTACCAATTTTGTAAAGGGCTCTTTGTCCCCCTGTTGTTTCTTAGCTCCAACGTAAGTGCAAATCTACGTCAAGCGTTACGCGCCTGTTAACACTCAACGGCGCCGGCAACCGCAACAAGCATAAATCTCAAAGAATATTATTCTAGGGGCGTAACTACATGGGCTACTGTGTCTGTATAGCTCGGTCGACCTCTGTGCGCACGTGTCAAGGCTAGGCCACCCTTGGAGATTGCTAGTGACTGGAATCCACTTCCAACCAATAAAAGTTCACTTTGCTAGAATGGCTGTGTATATATATGTATCTGGGGTGATGTGTCACTGTCGACTTTAGAGGCCAGTCGTGGACGCCGAGAGTGGCGTTACAGCCGGGCGGGGTGGGCGTGTGGTGCGACTAATCGCTTGGAACCCTGCGTTCCTGACACGGCGGTTTACAGCTTTGTTTACCAGTGCCGCTACTTATGTTACCGTGGGCACCAGGCTCAAGACTACAAGATTCTAACACTACGGTTGTGAAGACAAACCGTAAACTTTCTTGGTCTCACGGCCGGGTGGGTCTCTCGATTTTAAAAACCAACACTAAAAAGACTAACTCGGCCTTTATGCCGCAAAGCCGTTGGTGACAGATATAGAGGTGGTCACCGCTCATTTGGCGATTCAAATATAATGACAGGACACTGAAAAGAATGACGTGAATAGCTGTCCGTTGATGGGTTAGAACAAAAGATGCAGTCATGCACAAAAGCTCAAAACAGACACGCAAGGAAAAAGCCGGAGACACTAAGAGGCGGACGAACGGACGGACAGACAGACACTAAGACCAACGGAGCAACGTATCAATTATCCAATTCAACCAACCAACCAACGCAACCAACCATCGATCCAGCCACTGAAGTGGCCAAAAAAACAAGCATGCATCAACCGACTATAAGTCAGCCATCCACACAATATCCACCTACTTACCTCTGGTAAATGATTGGCCAACTGACGACGGACACCGCGTGGCTCAAGGAGCCTGTCGGAAACAGGACGACCAAGCAACCAACCAGACAACTAACCACCAGCCAACTACCCAAAGCATCCTATTGTTCACCCAAGCAAAATCAATGTCAAGAAGCTAACTTGACACTGCCAGGCGGCTTCACGAGTCTGCATGAGATCTGACGAACCAACAGACTAATCAATCAATCACCAACCAGCTGGCCAAAGCATCCTCCCACTCATCCCACGAGTAACGAATGTGTATAGGAGCTAGCGTTGGTACCGTCAGGCGGCTTTTCACAAGCCTACAGGCAAGAGTAGGAATCAACCAGATGACTACTGCAAACAAACTGTGGACCACAATCAACCACCGCAAACCAGCCGGCCAAAGCATCCTATTCCTCGTCCCAAACAAAATAGACATCAAGGAGCTTAGAGTGATACCGTCAGGCGGCTCCACGGGTCTTCTGGTGAAAGCAAACAACAACAACAACAACAACAACAACAACCGAGGAACCAACCAGCTGATTTAACCCACAAACCAACCACCAACCAACCAGCCGGACAAAGCACCCTCCCACTCCTCCCAAGCAAAATCTCCAGCGAGCTGACCTTGACAGTGTTAGGCGGCTCCACCAGCCTGTTGGTGACGGACGAGAAGTTGGCGGTGGGCTGGACGTAGCGAGGCTTGAAGGGCTTCTCCTTGGGCTGGTAGTGGGCCGGGCCCGGCAGCTCCAGGTCCTCGCGCCTCATGATGGGCTGGGTGCGGGTGGAGGTGGTGCCGAACACGCCCTTGCGGGTGCTCTCCAGGTACGCCTTCCTCATGCTCTCAGAGCCCATGCCAGACGCGTTGTAGGCGCCAGGACCTGCAGTGGAATGTTGCCGACTGAGTATACAGCATAGTGCGGGATGAAGGGTATGGGGAATGAAGGGAACGGAATCAAGGCGAAGAAAGAATGGGTTAAGAAAATTTCGCTAGCTCATGTCCTGATAAATTAATGCCATCCAGCACCCTTGCCTCAAAGTCGTAAGGGCACAAAGCTGGGATCTATGGAGTGTGCAAGTAGCGAACTAAGCAGTGGGAAAACAAACGAAGATAGGGAGGGAAGGAAAGGAGGGCAAAAAACGAACAGGAAGGAAACGAACAAGCATATATGACGACCGCGCGCTTCAGTATGCCGAGTGCTATGTCTCTTATCACTGGGCCCACACACGTCCCTTCACCACTGGGCTGGTGCAAACACACACACACACACACACACACACACACACACACACACACACACACACACACACACACACCTCACACACATATACATGCGCGTGCGCGCGCACGCACGCACACACCCATTCTCTCTCTCTCTCTCTCTCTCTCTCTCTCTCTCTCTCTCTCTCTCTCTCTCTCACACACACACACACACACACACACACACACACACACACACACACACCACACACACACACACACACACACACTCACATACACACACTCACACACACAGCCCTCAAAGCAAAACAAAACAGGCTCTGAAGTACGCAGGCTGCAGACAGTCTGCTGATGCCCAACCTGGTGTAGACTTGACATGGTGTTCCGGGTGGAAGCGCACAGAGGTCTGACCAAAGGGACTCCTCTTGAGGCCCGTCACCCTCTTCAGTGCCGTCAGGGCGGTGCGCGGGTCGTTGTAGCTGCCTGGCGGGGGCACAATGTTCTTCGTGGGGGCGAACCTCTGCAGCAAACACAAAACAGTAAACATGGTGCTTAACGTCCACAGAAACCACCAGGCTTATCAGGGACGGGCGGGGGGGGGGGGGGGGGGGAGGAAGGTTATGGGGGGGGGGGAGGAATGGTTATGGGGGGGGGGGGAGAGATTATATACCTGTCGCTGCACTGTCACCACCAGAATGACTTATGCATTCAGATGAGAAGCGATGAGAGCCATTTCAATATTTCATTAATAGTGAGGGACAAAGTCATAAGACAGTGACCACAAACCACAACCTTTTCCAAGAGACAGGAGAGCCGAAGTGGAATCGAGCCGAGGCCCTTCTGCTTACCAGCCTAGCGCTTTACCGCTAGGCCAAACTGGCTTACATGTAGTAAGCAAAACAACACAGAGTGCATGTTATACGTGTAGCCTGGCCTACAGTCATACTGGCGTGCGACCTTTACTGGAAGGAGTTAGTTCATGGATTTTAACGCCCCGTCAACCGCATAGGGTCACCTCAGAACGATTACTGGGAAGAACCAACCCCTGTAAGACTGAATGTGTGTGTGTGTGTGTGTGTGTGTGTGTGTGTGTGTGTGTGTGTGTGTGTGTGTGTGTGTGTGTGTGTGTGTGTGTGAGTGTGCGTGTGTGCACGTATACGAGTGCGCTCACTTCCTACGTCCATGTGCCGGCAAATTGCCAGCCATTTCTGTACGTCCGCCTTAGATCGAAAGGGAAAGAATGAAAAAGACATGGAAAAGGAGTACTAATAACGAATCGCCTACAACGTCGGAAACAAATCTGAAAGAGAAATAACGGTGACTGACCAAATGAATGAACGAATGAGCAAAGTAAAGTGGAAAGGAAGGAAGGAAGGAAGAAACACGAGCACAGAAGCATCCACTCAGCAGCTCACCTTGGCCTGAGAGAGGAAGGGAGGGTGCTCCACCTCCATCCCCTCCGTGTTGATCTTGGGTGGCTGCGGGTCAAACTGACCGCGAATCTCGTACTTGCCTGGGCCAGGGATGTTCTGCACACACGAGGGGGAACACACACCGCTAGACCAGGAAACGTGAATCAAGCAAACTCGTCTAGCTTCATTCAGTTTGTCAAAGTTGATAGCAGTCGACGTAAGTTCTGTCTGTTTGGTGCCCCCCTTACGGATCTAGCTTCATTCACTTTGTCAAAGTTGATAGCTGTCGACATAAGTTATGTCTGTTTGATGTCCCCCCCCCCCCCCCCCACCCACCCAACGTACGTATTTAGCTTCATTCAGTTTGTCAAAGTTGATAGCTGTCGACATAAGTTCTCTCTGTTTTGGTGCCCCCGTACCGGGCAGAGCAGTCCTATGTTTCAGGCGATGCACAAAATATGCCAGCGCTTTGGGCCTTGCACTCATTAGCACAGAGACATACTGCATTAGAAATGGGAAAATGTTGTTGGTGTTGGTGCTTTTATTGCTGCTGCTGCTGCTGCTACTGCTGTGCTAAGTTGTGCTCTGCTACCTTGAACAATAACATTACAAAAACGGTAGCAATCAGTCTCGTTCTCCACGTAACTGACATTGACATTACATCATTAACACATACATAGCAACGAAGTACTACTTGAACGAAACGACGTCATAAATCTGCACTCCCTTCGCCCTCTTTGACGTAAATGCCAGTCTTGTGTCTGCACGTTGACACAATCACTGAGTCATCTCACAGCGCTGGTCCCTGCGTTCCACACGTTATGAGGATCCGTGGTGTAACAATAACTTCACCCGGGCTGACAGAGCTCAGGCTGGTAATTCCACAGTTCCTTTCGACATTAGTAACGGGCCGTCTGCCAGCAATGAGTCTTTCTGTCAAGTGAACTTAAAAATACCCCCCCCCCCCCCCCCCCCCCATGTGTGTGTGTGTGTGTGTGTGTGTGTGTGTTGTGTGTTGGGGGGGTATACATGTCAGAGTGTTTGTGCATGCGCACTTGTGTGTATCACGTTGTAACTCTAGTAAACAGTAGTAGACATCATTTATGAATAAACGAGAAAAGGGCAGTGCAAAAACAAAACAAAAAACAACAACTAAAGAACAAAACAACAACAAAACCAACAAAACGAAACAAACAAACAAAATGATCCTACAGTTGTGCAAAATTAAGTGCTCCCACGGACTACGAACTGGAGGGCAGGGTTTCTAATATTCTTTGACAAGAACAAATCTTAACGGAAGACAAGGACACCAATAAAGGCTTGAATGGCCAACGTTTATGCCCCGTTTGAGGAACAGTGCGAGTGAGTCACCCTGTTTGACGAAAAATGGCTAATGTGGAAATTGTGATCCAATCACCGACGTCTCTTCTTGGTCAATCTTCCAACACTTGTCAAGGCCCCCTAGTTTAGGTGTCGCACGAGCGATGTCTGCTTTCGATCATTCCTATCCTGCTTTTCTTTGGCTTTCCAGTATCCAGGTCTGATTATGCAAATCTATCTGGTCGCTTTTTTATGCAAATGAGACGAAGCAGGGAAGAGCAAAGAAGTGAAATATTTGACAAGAATTTTTTCCATTGCCCTATGGACAATGTGTGAGGAATGTTGTTGCTTCGCTTCGATCTCAGAATGTGTATATGTATGTGTGTGTGTGTGTGTGTGTGTGTGTGTGTGTGTGTGTGTGTGTGTGTGTGTGTGTGTGTGTGTGTGGTGTGTGGTGTGTGGTGTGTGTGTGTGTGTGTGTTGTGTGGTGGTGTGTGTGCGTGTGTGTGTGTGTGTGTGTGTGTGTGTGTGTGTGTGTTGTGTGTGTGTGTGTGTGTGTGTGTGTGTGGTGTGTGTGTGTGTAGTGTGATGTGTGTTGTGTGTGTGTGTGGGCGCGCGCGCGTGTGTGTGTGTGTGTATGTGTGTGTGTGTGTGTGTGTGTGTGTGTGTGTGTGTGTGTGTGTGCTGGGGCGGGGAGAGGGTGTGTCTGTCTGTGCTTGCGCTCGTAACTTCCTTCCAGAAGGAGCTCGGAGCTCCCAGTTAGAATTCAATTTGTCTTCAGGCTCCTTTCTTTTGTTTTAACGTCATATTAACAGTTAATAAACATCCCGGCAACACCCCCCTCCCCCTTCCCATTCCCACAGAGAATATTTACGGTTCAGAACGTTGTCGACATGTTTTCTGGGAACAACGCTGCCATTAAAAGCTGTTGCGTCCGCTCACACCACTTTGATCCCCTCCCCCCCCCCCCCCCCCCCCCAAAAAAAAAAAATCCAACTCCACCCGCTACACTCCCCTGGGTATCCGTCACTGAGTCACTGCCAAAATTTAAATCATTCCTTCAGACTGAAATCATTGCCTTTGCCGCGGGATTTCGCCAGCTTAAATCTTGATCAGAGGGCCACGAGGGAGAGGGCCTGTCCATTCTCCGTCTCGAGCGCCTCACAGCAGCCTTGACTAAGAGTGACCGGGGCCTGCTGGACGAATTCGAATACTTTCCGTTCACGTTTTCGTGCGACGCCGCGTTTCGTGACTCGGCAGGTCAGGCCAACCGACGATGGTTGAATCAAGGAGTAAAAGCACTGTCTCTTTGACTGAATGGAACATTCTGACAAACGAAGAAATAAAATAAGTCTGATATAACACTCGAATGGTTGGATCAGGGAGTAAAGGTACTATCCCTTTGACTGAATGGAACAGTTTAAAATATTTTTTACATTTCTGCATGAAAGCAATCATTGTTACCAATGACCGATACAGAAAATATATATATATATATAAAAATAAAAATAATAATCATAACTTTAAAAACTGAATTGAAAACAATCGCTTGGAGACTTGAAAAGATCGCGAAATCGTTCTGCGCAGGAGGCAAAAGTGTTCATAACTATAACGCTGTAAATCACGCAAGGCCCTTCGGTACTGATGCAGGTCGAGTCACCGCGCACACCAACGTAACGGCGCCTAAGCACGCGACCGGAGGTCTGTTCCCCTAAACGGTCGTGCGACCAAATCCTACGGATGACAAGGGAAAGATCAAAACCTTAATATCCTCTGTATTCCCCAAGGGATCCGACACAGTTGTACTTTTCCCCCAGCACACAGCCCCGCGGTAGAGACCTCTTGGTGTTATGGCACGTGACACAACGTTCTGCTCTATGCAACGCCGCTGGGCGACTGTCGCGGGGCCCGATTTTATGGGTCATTGGAAGGAGACAGGACTCGGAATCCCGAAGGATTTGCAAACGCAACGCAGCCGCATATTGACCCGATTTTATGGGTGATCGGAGACCGAAGAAAGGAACGGCTTCCCTGAAGGATTCCAAAGCTAATGGCGTCTGTGAGCGCAGAGAAACAGGGAGGTGGAGGAGGAGAAGGAGGAGGAGGAGAACTTTTAACAAGTCTGCGAGACGTGCTGTGCAATTCAGGCGATTGGCCCGATTTCATGATGATGATGATGATGATGATACAGAAGAAAAAAAGAAGAAGAAAAAAACAGGCGGGGGGGGGGGGGGGGGGGGGGGTGATGGGAAGGGGGTGGGGGGAGGAGGGGCGTACAGAACAGACTAGTTTCCTCTGCAGATCTGCCGACAAATTGACTGGATGTTGTCTTCTTTTTAAACGATTTTTTGGCGCTGGCACTGAGCTCTGCCTTATGAGCCGTCCTGAGATATTATTTTTCACGTCCTTCATGCGTGCTGGTTCCTCTCAGTTCGGACACTCACAAACGTGGCGTGCTGCTACTACTACTACTAGTGCTGGTGCTGCAGCATCTACCGCTACTGCTATAACGATGATAGTGATTCCTAATAATTATTCCACGCGTATCATCTCAGCATTAGAACTAAGCCCCGTAACCGGGACATGAAGCTTGCTGTTAACAGGCGCTACTTATAATAATTGTGTGCAAAGTATTCGTCGCTGTTAACGGGTGCTACTTCGCAGCATGCAGTATTACAACCATTTAAAGAAAAAGGTTCACCCCTCTGTAACTATATCAATGTGACTTTCACAATTTCAAACTACAGCTAATGTACTTTTTCTTCTTCTTTTCCTTCTAGTAGAACCAAGTGGGTTTTATGGTAAGCATATTCCATTATGATCAGCATATTCCATTATGATCAGCATGTCACTGCACTAAGCCGAGAAAACGACGATGTTTCATAGGTTCGGGTGGCCCAGAACAATAATTATTATGGGGTGTCAGTCAGAGAGTCAATTAGACATGTTCTGAATACATAGCAATGACACAATTATTATGGAATCAGTCTGGCTTGTGAGACAGCATAGTAAGACACTGAAGTCAAGGTGATAGCGTTAGTCTTTCATGCTGCGGGCTAACAAGGACGAGTAGGATCTCCACAAACTTGAAACTTGCAAGGCCTTTCTGTATACACGCTACTGGGCCTGTCGGACTTGCCAAGACGTCCACCGTTCGATCCCCGTTTAAAACACTAAGACGGGCCAAAGATGTGCACGGTATCTTTATTGCTTTGCCAAACAGCGACCTCTACTGATAATGATAATGCCGATGATAGTGATAAAATCAATTTTAAAGAAAACTCTGGCCATCAGACTGGTAGTGGAAGGCATTTGCCAGTCCCTGGAGTCAGGACTACGCAACGTGACGAGACAGGGGGAAGAGGGAGGAGGGAGGACGGGGAGGGGAATGGGGGGGGGGGGGGGGGGGGGGCGAGGGCGAGACGACCGCATTTTTAACGGCTAGGGGTAACCAAGGAGGAGGATCTTTAAAAGCAGACTGGTTGTGCAAGAGGGGGGTCTGCTACGCCTGAGCTTCCTGTCCCCAAGAGTGTCATCAATGACGGAAGCGCCAAGACAAAGGCTGCGGCTCTTTGATGTGCCCATCACGCCTGCAGCAGCATGCAATGCCGGCATCAAGAACTGGAAGCCTTGTAGTTTGTCTTAGTGGCCTCTTTCACAGCAGTCATTACGGCGAAACAGTGTGCCGCCAACTGGAGTCTCTGTGGAGACAAGCACCCAATGTCAACATTGCTGAGGCGTCCGTGGAAGGGATGGAATACCCAAGCCATCTAAAAAAAACGCGTCAAATGTCGAGATCATAAAACGCCTGCGACGATTAAAAACAGAAAAAAGAAAGAAGAAAAAAAGACAGGACTTTTCAGTTGGATCCGCCTTAGCGATTTCAAGTCAGAAATCCGCTTTTTCAAACTGGAGTTAAATACATATGTTTAATCTTTAAGTCTCTCCGACCAGGAACAGGATCGAGATTGACATCACAGTGATTTTGTGCACCTGGCTGATCAAAACGTAAATAAGACTAAGTGAGCTCCATATTGCTGTTTTGTTATGTTGAGACAGGTAACCCTGACGCAAAATCTACCCGCCAGCCCCCACCCCCAAAAGATAAATGCTAGTCATTTATCACAGTGGCAGCGAACTGGTTGCACGTGTTACCAGCTGCCCCGAATAGAGGGAGAATGATGAATTAGGTCTCGCACTAGGGGGATAATCTGATAATGTAAATGTTTTGATCCCGCTCCCCAGCCAAAAAAACCAGGCGTATACACAAGGCAGGGCGCAGTTCGTTTTAGCACAAAGAACCGAACGGGGATCGGGGGCGGGCTGGGGGGCGGGGGGCGGGGGGGTGAGGGGAAAGACTGAGAAACTTGTTAACCTCGTAGTAAAGGCGGTATGGGGGCAAGCGTGGGAGTAAACTTTGACCACTAAAGCGAAAGCTACCTCTCTTTTTATTCCCCCCCCCCCCCCCCCCCCCCCCCCCCCCCCCCCCCGCTCTCTCTCTGTTTGTGTGTTGAAGATCGCACAAACCTTACATTCCGAACTGCACATACAAGATGTCTGGGGTCATTTAGAGATTGGTTAGCGCACCACTGTTTCGCCGCTCAGTGCAAAACACTGTAGTCTCCAGAGCTTGCAGCCAAGGTTCGTGAAATTACCCCGGTGAGGTGAGAGCCGCGGCGGGGTGAGCCGGGCGCTGTTATTTGCAGCACTGTTTGATCGCGAGCAGAGATAACCACTGATTTCACGACGGTGCGAGCGAGAGAGGTTGCGGCCTAGCCGCCCTGCCTGGACTAAATATGTCAAAAGAAAAGGCCATACACAAACACGAAGCTATTTGTCCTCTGCCAAGCTGTGGCATCTGATCAATTATGAATAGGGATGAACTGCAAACGCGGACCGGCGAATCGGCTCACGTTCGTGGAAACATCATCGCTTGTCACAACGATCAATTCAGTATACAGTCGGTAAAAGCGGCATTACCGTCACTAATTGCAAGCCTACAATGATTAAAGCAGCGTTGCGTTTGCAAGCGAAATGGACTAAAGTATGGCGGTGCACTTCCTGCTCCCTCGCTGAGTTGCAGCGGAAGCGCAAAAGTGAACATCAGTGCCACCGACTCGAGTATCGCAATACGTATTTAACACTTTCCCGTGTGCTCTCAGTCTGCGCCGGCCGTTAGGTTCTAAATATTTCTGCCTCGAATCAACGAACGATCTTCCTTGAAATGACGAGAGAGGGCCTTCGTCAATCAGACGAACATTAGAACTGTTTCAGAGGCGACGTTGGGGGACAATTCTGAGAGACGGGTTGGAGAGCGTATGGGCTTATCCGAGCACACAGATACCATCTTGAACTGATCAGCAAACAAGGGAGCTAACTGGTGCTCGAAACACGTCACACAAACAAAACGACAAAGACCTGAGTCGCCTACGGTAACTCTCATCGGGCATGCGGGGTGACATATTTTGCACAGGCCAGCAGGGCTAGTACATAAACTCCACCCGAGAGGTACATCCTAAAATTATTCCTGCCTCGATTTTTCACAGCAATGCTTTCACAAGACTCTCCATGACCTCGACACTATACCACTGCATGACTGGCTACTGCCTTTACCACAAGGCTCATCGCCACAGTCAGGTAGGTGTAAACTGGATTTTAGGCTTAGTTCTTATCATGCTGCGGTGAGACGTGACAAGCGTCTTAGACTGGTCCTCCGATTTCTCGATCATTGCTCGATCATCCCTCCACCAATCTTAGCCCTCGGGTCCGCAGGTCTTCAATCCACGGGCCGCGGTTTGGTATCATTGTATGCGTAATTCATTGTCCCACTTGAAAAAAATTCAGGTCCCCTTTCTCGAGGAAAACCACCTGCACTAGAGCAGCGCTACCGAGACTACTCATTATTTCACAGAGTTGAAGTTTCTTTGTTATTGACCCTCCCATTTTTCCTGCACTCTTTACGGGATATTTTCGCAAGATCTAGCAACAACAGCCATCCCCATTAACTAAAGCAACACCACTACCAACCCATACCTGCCCTCCCCCCCCCCCCCCCCACCCCCAAAAAGGAGAAGAAAACAAACAAACGAAAAGAAAAAACAGACAAACGAAAAGAAGAAAAGAAGAAGAAGAAAAAAACTAACAAAAAAGATCAGAACAACTTCTATCTATATTAACCATTTTCTCCGTTTCCTTGATGATGGACTCGTATCCGGGCCTCGTCCCTCCACCCCCCCCCCCCCCCCCCCCCCCCCCCCCCCCCCCCCTCACCCAAGGGTGTGTGTGTGAAGAAAACAAACAAACAAACAAACAAACAAATCAACAAACGAAAAGACCAAACAAACAAAAAAAGAAAACAAACAAACAAACGAAAAGAAAAAACAGACAAACGAAAAGAAAAGAAAAAAGAAAAAAGAAAGAAAGAAAAAAAAATAACAAAAAAGATCAGAACAACGTCTACCAATACTAACCATTTTCTCCGTTTCCTTGATGATGGCCTCGTTGTACCTGGGTATCCTGGCCTCGTACCTCACGGCCGCCTCCTCGTCGTGGATGTTGGCGTTCTCCGCCTTCACCTGCACGTCCTTGTAGGGCTCGTAGTCGCCGGGGCCCGGGCCGCCCTTGCCGCCGAATTCGGTGCGCTTGGACGCCAGACGCCCGAAGTGCACGCCGCGGTACTGGCGTGTCGCCTTGGCCTCCGCCTGTGGACATAATTATCAGTGTAAGTAAGGGTTGTGTGGGTGCAAACCTTCATCGTGAGCCGGTTTGGCCTAGCGGTAAGCAGAGGGACCTCGGTTCGAATCCGCTTTGGCTCTCCTTTCTCTTGAAATGTTGTGGTCTGGGGACACTGTCTTGTGACTTTGTCCCTCACAATTAATGAAATATTAAAATGGCTGTCATCATCGCTGCCCATCTTAATGCAGGTGTCATTCTGGCGGTGACAGTGTAGCGATAGGTATATAATCTCCTTCCTCCCCCACCTCCATACCCCTTTCTCCCCGTCCCTAATAAGCCTTGTGGTTTGATGATGAAGTGATGCTTAATGTCCTCAGATGTCAGTTGACATATTAGGGACAAGTTGTGACCAATGCCGAAGCACGGTGCAATAATTCTTTACGTCCACGGAAACCAGAAGGCTCTTTAGGACGGACAGCCCAGGACGTCCACCTCGACTCTCACACAGTTCCTGAACTATGACCTTGTGGTTTCTGTGGACGTTAAGCTTAGTTCGCTCACTCAAACCCTCACTCTGCTGTTATTCAGTAGGGGACGAACGTTGGACACACGGCCGTAGCTGTAACAGGGGGTTGTGTGGGTTCAAACCATGACTCGGCTATTATTGCAGTAGTAAGTGAACGTTGGACACTACATGACCGTGGGTGTAAGGGTTGTGTAGTCAAACCATGACTCGGCTGTTATTTCAGTAGCAGGTGAACGTTCGACACATGACCGTAGACGTAAAAGGAGTTGTGTGGGTTCAAACCGCGACTCGGCTATTATTTCTGTAACATGTGAACGTTGGACACAAGAAAGTGGGTGTAAGGATTGTGTAGGTTCAAGCCTTGACCGTGGGTGTAAGGGTTGTGTGGGTTCAAACCTCGACTCGGCTATTATTTCTGTAGTATGTGAACGTTGGACACAAGACCGTGGGTGTAAGGATTGTGTAGGTTCAAGCCTTGGCTCTTGCGGTTGTTTCATTAACAGAACGTTGAACATACACCATGGGTGTAAAAGCGGTTGTGTGGGTTCACTATAACGTTCCGATTCACTGCTCATGACACACGCTATTGTGTTTGAATAGGGTGGAGAGGGTGCATAAATACCTTTGTTCATTTCAAACGGACGAAAATGTTCATATTCAGGAAATTCCGTCAGTACCATACACGTGATATGACCGTTCCCAAAGTTAAAAAAAGAAAGAAAAAAGAAGTCGGCTACTCGGACATACAATCAAACACATGATCGAACGATTTATTATCCTCCTTCATTATGCAGTCTCATCTACAAGGTGATGAACGTGGAACTCTCAAGCGACAGATGTGCCGAACCAAATCTGTGGGGTGGGGGTAAGAGAAGAAGAAGGAAACACTACGAGTGGAGGACCAACATCATATCACAAACACACAACTGAATGGAGTGCGACGTTTCCCATTACACCCACATGAGGTTTTTGGCCGAGGTACGCGCCAACCACCCATGCACTTCCATCCAGTCAAGCTTTCCCTGTACCCCAAAGCCCCCATCCACCAACTACGGTACTACCCCCAACCCAGCCAAGCTCTCCATCCCACCCCGACCCCCCACCCCCAAAACAGTACCCACTGAGCAAAACTGAAAACGTTCTCCTTCCCGGTGGTTTGGTTTTAGATCTGGAACGCAATTTCCCACAGCCAAACTCCAAAACTTCTCTTCGAATTTGTTCTTTCTTCTGTCTTGATTAGCGCTCGCTCTCCCGGAGTTAGCTGTCAGAGCAAACTGATGCAAAATGTCGCGGGTTATGAATCTGCAGGGCGGTGGTCGTGGCGGCGTGCAGGAGGGAGACTGAAGCACACACAGTATGGTCGGTCCAGGCAAAAGAAAGCCATGCAGAAGGAAGGAAGGAATTTGTTAAGAAAAAAAGAGTTTAGTTTGGTTTTGTGCAGGTACTTGCCCCCCCCCCCTTGCTCAGTCACTCCCTCTTCCCCTAAGCTAACACTGGGCACTAGGTTGGCTACTAACGGAATTCAGTCATTTACTGGGTAGGCTACTAACGGAATTCAGTTATTTATTGGGTAGGCTACTAACGAAAATCAGTCATTTACTAAGGGAATCAGTCATTCACTGGGTAGGCTACTAAGGGAATTCAGTCATTTACTGGGTAGGGTACTAAGGGAATTCAGTCATTTACTGGGTAGGGTACTAAGGTAATTCAGTCATTCATTGGGTAGGCTACTAAGGGAATTCAGTCAATTACTGGGTAGGCTACTAAGGGAATTCAGTCAATTACTGGGTAGGCTACTAAGGGAATTCAGTCATTTACTGGATAGGATACTGAGGGAGTTCAGTCATTTACTGGGTAAGCTATTAGGGGAATTCAGTCATTTACTGCGTAGGCTACTAAGGGAATTCAGTCATTCTCCACTGCAGCTACGACTGTGTTGTAAGCGGAACGAAATGAAAGAGTATGATATCGCTGAGGGCGACACAGCACTTTGGACACGATGGGTACAAAAATGATTAGGCCTATAGGCTGCCCGAGTAAGAATTTTGTTCAACACTCCAACCCAAGTCTGGAAGAGTTAGGCCAAAGGCATCAGAAAACATGCCTTGGATGTGTTTGTTGCTCGCGACGACACACAACGAGCATGGACAACGTTGGTGAAACTTCTAAGAGAAGGGGTAGAGTGTAAATAGTTGGGCTTTTCCATGTGCATAGATACCATCCTGAACTGAACTTACCTTTCAGACCAAGTAGGCCTATATACAATAACGTCTTTGAGGTAGACTATGATACTCATTAAAAGCAGATTTAAAAAAAAAAGTTTAGCGTTTTAGGTAAGAGTTGTATTGTTGTTGTATGGGTATGATAGTGACTCTTAATAACAAAAATATTTTTAAAAAACAAAACCAATCTAACACCAAGAAATGTTTCCTAATGCCTTTACTTGGCGAGAATTTTTGTTTAAATTTGCTAATGTCCTATTGCTGTTCACGGATATGAAAACAATACACCTGCAACTATCAAAAGGTTGATGCATTTATTAATTAATTAACTAAACAATCGGAAGACAGAGTTTGTCTCAGTTCCTTAAACGACCCCTTCCTTGCAACACACTCCCATACGACTGTTGCCGCGTTTTCGCCGAAAACGAGTCCACGTCGCCTATATGTTTTATCTCTATGCAAAACAGGGCTGCGGCAGCAGATGACAGTCATTGCTTTGACCGTAGATTGGCAACAAAGCTTTACGGCCCCCGCACACACACAAAAAAGCTAATTTTCAATACAAACACGACTAGGGGGTACGGCCGGATCCTGCCGGCTGAGGCGAGTTTTCGGTCATTTTATGCTTTTATCCCCAGAACCCCACGGGTGCTCACGCAGGCGTGAAATGTCAAGCCAGGCGCCCAGCTTGGTGTGGACAGGGAGAGTCGGTTGTGAATGTTAATCGAGCATGGCGGCGGAATACGGTTGCATGTAATGATATATCAGCGACACAGCCGGAAAAGCACAGGCCTGGCAGGGTGCTGGTATGCTGGGATGGCCGCTGTGCATCTGTTTAATACGATGTCCACCCACACGCTACTGCCACCTAGACTGACCCACACTGACATTGCCTCCACCTCCACCTCAAGCCGTCTCAGCAATTTTCTCTGTCTTGACGGCCTCTCTTCAAACACTCTCCGATTCCGGCGGTATTGTCTGGTTCTCTGCTTCTATCCAGTCCATTCAAATCCTGTAGGTTGCCTACATCTGTCCATCGGAAGCCCACCAAGTCCGGCCTTCATTTCTCTCAACCCCAAGAGTACTGTCTGCTTCCACTTGTGTCCAAACCTTCCCGATCCTGTTGCCTCCAGTCGAGGCGCTGGTGCCAGAAATGTCAGCAGATACATTCCTGACAGCCCAGAAACAAGGACGTCAGATACGATCCGGCAGATCGGACTTTGCGTCCGATAGAAAACTACATTCGGAACAACGACAGATGCTATGCAGTGCCGCACTGCAACACCGAACAATACAGTTCCTTCTTTCTAAAACCTGTCATAGCTTGGAACCAGTTAGGCAACAACTGGGTCCACCCAGACAATACTGAGTGCTTTAAGTCGTACCAATGCCAGATTCCTGGATACTAGCCACATATGGTACAGAAACAGAAACAAAAGCTTTAGTGTCCAAACCGTCCCAATCCTGCTCCACCTCTGTCCAAACCCTCCCGATCCTGTCGCCACTCTACTTGTCCAAGCAGTCCCAGTCTGTCTCCACCTTTGTCCAAACCATTCCGATGCAACGGCATGTCGCTACGTTAGAATCCAAACCTTCCCGATCCTGTCGCTGCTCGAGCGCCCAAACCGTCCCAGTCCTGTGTCCACCACTGTCCCAACCCTCCAGATCCTGTCGCCGCTCAGTGCCCAAACCGTCCCTGTCCTGTCTCCTGGGAGACCTGTCCAAACCCTCCCGATCCTGTCGCCGCTCTAGTGTCCAAACTGTCCCAGTAGCATACAAGCCTCCAAGTCCGATCTTTGCTTTAGTCCAAGCCCTCCAAACCCCAACAACACTGTCTACCTCCGTCTGTGTCCTAACCCTCCCAATCCTGTCTCCATGTCAAACCAAGCCATCCCAATACTGTCTCCACTTCAACCCAAACCCTCCCAATACTGTCTCCAAGTCAAAACAGACCCTCCCAACACTGTCTACACTTAAACCGAAACCCTCCCAGTATTGTCTCCATGTCAAACCAAACCCTCCCAATCCTGTCTCCACTTCAGCCCAAACCCTCCCAATCCTGTCTCCACTTCTGTTCAAGCCCATCCCAATCCTGCGTCCGCGTCCGTTCGAACCCTCCCAATCACAGCAGTATCGTCTGCCTCCACTTCCGCCCTAATCCTCCCAATCCTGTCGCCACTTCTGTCAGACTCCTCCTTTCACCAACTGCAAATGTTGAAATTCAATTTACACACTTGATACGCCGACCCAAATGCTGGTCGTCTTTCGCATTGTGTTTTCAGGCGACCGCAAGCTTCTTCTTTTTCCTTTTTTTTTCTTCTTCTTTTTTTCTTCTTTTCTTTTTTCTTCTCTCTCTGGAAATATCTTGGCATGGAGCTTCAAGGTTAATGTAATTGTGTGGTGGTGGTGGTGGTGAGGAGGTGGGGGGGGGGGGGGGTGGGGGGGGGGTTGACAGTGAATGAAACACTTGTCATGATCTCCACTTCGACCATAATGGAACTCCACTGCGTCCCTCCTTTGCAAATCTGCTACCATCTGTGCTGGGAGTCATGTAATCAACCTTCTTTTTGACATGTGCCCAAGTTCCGCCAATCAACCATTGGCTTACGCACGACCCCACGTGGGATGAAAATTTGATAACTTGTTGTATCATGCTGTCGCCTGTGAAATCAGGCTGATTCGATTTCCAGCCTTTAAATCCAATAAGAGTGGCGAGAAAAGCAGAGTGCTCCATTATGAAATGAGTATCTCTTTCCCTTCGATATTCACTCAAGTAATGTGGAGCGTTGATTTATGGGCAAACACACTGAATCAACTGACACTATGTGTTATCAAACCGAGCTTGGCGTCATATGAGCGTGAATAATGGCAAAACATAAAAAATAGCTCCCGTCTAAGAGTACATCACTAGATCAATAAACAGTTCTGTGTCTGTGACAGAGGAGTTAGGGCTTGGCAGTATTTCTGTTTTTGTAGCTAGGTAACATCATCAGTCTGTTGCATTTTACCCTATTTTTGCTTTTGCATTTCCTATACCTATTGTTTGTTGAGTTTATGATTATGATGTATGAAAAAACTTTGTTTAAACAAACAAAAACAAACAAATAAGCAAACAAAAACAAAACAAACAACAGCAGCAAAACAACAAACAAAAAACAAACAAACTGGTGAAAGGATCAGCGTGTGAAACTCACAAAGGCAGGGTTGTAGAAAGCTGGTCCAATGCTGTTGTCTTTCTTGGGGGGGTCCTGTTTCTTCAGGCTGCCATCCTCGCACTCCTCATAGCCATAAGCAAGGCCCTGGGAAGGAATGGAGGGGGCTTCTGGCTTTCTGTGGAACTTGATTCTGCTTGTCATCAGCTGGAAAAAGAAGAACAATTTCAAAAAGAAAAAATGATACTGACAATACCCAAGTGAAATGTGAACGATTTTTCTTTTAATAGTTATTGTTTTTTTTTAAATAAAACAATTAAAAATAAACTAAATAAAAAAAATCCTTGTACTTTCCACCATGAGCGATACAATACACCAAATTTAGATATTGAAAGCAAAGTCTGCAGAAACTAGTAAATTAAAGGGTGAATTGTGCTTCTATGGAATGTGTGTGTGTGTGTGTGCATGTGCATGTGTGTGTGTGTTTGTGTGCATGTGCATATGTGTGTGTGTGCATGTGCATGCGTGCATGTGTGTGTGTGTGTGTATGTGTGTGCATGTGTGTGCATACATGCATTTATGCATGCTTGTGTGGGTGTGTATTTATGTGTGTGTGCGTGCATGTGTGTGTGCGTGTGTGTGTGTGTGTGTGTGTGTGTGTGCAGTGTGTGCTTGCATGCATTCATGTGTGCAGGCACATGTGTGTGTGTGTGTGTGTGTGTGTGTGTGTGTGTGTGTGTGTGTGTGTGTGTGTGTGTACATGTGTGTGCGTGTGTGTGTGTGTGTTTGCATGTGTGCGTGACTGTGTCGTGTGCAGGCATGTATTTATGCATGAAACATAGTATCAACACACTTAGTTCAATGATGGTTACCAGAAAGTCCAATGTTAAAGTTACTACATTTCTAGTACATTTGAGGAAAGCCACACAGCAGAGTTTTGCATGTCATAACATGCTTACAGTGGTTGATTAATTTGCAAAAATGGTCCAACAGTCACAAGAAAATATATCTGTTCTTTGCAGTATGAGTCAAGAACTAAAGTATACATGCAATATCAATCATACAGCCATCATGTACCTATGACAGCACTAGATATAAACAGGATGCTACTAAACAGTTGCTTGACTTTACTACATTCATCAGTTTTACTGAGACCAGAATGATCAGACTTCATCCCAGATGAAGAAGACAATGATAACAAAAACACAAAGAGAAAGGAGATTGGGTAAAATCTCTGCTGGCTTCATTCCGTGCCTATGGCGTCAGTTGCCTGTAAGTTAAAGAGAAAGAAAAAGGAAAAAAAAAACATGGACTAAGGGAGGCAACCCCATTACTGGAATTCAACAGCTAGTCGTGCAAAAGGAAAACAAGCAGCATCCATCTTGGCTCCTTCTTTTCAGCAGGCTGAGTTTGTTTTTGTAATTGATGTTGTGGTCACAAGTTGCTGTTGATATTGCTGCAGTGTCTTCAGACAGAAGACCAGAGACACAGGCAGATGCATTTATATAATGATGTAATAAGTCAGGCAGCACTGTAGTAAAATAATTATGTATACTCTAAAACCTAACCCCACCCCCCCCCTCCCCCACCCCCACCCCCCCACATTGATCAATACACTTCCATATACCTTGTCTCCCCCCCTCCCCCCTCCCCCCCCCCCAGCCTCCCAACCACCACACATACACAACAGGTACACTGACATGGGTGCATGTTGTACACATGGAACGGACATCACAGCAGCATATTTCTGTTAAATAATTACCTTTCCATAGTCTGACGAGGCTTTCTGTTTTAGCTCCTTTTGTTTGTTCACATTGTAAGTTCCAGGCCCAGGTGTTTCTGTTTCAGTAGGTTTGAACCTCGGCTCTTTTGTAGCGATGGTGTTACCTCCCTAAAAAATAGAAACAAAGTTAGCAATTGAAGACATACAGCGTTGGACAAACTCTTGATAGGATGAACAAAGGAAAATGAGTGAACTAGTACCACCTTCAAAACAAAAACAACAATGACAACAGCAAACAAATAAAAACCAATTACATGCACATACATATTTAAAAACAGAGAAACAGATGCACAGTGAAACACATCATGCAAATGCACTGATCACTTGGTGAGATGAAGTCAGCACAGTTATTAAACTGACTAGTAGATATGTAACAACCAAGACATGGATGAGTAAAAGGATTCAGGAACAGCCAATCAGTCATTTAATATCTTGAGTCAACCAATCAGCTTTGATAAATAACTGACTAACTGATGGACTGACTAGGTAAAGAGAATCAACCCACTGGCCAAGTGAGAACTTCAACCAGCTAACCTTAATAAGCAGCTCACTGTCTGGTTGAATCAAATTTACCAACCATCCAATCTGCTAATATTGTATATATTTACAAAGTGATCAATCTGTCTATGAACTGAGCAGTCACTGGTGTAGAAGAAGTTAAGGAACTACCAGGCTGTAAGTAATTTATATTAAGAGTCACAAAATTCTCTGCTGGAAGGGATATCAAATGGAAAAGAAGAAATAACCATGCATAAAATTAATGACTGAACGTGTTGTTGCAGATGGACACATACCATTAGCATAAAATCCCACCATGATGTGCATGAGGGAAAAAAGAGCCTATTAAGAGATTGTAGGTTTGATTCCTGGTTTGGGCAGTAAACATCCACACCAGATTCTTAGACTCAGAGTGGCAAACTCAGTGTCCAGTCAGATGAGAAGAAAAGTTCAAGTTCCATCCACTTCTGATGTGCACATGTTAAAGATATAACAGCAGAGGGGGAAAAACAACAACAGTTCACTGGTAAGAGTCTGTAAAAATGTCACCAATGGTAGGAGTTATGTAACTGGCTAAAGTGATCATAATCTCCTTTTGAAAATCCCATCAAGAAGGACAAGAATATCCCCCCCCCCACCCCCCTCCAAAAAATAAATAAATAACAATAGTATCAACACTCCCCTCTCTTAGTCCCTTAACTCAAAATGATAACAATAAAAATTAACAAACTACTACTATTACTTCTAAGGCATATTCTTTTCGCTGGAGTGAAATGCACTGCACCGTACATAGAAACAGTAATGATAGCTAGTAGCTAGTTAGTAATTGGATTTTAACATCCTGTCAACAGTGATGAACCCTGCCCCCAACCCCCTAAAAACAACAACAACAACAACAACAACAACAGCAGCTATACACATAAACCTGAAGATGAAAAAGGCCTGCATATACTGGCACCTTTACCTTAACATGGAGCTGAGCAGTCATGGGATCATAGTGACCAGGTCCTGGGGCAGCCACCACTTGGTCACTCACATTGAGGAATGTCTCACGGCTGGTCATTGACAAGAAAGGGGCATAGCCATCTGGAACAGGATATTCGTGCAAAGCTTTTAAAATGGAAAAAGTATGCAAATGACCAGAACTGCATATACAAAAGTAGAGAGAGAGAGAGAGAGAGAGAGAGAGAGAGAGAGAGAGAGAGAGAGAGAGAGAGAGATGGGGGAGGGATAAAATAAAATGAGAAAAAGCAAGAAACCAAAAACAAACAACATACAAAAGAAAAACAACAACAGTCAATTGGTAGTCTTCATGTGCTGACATAGATACATGACTGTGTGCATTTGCCTGTATGCACACACACACATACACACACACACACACACACACACACACACACACACACACACACACACACACACATACACACACTCACACTCTCACACACACACTCACACACATGCACGCATGCATTCACGCACACACATGCACACACATGCACACATGCTCACACACACTTACGCATGCGTGCACACAACACACACACACACACACACACACACACACACACACACACACACACACCAACATGCAGAGTGTAAAGGCAATATTTGAAGTGACAGAGAGACAGAGAAATATACTAGGACAAAAGTTGCCAATCACACCAAGGTTAAAAAACAAAAGAAAACGTAAATCAGTTTCACTGTTCTGTACCTGACTTGATGCGTGATTTGCTGGCAGTCTCTGAATCATACGTCCCAGGACCCACATTGGGTGAGGTTGACCCCACCTTGGGGTCAAAGAGCCTTGGTGCTCTGTCATACATGGTGGTTGTGTTGTGTGTCCAACAGATCTAATGCCTCAGTCTGTAAGAAAATCAGCAACATATTATTAATATGTGTGCATTCTGCATTTGAAACAAATCCAAATTTGTAACATCAGGATCAATTATGCATTTAAGAACTCATTCCTCTGATCAAAGAAGAAGAAGAGTTAGTGCTCGCCTGTGAACGTCAGGTCAACCACACACGTTCATCTCAGAAAAAGCAGAGGAAGAATTCCCATCTACACTGCAAATGTATCATCTATGGAGTTTCAGTTTTAGCTAATGTTAGGTATCAGATATGAAATTTAAACACTGCTGCGTTACAAGATTGGCACAGCGCTGTCACAGTTTGAGGCCACGCAAAAAAATCAACAGTACTGCTTTATTTTCCAAAGAAACTTATGATCAAGACAAGTGGAGCAGGTACTGAGATATAAATAAACTGCAGCAATTGTTATAAGATAAAACATCCCTTGTAAAACATTGAAGAATAATTTCTTAGCTAAGCAACTAACAGATTTAAGAATAAAGATATTCGTTACATAAAGGCTACAATAAACAGTGTGTATCACTGTAATAAATGTGCGTTTCTCACCTTCAGCACCTCGGAAAGTCTGCCATAGTTGACCTGTTGTCATGGAGCAAAATGGCGGCTATCGCAAGCCGTCGCTATGTCGGAAAATATTGATCGAAACAAGAGTGAACAACAAGTGGCTGGATTGCTCTCTGCTAAGAGTATGAGCAAAGATGTGCCCAATAGGAAGGAAATCATACGAATTAGTATCACAGCTGGATTTTGTTCTGTCGGCTTTCTCGGTATAGCGACAACCGCAAAGCGCAAGCCAAAACATCACGCGTTCGATGTAACAGTGCCAAAGAAGGGGACAAAAACAACTGTCCTATCCAACCCGAGAAGTCAAGGCCGTTCGGTTTGTGATTTTAATGATTTAGCATTTTGCGCATCGTGTCTAGTACTCATCGAAGAGCCAAACAGCGCCATGTTAGTCTGACACACTCAGAAGTTGCACAACAGAACGAGGTGTGTGGTTGTGTCGTCTGCTTCAGAGGGTGTTTTTGTTATTGTTGCAGCAATAATTCATTTTTTCGTGTTTTTATTATACCAACCAACACAACGTCTGTTGACGCTTGGAATAACGCGAAAAACAAACGACAAAAAGTGGCGGCGGTTCAAAATGGCGTGGAATGGCTTAAATTAGCCACGGTCTAGCCTAAACTGCAGGTGCCAATGTCGCTGCTTGTGCGAGCTGGCCTGCAGATTGTATGTGCTGCCGGAGAAACTCGGAAATGGTTTAGCTGGACACCGAATGAGAGTGATGCTGCAAGAGTAAACATACTTCACTGAATGGGAGTGAGACCATTTTGTTCAAGTTCAGCCAGAAAGAGAAAAAAAGAAAAAAACGAAGAGCAAGAAAAACTAAGATTTAGAGCGTGTGCACACACACACACACACACACACACACACACACACACACACACACACACACACACCACACGCACACACACACAAACACACACACACACGTGTGTGTTGCACTGTGTATGCACAAACACATATAATTATTAATAATATAAGTGTGTGCATTATATGCATGCACAAATGCGCACACTCACAGGCCTATAATATACACAAACATTTACTACACATACACACATGTGCATGCAGACATATGATGTACACACACACACACACACACACACAGTCTGACAAAACACGCAGTTACAAGACTTGATGGACACTCGCACCACTCCCTCACACACTCACAGGCCTATATCATACACAAAGTAAACATTTACACCACATACACATACACACATGTGCATGCAGACATACGATGTACACACACACACACACACACACGCAGTCCGACAAAATACGCAGTTACAGGACTTGATGGATGCTCACAACTCTCCCTCACAAAGACTGAGCACATTACTGCATGTGTTTGTGGGTATTTGGGGTGGAAGTCTTGAACTTGTGCCATGCAAACTACTAAATTTACTATTTCTAATGATGATCAGTCACTGTTCTGATCTGGGCATTGATTATTCAGTATTGATTAAAAACAGACTAAAAATAGTGCTGTGAAATATGACATTTGAATTGTAACCTCTACTTGTGTTTTACTTTTAGTGACTGATAAAATGGCGGTGACCAGGAGAGGAAGAGGGCAGCTGGGGAAGTCAGAAGTACACGTTGTCACAGGTGGCGGTGGATTCCCAGGTTTCTCTCTTGGGAAAAAACTTGCTGCAGAGGGACACAGAGTCCGACTATTTGACATCAAAGAGCCTGTGTGGAACATGCAGAGTGGAATGGAATTTGTACAGGTATGATTAATATTGTTAAATTGTTTATACCCTGCTCAGTGTTTGGTGAAATTTGCTGTGAGTGACCACAGCAGGTCATCTTTAGAAATCAGGTTCAGGTGTGTGGACAAATTAGTTTTGTGGAAACTTTGATTTCTGATGAAAATTTCTTTGGCAGTGACGTGACTCTTTAGACTGGTCACTTATTGTACATAGGCTTTAACTGTGTTAACAGTTTTGGAATGTGCCACAGTGGGAACATTAATACTAAGACCTGTTTACGTTTGTCTGGCCAATCAGCATCATATTATCATCTTGCAGTTCTCCATCATGCTTTTTTCTTCCTCCCCAAATGTTAAAGTGTTTTTGCATGTTTACATGTATTAACTGATTATTGATTCCCTCACCCTCACCCATCTCAGATTCTGTCAATTACCAAGCACATGTGTATTTGTTAAAAATATTTGTTGCATTCACATCACCATAAGTATTGTTTCAAAACCTGTTATAAGCATGTACAGCAAAGGACTATTAGTTTTGAGATCAGTGTGATGTGAGAAATACTACCTCAACCAGATGTCTGATTTATAAACAGATGCAAAATCAACCACTTACCTGTCTCCATCCAAGGAGCCATTGTGCAAAAGTAAGATAAGAGTCATTGTCTAGGTAAGTACTCTTACGGTCCATGGCGATGCTGTATTCGATAGGTACCCATCCCCTGAAAGACACAGCAAACACAAAATATAGGTTAACACCTTTACATACTGTTACAGTTAGATTCAGAACAGTGACAGCCTGCTGTACATTAAAAACATATTAACTTTGATTACCAAACCAAAAAAACAACTACTTCTGTTACTGTTACAAAACCAAATGTGCTAATAAAGTTGTATATATATATATATATATGTATTATGTGTACATTAAAGAAAAATGTAGCACAAAGAGTGGAGGGTATGCACACACACACACACATACACACACACACACACACATACACACACACACACACACACACACACACACACACACACACACCATACACACACATGCATTCCCTACCCCTCTTCAACACACACACTTGTAGATAATGTTAAAATTACACAATATAAAATAAAGTCCAACATTTAAAACAAGAAAATTAAAACTAATAAAAGAATCTTGAATCTTTGAATCTTGAAGCCATGCTGTCTTCAAAAGCATGTTCAAATGATTAGCTGTGTGTTGAATGTGACCAGCCTTAGTTTCACTGCCAGTCAGAATACCATAATAGCTTTGGAAGCTGTGGCTCCTTTCAGTGCTGGTCAAAGGGAGAGAAGCCAGTGAGACCTGAATGTGAAGCAAGTCGCAGCCAAGAGAGAACTGAGCTGTCTGACAGCTTGCTAGAAATGAGTGATAAAGTCAAGTTTGAAAATACCAACTACAAAATTAAGTTCTGTGAATGTTGACCCTTGATCACACTTGCTGATCAGTTTGGTCAAGGGATTAAAGTGTGCTCAGTCTTTTTTTTTTATTTTTATTTTATTATTTATTCCCAGTGCACATTGCTCTGACTCATGCATGTAGAGAGAGAAAGAGAGAGGGTGTTTGTATTTGTGTGTATATACATGTGCATGGTAGAGAGTGTGTGTGCGTGTGTGTATTGTGTGTGTGTGTGTGTGTGTGTGTGTGTGTGTGTGTGTACATGTGTGAGGGTGTAGGAGCATTTGTGTGAATTGGTGTGTTTGTTAAACGTTTATTAACAAAGGAGCTAATTAGCACTCAAAATATGTCACAAAAGTACAACAACAAAGACCTGAGTCGCCTACAGTAACTCTCAACGGGCATGCATGTGAATACAAGGTGCATAAACTCCACCAGAGGTACATCCTTGTGTTATGTATTTTGAGCGCTAATTAACTCCCTTGTTGATTCTGCTCGAGTGCTCTGGGCCTTGTTCTGTTTCAGATTTTAAACTTTTATTAGTTTTAATTGTTTTGTTTTAAATGTAGGACTATATTTTATATTGTGTAATTTTAACAATATCTACAAGTATGTGTGCGGAGGGGGGATGGATGGGGCATGCATGTGAGTGCATGCGTGTGGGTGTATGAGTGTGTGTGTGTGTGTGTGTGTGTGTGTGTGTGTGTGTGTGTGTGTGTGTGTGTGTTGTTCAACTTTTATTCCACTTTGTCTGAGAAGTAGGACCATATGTTATGAAATGGAATGTTTATTTATAAAATAAATGTGTGTGCATGTGTGTGTGTGTGTGTGTGTGTGTGTGTGTGTGTGTGTGTGTGTGTGTGTGTGTGTGTGTGTGTGCAAGTGTTTGGGCATATGTGTGTGTACATGTGTTGAACTTTTACTCTGTCTTAGGCATAGGACTATATTTTGCACTAGAACATTACTTTGTGTGTGTGTGTGTGTGTGCGCGCGTACGCATGCAGGTGTGTGTATGTTTGCGTGTGTGTGTTGTTGTCGTTGTTGGTGTGGATGGGTGTGTACTTTTAACTACGTTAGTCGAAGTATGTCAGTGTTGTCGTCTGCTTATATTTGTATGCTTACCACTTTTCAAAACACTTTCCTTTCTGAATCTGATACACTTGTGAGTGAAAATGGGCATGTACATGTCTTGGTAACAGATTATGTGATTCCTGTGTAAATATATATATATGTTTGTGATTTGCTGTTTTTATACCACAATGATGTACTTTGGTTTTCATGCCAGTAAGTAACTGGTTTTAAAAAGATGTAGGGTGTTTGTTAAAACACGTGTACACTAAACTTGCAAAGGTGAAAACTTTTCATCAGAGGACAGCATAATGGAGGGTTGCTGGGGAAGGGGGTGGGGAGGAGGACGGGCGCGATGGGGGAGGGGGGGGGGGTTCACGGGGGGCGGGTAGTTTGAACTGCATCCAAGATGAAACCGGATCACAGGTAAAGTTTGAACTGCATCGAAAATAAGAGAAGATCAGGTGAGCACATGAGGTTGCATACAGCCGACAACACTTCTGTTATTCTTGCCATAATTGCCCCAGTTTTAAAAGTCCTCAAGCAGCCCACGAATTGCACGTGCCTTTTGGGTTTTGTGCCTGCAAATTCTTCTGTCAAGGAGATAACTCCACGCATGTTCAAATCAGCTTCATTAGAGTAGACGAGACTGGCGTGGAAGAGTGAGTTACGAGGTGAACTGGGTTATAGCATTTCAAGCTTCATGCCCTGTCAGAGTTTTTGTTGTGTTTGGGTAGGTTCCTACCTCCATCCTCCCTGGGCCAGTGTGTTAGAAAAATGTATTCTGTGTGTGTAGCCTCACCTATCGTACCGACGATCTAAAGTTTTTTTGTTTTGTTTTTTCAATCTAGCTGGGGTTGCTCCTTGTGAAACTTTCCCTGAGAAAAGGCGGTTTAAATCAGTGTCCTTACCTTTCTTAGTGAGTGATTCTTAATGCCAGTGAAATTTCTTTTGAACTGTT
The DNA here is from genome assembly GCA_018857735.1 of Alviniconcha marisindica. Lineage (NCBI taxonomy): Eukaryota > Metazoa > Mollusca > Gastropoda > Provannidae > Alviniconcha > Alviniconcha marisindica. The sequence continues at coordinate 472,737 of JABMCL010003745.1, read as the reverse complement.
TCCCGGGACAATTTCCATTGCCTTTAACATATGTTCACCGGCAATCAAGGGGCTGTTTTTCATTTAGTTTTAGTTTTTGTTTGTTTGTTTGTTTGTTTGTTTTTGGTGGTGGGAGGTGTCTGATCTGAAGGTCTAGACACTGAACCAACACAGTGAGGCTAGAAACAGGAGAGAGGAGGGGTCGAAATAACCGTCTCACTTGGGATTTGAGCCTTCAGCCTCTCAGTCCCGATTGAGCCCAGTGTTGTAAAAGCTCAGCCACAGTGCCTCCTTTATTGATGTGTGTGTGTGTGTGTGTGTGTGTGTGTGTGTGTGGTGTGTGTGTGTGGTGTGCGTGTGTGTGTGTGTGCGTGTGTGTGAGAGTGTACGAATTTCAGTACCCAGTTGAAAACTGCAAATGTTGAATCTCCATAGCGTGTATTATACCGTATTAGAGTTCCGAACATTGCTGGTATCTCGCTGTATGCAATATTGACAGGTGAAAATGATAAACAGTGAGCTCCGAACATTGCTGGTATCTCGCTGTGTGCAATAATGACAGGTGAAAATGATAAACAATGAGCTCCGTTGAACAATAATGATTCTGTGCTGTTAATGCTCACACACACGCACGCACGCGACACGCGGACGCACACGCACGCACGCACGCACGCACGCACACACACACACACACACACACGCACGCACGCACGCACGCACGCACTCACGTACGTACATACGCTCGCACGATGAGCACAACAAAACTGTCACTATCGCATACAACTTCACGAATGTGTTGGTATTTAGCAATGGCGTAGCAGCTCACAAAGCGATCAGCCTAGTCACAGATGACTTGGTCTGCCTACGTGCATGCACTCGGTGACTTTCGCTGTTGTGCTCCTGGCTCACCACAACTCTCTACGTAACATTAGCCTGCGGGCTCTTCGTGAGGACTAGTACTAGTAGGTGGTAATGAAAAGTTCATGGAAAACGTACTGATAGATTCGCAACTGTTTACTCTATTTCTCCCTCCCTGCCCCCTCCCTTGACCCCACCCCCTGTGTTTATATTATTATTATTTTTTATGACGATGATGATGATTTTTGTTTTTGTTTTGGCATGGACATCCATATCCATATCTTCTCACGCACTGCTAACTATCTCTTTTCTCTAGCACTACTCTCTCTCTCTCTCTCTCTCCCCTCTCTAGCACTGCTCTCTTCTCTCTAGCACTATTCTCTTCTAACCCCCCCCCCCCCCCCCAACCTCTCTCGCACTACTCTCATCACTCTATCGCTGTCGCCGTCTCTCTCGCACTACTCTCATCACTCTATCGCTGTCGCCGTCTCTCTCTCTCTCTCTCTCTCTAGCACTATATCCGCCTCGGCAATGCGCCCGTCTGAGATCACGTGTAGCCATTTTACACCCCACCCCAGAACAGTTAGTTGCCGGTTTTTCTTATGGTTTTTCGTGCTGTAATTCAATTTAGCCTGCAGTGTTTTACAGTGTCAAGAGCTGTCAGTGCAGTGTCGTCTAATGGCGTTTTGTTTAGTTTGGTTTTCCCCCAGAAACGCTGCATCTTCAGTGAATACTCCTTGAAAAGGGGTTCGTTTCCTTTTAAATGTGCAAAAAAGATATATCTGTTTTTCACAGTAGTTGTAATGGCTTTTTTATTTTATTTTTAAATTCATGTAATGTCTCCCATTTGAGTGAAAAGAAACCATAGTATCAAGTCAGTGTAGTTTAATCATCCCTCACAGCGGGGCAGTTTGGCTAACTACTAAAGGCTCATTAAGTAAAACAAACAAAAACAGACAAACAAAAAACATGTAAAACGAACATTAAAGCAACATCAAAAGCACTATAATTGATAACAGCTTAATAAACAGACATACTGGATAAAATTTCCATAACACGAATTATGCATTGAAGCAAAAAACGTTTTCCTCTTGCTCCTCCCCCCCCCCCCCCCCCCCCCCCCACACCCACCTCACCCATCTACACACACGCACGACTGCTATCAACCAGACACACGACTCACACATTGTTGGAACCATACACACCACTCAAACCTAAGCAGACGTTTTGAAGTTTTTACTACAATAATATCCATGTGCCTTAACATTTCAAAATCATACCTTTGCTGGACAACGCCCCAGCCCCAGCTGCATGTTCGGTAGAAACGTCAGTGTTTAAAACAGCCGGCAGGAGTTTAGTGCAGTTATCAGCGTTAGAAACAGGCAGGAGTTTAGTACAGTTATCAGTGTTTGAAACAGGCAGGAGTTTATTGATAGGCAGGCATTTATTGATATAGTTATCAGTGTCTGAAACAGGCAGGAGTTTAGTAGTACAGTTGTCAGTGTTTGAAACAGGAAGGAGTTTAGTAGTACAGTTGTCAGTGTTTGAAACAGGAAGGAGTTTAGTAGTACAGTTGTCAGTGTCTGAAACAGGCAGGAGTTTAGTAGTACAGTTGTCAGTGTTTGAAACAGGCAGGAGTTTAATAGTGCAGTTACCAGTGTTTGAAACAGGCAGGAGTTTAGTAGTTCAGTTTAGTCAGTGTTTGAAACAGACAGGAGTTTAGTAGTACAGTTGTCAGTGTTTGAAACAGGCAGGAGTTTAGTAGTACAGTTTAGTCAGTGTTTGAAACAGGCAGGAGTTTAGTAGTACAGTTACCAGTGTTTGACACAGGCAGGAGTTTAGTAGTACAGTTGTCAGTGTTTGAAACAGGCGGGAGTTTAGTAGCACAGTTTAGTCAGTGTTTGAAACAGGCAGGAGTTTAGTAGTACAGTTATCAATGTTTGAAACAGGCAGGAGCTTAGTAACACAGTTATCAACGTTTGAAACAGGCAGGAGTTTAGTAGTACAGTTGTCAGTGTTTGAAACAGACAGGAGTTTAGTACTAATAGTAGTACAGTTGTCAGTGTTCGAAACAGACAGGAGTTTAGTAGTACAGTTGTCAGTGTTTGAAACAGACAGGAGTTTAGTAGTACAGTTGTCAGTGTTTGAAACAGGCGGGAGTTTAGTAGTACAGTTTAGTCAGTGTTTTAAAAAGGCAGGAGTTTAGTTCATGCCCATGTTAGTCCCACGCCTCCAGCATCCGCTTCCCCCCTCCCCCCTCAACCCCGGCCACGGACCCACACCCGCCCCTTCCTTACCTATGTTTACGATGGTAGTTTTGCGCCTTGTTATGGGGTGAGAACGACTGTGCTGGGACTAGCTCTCTGACAGCCAAACGCTTTGCCCACCACCACATGGTTTGCAGGTGACAAACCCCAGAGATCCCAGAGCGCGAGCTTACTGCAACGTGCATCAAATCACCCTCATGGAATCTTCTTATGGGGTGTTAAAATCATACAGTTTGATGAAAACCCCGCCCAGGGAAGTTTTCTGATTATTTTTGCAGTGAGTAGCCTTCTGAGCCTCGGAATTCGGTAACGTGAGAGAACGGTTTCCTTGCCGCTGCCGCAGTGACGAAGATATATAGATATATGAGAAAACTCGAACTCGAAAACTTTATTTTACAATGATTGTAGTTTAGGTTCAGTCAAAAACCTGTCTAACAACTAGTCCTTGCTAAGCTACTGATGAGTAAATATAAAATTACAGGCATCATTTATATATACATATAGGCATGAATGAGTGAGTAGAATTTTATACATGAGAATTTCCGCACAAAACATAGCGTGTTCACAGCGCCAGATGCACGCATGTATACATCACTCAACCTATACATTATGAGCAAATAAGGCAGTAGAACATCAGATAATTCATATGACTAGTATTAGAGAAGAAAACAGAAGCAGTCAATGCTTATCTCATAAAGAACTGTAAGGGAGATGGGAAAAAGACAGTCACTCTCACAAGCAGTCGGAAGGACCGGGTAGAGTTCTGTGGGTGTATAAAGTCGGTCTCAAATGCCACCGGACCAGTCATTACAATGGCAGTCACTCGAAAACCTTACTGTCTCTGTCTCCCTAGCAGTATTCTGTCGCAATCCATCCTATGTAAATGCTTCAAGGTGTGCACGAAATTTTCGCTTTAAGGAGCTGAGAGAGAGAGAGAGAGAGAGAGAGAGAGAGAGAGAGAGAGAGAGAGAGAGAGAGAGAGAGAGAGAGAGAGAGATGTCAACCCACCCTGAGTAGCGACATTGACATTATGAACCGAGGCCGCCAGATGTGGAAAGGGCCTTGGGACCGTTCAAGCCATTTTTTTTTTTTTTTTACACACAGAGAAACCGTCATGGAATTCCATTTTGGCAGGATAGCGGAAGGCTCGCGAGGAAACCGCTCCAGAGACCACCACTGATGTTGCACATGTTGCTTGTCAAGCCCCGGGGGTACTATTGCGTCTGCCGGTATCGCGATGGGGCAGAACTGCTTGAAACATTTATCAGCAATTTTTACACTTTTTCATAATGGCAAGAGCAGGGAAATCGACCTCTAAAGCATGTCGAATCGGCAGCCTAACGTGGCTCGAGCGGGACACCTGCCTGCTGCCAGTATTGTTGTCTCGCCCGACTTCTTATTGAAACCCCTGGCGATGTGCTAAACGTTTCTCCGTTGTATATCCATCTTGAAAAGTGGAGTTAGGTAGTTATTGTGGTTCAGACCATTTTCTTCTTCAGTGCCTGCTTGCTCTCCCTCTCTCTCTCTCTCTCCCCCCACGACCCCTTTCATTCATTCTCTCTCCGTCCCTCTCTTTTCCCTCCTCTCTCGTCCCCCTCCCTCCCCACTTTCTCTCGCTGTATGCAGCAGTTAATGATGAGCAACGAAGCACCTGAAATATTATGTTGGTTAATCGGGTATTCTCAACATTTTTTACACTGATACAGCATGTAGCCTACTCCAAATCTGATTACCACGCGATGCTTTGGCAGACAGTATTAAGCTTGCTCTATTGTTTGTGTACAGGGTGACATCAGGAACTATGATGACGTACGAAAGGCCGTGGATGGAGCTGACGTGGTTTACCACATGGCGTCATACGGCATGTCGGGCAGGGAACAGGTTTGTACACGTATTAAGTCGGACTTGTGATGATGGTTGGTCGTCCCAGTTCTACCAGTCGTACACTTTTCCTCTGATGCATCATGATGTTATTGCAGCCTAGCTGTTTCTAGCATTGTTATAATAATACCATATTATTTATGGCATCCCATCTCATAAGAACCTGTGGTACTCATAAAGGCATACTGATGCGAGCAATCATCACTTGACTTTACCTTTTCTCTCCAAAATATTGAACTCCTTTGTGTCACA
>JABMCL010003745.1:390000-462500 GCA_018857735.1 Alviniconcha marisindica | reverse complement strand
AGCAATATTGAACCATACTCACGCATTGGTCTCAACTTGTCCCTAATATGTCAACCGACATCCGAGGACATTAAGTAACACAACAGCATATTGTGAGAAAGTGAAAAAATAATTATTTCTTTATTTTCCTGCACGCAAACTGCTGATCGGTGTGCGTTACTTTTGAAAAGTGTGCCCGAAACACTTGAGTGATGTATGTAACATTTAATTAGAACAGAGCCCCGGTAGCCCAAAATCATGATAGTAGACTAATTTTAACAACCTCATTAGATCAAAGCCCCAATAATAAGTAAGTATGTGATAAAATTACACCCGACCATCACAGTGACTATGTGTGACTCTCCGTGAATCTTTTAGCCTGTAACCAAATATCTGCGACGCATAACTGACATACATATCATCCGGTCTTAACGTTCTCTAACAAGTTAAACATAGTTCGCATACCTCTGCACTTTGTATACTTGAGCTGTTCCTTGTTGAATAGTCGGAGGGAAAGCCTTCCCAAGGATTAAAAAAGAAAAGGGAAAAAAAGCTCTGACCTAGTAGAGCATTTCTAATCATTCATTGCCCTGCCCCCAAAATAAGGCAAAGTGCATGTGATGTCTGCGCGATTTGGGACTGCAGGCGGTTCATTTTCCCCCTAGGAAAACAACGGGGGGAAAAGAAAGAAAAAAAAACAGAGAAAAAAAGAAAGAAAAAAAGAAGAAGAAAAAAAGAAGAAGAAGAAAAAGGAGGAGAAGGGTGGAATCGCTGCGTAGGTGGGGTGCAGGCGAAGTATGTAAGCGTGCAGAGGTGTAGCCGAGCTTGTCCTAGCCCTGTTAAAAAGTCAGAGGCGGCATGCCTGGCAAGCTGACTCTCCACAGGAAGTCCACGTCGACGTGCCCGGGGCCGCTTTTCCAGATGCAGCTGGCTCGCCGGTGGGGATTCAGCAGATTCACCTTTCTCTTCTGTTTTTTATGCCGGGCGTGACTCCAGGGAGGAAAGCGACCCGAGTGTCGCTGCGGCCGCAGAGCAGCGCTCTCCGACCGTCAATGCGGCTGCAGGATCAGTTTTTGCCTCGTGCCTGTACCTAGGCTGTGCAAGGCCCCTGTGGTCTCTTTTTCCAGCTGTCGGGTTGTTTTGTCTTGCGCCCTAAACCCATTCATCAGCAGCCCGACCCCCCGAGGGAGGGGGGCGGTGGGGGGTTGGGACGTGGGGGGGAAGAAGGCTTTGGCTGCAGCCAATGGTGGTCATTAAAACCAGGAGCAACGGAGACAAGCCGTTGGAAGCAGCGAAAAAGAGAATGGAAGAACTTGCTTTTTTTTATTATTGCCCTGTGCTTGCGTTTCCTGTTACACCCCAGCAGACAAGAGGAGTTATTCGATACTTGGCTCACTTGCTCCCTCGATGGGGTGCCGTGGACACAGAAATCATAAGGTCCCCTGTGATGAGACCCTCTGTTTGGAAGGGCCCGGTTGAGTAAGTGAATTGTTTGCGTGACTGGCCTGCTGCTTCGAATTCCGCCCGTGTGATATCGTCCTTCAGAGTTCACTCAACTTCATTTTCCCCCAGTCCTCTTTCAGTATATCGCCCTGATATAACCACACTGGTTGACTGGGCGTAAAACACCAAGTTACTTACTTACTCTTTTAGTATAAAATAACTGCGTCATGAACTGTGATAGCAATGCTGATCGGCAGCCACCGGATATCTTCTTCCGTGAAAGTATGTTGGGGGAAATATTATTGATATTACTGGGAGCGTAGTGATTGCTGCACTTTTTGCAATTTGAATGGGGGAAAAAGAAAGAAAGAAAAAAGTCAAGGAAAAAACAAAAAACAAACAAACAAACAAAACACGTCATATTACTGCAGCAAATACCTTTACCTGTTACTGGTTACACGGTTATTAAACGCTGAACACATGCGTGTAATACTGTCGTTTAACTCTTCTACCAGTAGGCGGAAACCTAATCTAAACAGTCAAGGCGAAGTGTGGTGAAGTGTTTGAAAACGATAGAGTTGTTCACAGTCGCCGAGCTTTTTCTTTCGTTGCTTGAATTTGTAAGTATCAACACGCTCGTTCAGTTCTTGACTCCTAACATTTTCCTTTCCTTGAAAACTGTTATGCTAACAAAAGCAAACAAGGCTGTGGAAGGCTCACAACGCAGCCGAATCTTGACTTTCCTGTCTTGTGAAAAAGGGTGTGAAATAGTTTACAGCGACTGTCACTGATTTTTATTGTCAGCCTTGCTTTTCCAATCACCCTTGTCTCCATATATCGTGCGAACAGAACGCGACTTCAAAAGGAATGAAATAATGAAACACATGGAAAGGGTATCCCCAGAAGGTTTCGCTTGCCCATGCTTTGTGGACTTTATTATTTCTCAGGGAGCCTTCCCTCGATGATTTTACTGGAGGTTGGGGGAGGATGGCGCGGCATTAGATGAAAAACAAACGACGGAAAACTCATCAGACTGGGAAGCGCAAGACCATTATATCTGCTAACGTCACCATTGGCTGGGCTTTGGTGATGACATTTCAAAGCGAGGTCCAGGGATACCTTGTGGACACGGCTGGAAGTTTTACTACTTGGCGCATTGGAAAAGGGCTGCGATGACTGTTTTTGTGTGCCATGTAGAACTTAAAGGAACAGGGCACTTTATGGGTAGGATATGGCGATGCCATAGAGATAGCATGTTTTAGCTGTCATGGGCTTTCATTCGGAACTTCTGTCTAGCATCTGGACGAAACGAATCTGAATACCAGATATGCTCATCAACAACTTTCCAGTAAAATTAGTTTATGGTTTCTTTCTTTTTTGTGTGTGTGCGCGTCTTTTTATTCCTGAAAAAGAAAAAAGAAACCATTCTAGAATTATTCAATTGCGCCATGCTGTGGAAGTGCGAAAGTAACATTTAAGAGCGTTATGCGTTCTACAATTACCACGCTATTTCGGGTGCGAGTCGACATATCACCCAGACATCCTACAACATGGGAACGCACACCTTCATCTGTGAGTGTCTCGCCTAACGAGGCATGCACTTACGTTCTGCAGACCTTGTGTCACGCTACAGAGAAGAATTCCCTTTTTGCATTTTTTTGCGTATTTTATGCATTCTGAACCGACACGGTGTTCGTTTTCCTCTATTTGTCATAAAAATAAAGAGAAAAGTTTCGCAAGTCCAATTTGATCATTCTGTACAGCGTGAACGCCATGTGGGCGTCGTCAGACACCTGGAATCGCTCTTTCCCCACGTTTCCTTGTTCCTCACCTGGGAAGAGCTGCTTCCCTGCACAGAACGATGGGGAATCCCTTGCGGGCAGGCCACACTGCCAGCTCATCAAAACGTCGTTGGGAAACTCCCCAAGATGTCGATGGCATGGTCCCCTGAACTGTCTCAAAGGTCAATGTCATCATGCCAGACAGTCTTGATGTCTTGCAGGCTGCGGGGTCTTGTGTGTGTGTGTGTGTGTGTGTGTGTGTGTGTGTGTGTGTGTGGTGTGTGTGTGCATGTGCGTGCGTGTGTGCATGCGTGCGTGCGCGTGTGTGTGTATGTGTGTGCGTGCGTGTGTATGTGTGTGCGTGCGTGTGTGTGTGTGTGTGTGTGTGTGTGTGTGTGTGTGTGTGTGTGTGTGTGCGTGTGTGCGTGCGTGTTATGTGTTGTGTGTGCGTGCGTGCATGCGTGCGTGTGTGTGTGTGTGTGTGTGTGTGTGTGTGTGTGTGTGTGTGTGTGTGTGTGTGTGTGTGTGTGTGTGTGTTTCTTCTTGTTCTTTTTAATGTTGTGTGGATGGATAGATACGGACCTGTCCTTTTGTTTCAGCTGAACACTGTTATATTCGAACACTTGCCACGTGGTTTGGCGAGTTTGCTACGGTATTTTCAGAATACCTGGGTCGTAGACACAACGCTTTCTTACACAAACGTATCATAAAACAAAAGTCGGTGTTTTTGTTGTTGTTGTTGTTGCGATGTGTGTGTGGTGTTTTTGTGTGTGTGTGTGTGTGTGTGTGTGTTGTGTGTGTGTGTGTGTGTGTGTGTGTGTGTGTTGTTCTCGTTCATCCACTGTTAATAATAGCTGGCATGAACTCTAACATAAGACATAAGGTCAGAAGATACATAACGTACAAGGAATTTTTCGTCGTGCCGATCGTGCACAAAGGTCACAAAATCATGTTGCTGGAGAAATGTTATTTTTAAAGCACTAGGGCAGTTTGTTGTGTATCTGGTCAGCCAAACTGAGCGGCACCATTCTTTCTCGTTCTCTGTTTCGGAGAAACAAAATCACTTTGCTTCATGTCAGCAGCCGTGCAATTGTTCACTCAAAATGTAATTGCGTTTACCCGAGGTCTTTCAATGCGTTTCTAAAGCAAAACCACCGAGCGTTTACCGCAGTCCTGCTGACTGAAGGGGCTAATGGCTTTCTCAGAGAGAGAGAGAGAGAGAGGGGGGGAGGGAGAGAGAGAGAGAGAGAGAGCTAGCTGCTGAAGGCATATATCAAAGAAGTTTATGTCATGGAACACAATTGTGCTTTAGTCATAGAGATGGATTCTTTTGTTTTGTTATCTTGTGTTCGCATTTTAACATTATAACAATACTCAGTTCCTGTTTGTTTGCAAAGAAAGCGGGAAAAGATTAATGCAGTATTGCAGCGCTACGCGGCACCTTGTTTTTCGACTTCGTATCGTTCTTGTTCTGCTCCCTCTGTCACTTCTTGCTCTTATTTTCCTTGTTATTCCTTTTCACAATATTGACAATAGTTTTCACATCTACTCCAGTCTAACAAACAGGGACGGAGGCACTTGTGCCACAAACAGAAAGTTCGGTCATAGAGGTGAGTTCTTTTATTTTGTCTGTGGTTTGTTTGCATTTTAGAACATAAAAATACTGAATTCCTGTTTGCAAAGAAAGCTGCGAACATGCCAAAGTACATCACCACAAATACCCTCAAGCCAAACTGACGGACAAAGACGTATTGCAAGGGAAACAATGTCACGGCTGGGTGCAAAAACTGGCAGACCGAGCGACCGTAGGAAAAGGAAACGTGTATCACGTGCACCTTCTCAAGTTATTTCCACAATTGTGACTCAGAGGCGGTAGGATTCGGTGTTTTAAGGTACATTTTGTGCATTCTCAGCACAGAGCGGAACGTTCCCCTCTGTTTTATTAAGACTGAGATGATTACTGTTAAAAACCGTTGTGTCTCTGCGTGTTTATCAGTAATACTTATCTTCGTCTTTGTTGTAAAGAAAAGATCGCACTCTGAGAATGATTTTAATTGATCCAGTGATTAGCGTGTTTGTTTTTGGTTTTGTTCAGTTTTAATATATAGTGTTTTGTTGTTATTGTTATTGTGTCTTTGTTAATTTCCTTTGTTGTTGTTGTTGCTGCCGCTGCTGACAGCACAAACTAATGATAATAAAACTGTCATTCACTTGCTGATAGGTGATTCACACATCCTCGGTGCTCAAGATAACCAATATTTTGTGAATCCCCATCACTACTGGGATTTCTTGGGATCAATGAATCTTTTGTATTAGACGTATAATAAGTGATTAGACCTATATAGTGTTTTGGATTAGATGACCAAGAACAGGACCTAGCGGAATCGGTTATGACGACGTGTGAGACACACGACAGTTTTGATTTCAGGAAACACACCTGGAAAGGATACAAGCTCATTACTGTGTGTGCAATTTTGTGTCCACACGCAACTACACTGAAACGTCTACTTCTAGTAGAACATGGCGTTTCTTTCAAACGGTAGCGAAACGACTGCACAAGTGTTCAAACGCCTGAGAATGCACAGATACCTCGCACATCGCTGCATGCAGACGTGTAGGTGCATGAGGTGCTCTCTCTACAGGGTAGCAATTGTTTGCCAGAAACTGCAATGCCTCTGCACGCACACGCCTTTAGACACACAAACGTACGCAGAAAGTTGTGTCATCTGAACCAATTGTTCTCCGTGCAGTCTCTACGGGGCATCATCAGGACAAGGCAGACTGCTCGTAGCTTTCTTCTTCTTCTCTCTCTCTCTCTTTTTTTTTTTTTTTTTTTTTTGTAGCGGTGATGCTTTACCGGGCCCCCTGATTTCTTTCTCAGGCTGTGGGGTCTCGGGAGGAGAAGGCTGGGGTGAAAGGACTCATTAATCACGATTCCTCAGGTAAATATTTGTCTGGGGAAGTTTGAAATAGACTAAATCAACCATTCTTCTACTACTCTGCGTAAGGCTTTTTGCCAACATTAGTGTTCAGATGTTATTTTATTCACCCGGTGAAGAGCTTAGCCTACAGGATTAAAAAGTCAAGGACAGTTTCAGCACAATTGTGGTCAGCTTATGAGTGTACTTACAACTAAAAGTACATATTTTAGACGTTTTTCGTAAGACCTGTCATATGAAATCCGGCTGTACACAATGAGCTAAGACGATAAAATTATATGTCTGCTCATTTTATAAATACAAATTCTGGTCAGGAGACAAACACTAAAGCAACGTGTCACAGAGAGAGAGAGAGAGAGAGAGGAGAGAGAGAGAGAGAGAGAGAGAGAGAGAGAGAGAGAGTACTGCAGTGTTATTTTATTTCCAGATTTAGTCTTTGATGTTCACACTGAAATTAGCAATGATGAAAAAAAAAAAACGTTGCCAAATATATCCATTTGACATATAATATATGTTTTAGATTCTGGAGTATGTTACCTACAAATAGTTTGTGGCTGGGTACTGATTACAATACTGACTAGCCATGCACTAGTCTGACACATGCTTTAAATCTTTGAAGTGTGTTCTAGCGCAAGTGATTTGTAGATCAGATATATCAGTCCGACAAACCACACTGTGAAGAAATAATAACTAATAGCCGGCAATGTAGCTAGGAGTGGTCAGTTCAAGGGACAAGTGTTTTTGGACTCGGTTGAATTGCTCAGTGATATATTTATGCTTCTTCTGCCAAAGGAGCCCAATCTTGGAAAAAGTAATTTCATCTGTTATACAGTTCCCGCGGCCGAGCAGGTTTTCTCCTTCAGTCGAGGTCTGCAAAAAGTATCCCTACCCCCCCCCCCCCCCCCCCCCCCCCCCCCCACCCCACCCTCAAAGCGCTTGGCAACAGCAGCGACGACCACGCCACAGCCGCCGGCCGGAGTGGCGGAGTGAAGTGAAGAAATGTGTGAAAGCAAGAACAGGTGCTGACCAGAGTCCTGCTGGGAACAACATCTCCCCCCCACTTCATCATTAGCTCTTCGTGCAGCCACCCCATCAACACCCCGAGCTCATTAGCCCTGCCACCCCATTTTGTGATGTGTAGCGAGGCCCTGCCCCTCTTCTTTTTCTTTTTTTTACCCCGGCTTGTCCGCACCCTATGGCGCCCACGTTGAAAGTGTTGGAACTTTTATGATGTCAGAGAGGAAGCTGAAGCCGAGTTGGATTCAGAGGTGGAGAGACCTCAGCTGAAATGTACGGAGGATAAGGAAGAGGAGTGTGATGTAAATGTGGAAGCCCCATATTTCTCTCTTCTCTGTGTCTCTGTCAGTCTGTCTGTCTGTCTCTGTCTCTCTCTGTCTCTGTCTCTCTCTGTCTCTGTCTCTGTCTGTCTGTCTGTCTGTCTGTCTGTCTGTCTGTCTGTCTGTCTGTCTGTCTCTCTCTCTCTCTCTCTCTCTCTCTCTCTCTCTCTCTCTCTCTCTCTCTCTCTCTCTCTCTCTCTCTCTCTCTCTCGTTTGTGTACACCTTTTAAAAGGTCTGTCGAACACTAAGTCAGTCGTATGGGTTACATCACGGTGAAACATGGTATGCTTACAAAATTGTTCAAAATAAGACAGCTGTTTGATAATAAGTCGCAATGTTCTGGCAAAGTACAGCTCCGCCAAAACTGACTCAAACACAACCTCTTAAAAACATGACCATACCACCCTCTCTCCCAGAGAGATTCATCAGTTCACAAATGATATAAAATCTGATTCACTGTCCATATCACACGCCTCTTTGTGTTAGGGGGGTGGGGGGGGGGGGGGGGGGGGGGGGGGGGGGGATGAAGCCGAATTAATCGTAGAAGGCAAAAGTAGAAAGATAAAATTTCTGGCAGTAAGCAAAGGACGCAATGTCCTTCCAACCCAGTCCCAGCAGAGAAACCCCTGGCAGAGCTGGATTATCAGAAGAAGAGGTTCTTAGTTTTTACACCCGCGATACGCCACAGCGGGGCTACACGTGGGACTTTAAATTCTGTCGGAGAGAATATGAACTAAAACTGTTTTTGATGTATGGGCAACAGAACTAAATTCATTGGGTAAAGAAACAAATAAGGAACCCCTGGTACAGATCCACCATACCCCATTCTACTTCTTACCCCCCATTCTACTTCTACTACTTCTATGAACCTGAGCGCCCTGCTTTGAAAGCGTTCTAATCTTATTCCGGAAAGGAAGTCGAGGAGTCTCGTGATTGGGATTTGACCACTGGTGTTTTGATGTGCTGATGGGACCAGAGCCTCCTGCCTTGTAGACTGATGGAGTATTTTGGGACCAACGAGTGTAAAAACAGATGCTGCTTTTTGGCCATAAGGAGCCAGCCCGGTTGGCGTTTGTTGTTCGTCATTTTCTGCTGTCTGTCTAACCCGACATTTCTCCTATGTTATTATATACCTGTCGGTAACATTTGCTCAGTGTTCTTGCAGGGTGTAACCAAACCGCTTCGATACTCTAAACTCACTAGAAATGACGCTGCTATTAATATGCAGTTCAATAGCACGTACACGGTGATAAAATGGTATTTGATTTCTGGACTGAATGTTTTGTCTTCTGTGGTTTGTTTTTGTTCTTCTGTTGTTATTATTGTTATACAACAATGTTGACTTTATTCCGCGGAGGAACATTAGTCGTCAAAATTTGTATTAACATGACTGAATTGACTGAGTTGGTTTGATGGATGACGCGGAAACGTATTTCTTCCGCTGCCGTGCGATCTTTAACATGTTTGGAAGACAAAGACCCTCTCTCTCTCTCTCTCTCTCTCTCTCTCTCTCTCTCTCTCTCTCTCTCTCTTTTTTTGTTTTGTTGTTGCATCCGAATGAGTCGGCGTTCTTAGTCCGCTTACGTTCGCGAACCCCCTGTTGAGAAATTCGATCGGTTGATTTTGCTGCCGAGTTGAAAGACAGGTCGTGGCTAAGCAAACAGGGCGATGCACCCCCCTTTACCTCAGGGTGTGCAAGGTAAGCGGCGGCACCTCCCTTTGAACCGCCTGCGGTTCCTGCAGGCTACAGTGATGCACACGTACCTCTTCCTTTCCAGCTCGGCGACTTTTCTTACCCACATACCCTTGTACTGCATCCGTCTTCTGATACTTTTACATCGCCGTTCACCCATGCAGCTGACTGGGTATTGAATACCAACTGCTTACATACAACTCCTACAGTTTACCTTGGTTGTATTGTCCACCCATGACCTCATTTGTCTATCCATAGAATTATTCCCTTTCGTATCATATTCTTGAGAGAGGAAACGCCTACCAAAATTTGTGGGCGATGCTGATGGGTAAACACCGAAAACATTAGTCTTCCCCCGTTAGTTCTGATTTTAACCTTTCCTGCTGTTCACTTACAACCTGGGGGACAAATGGAGTACGTCTCGTGACATGAGTCACTGACAGCTGTATTAACCAGTACAAGTTGCTTTGCTGCGTTTTACTGCATTTGTACAGCAGATGATTTCACACACACACGCACGCACGCACGCACGCACGCGCCCGCTCGCCCGCCCGCCCGCACGCCCGCACGCACACAAACATATACACACACAAAAGTGCCAAGCAACCCCCCCCCACACACACACACACCCGCCACACACACACACACACACACACACACAAAAGTGGCATGCAACCCCTTAAAAGGAGGGTTAATGCTCTCAAGTTTGCTGAGCAATTTGACAGCTTAATTCTAGTAGTAGTAGTAGTGTTATGTGTGCGAAAAACGTTTGATGGTAAATAAGTCTAGAGTCGTTGGAAGGGGGAGAAGAAACAAACAAACAAACAAAACAAAAAGCAGTTTGTAAAAACGGTTGAAAGATTCGTTCCTGAAGGATGAGGCTGCCATGAAAGCCGCACAAAATAGATAAAATCATCGGAACTCTAGAGTCCCTTCCTGCACAAGGAAGCTAAGTGTTGAACGAAACGCCAGACTAAAAAATAAAACGTGTATTCTGAGACGGCCCTTGCAGGGAACTCACCAGGCTGAAGTTCTTCAAAAGCAGCTTTATCAAGAGTTATCGCCTGCAACAGCGACGTAACGACAGCCAAATGGCAGTCATTTCCTTGGCACAGAAGTGCTTTCTTAGAGAGTCAAGATGTTGGGGCAGTTTGGCCTTCTTCTTTTCAAACATGTACTGCCGGTATTTTTCGAGCCATGTGAATAAGCGATCAAATTTGGTTGATCAGCTAACAACGAAGACTAACTTTTAGAAAAACTAAAACAATTCAGTCTCAAAGCTTTGAAAGCTGTAAAGACATTTTAGAAGTTAAACGTGAAACAGATAGTTTCAAATGAATAAGATCTTTTGGTTTTCGATAAATAATTGAAATGAATAAGATCTTTTGGTTTTCGATAAATGAAAGAAGAATCAGTCAGTCAGAATCGGACAAAGCAGTGAATCAGTCAGCCAGCCGACCAACCAGCTGATTCAGTCTTCTTTTTCGTCCGCTCATAGGTAAGTTAATTAATTCATTAAGTAACCAGTTAATGAATCAATGGAGCAATGAATCCGGTTATGAGCCGGTCACTGAATCCAGATAATTCACCTCAAACGGTTTACTTTAAATCCGAAACGCATCGAACTCAGGGTAAGGGGATATCGATGATGACGCACGTGCCTCAAGATGAGATGGGGTGCGTGTACAGCACCTAGCATAGCATCTGTCTAGGCAGCTCCAAAGCGGGGCAGTGCATGTATATAATGCTGAAAGTGTAACAAACAACTCGCATCCGCTACCAGTGACCTTCTGTCTCCACTCGCCAGGCCACATTCTCGCCCACCTGCCTGTGCACGTGCATCCAAGCAGCGCCCACTTGCTGCAGCACCTCCACTTGGTTAGTTTAAAGCGCCGCGAGGGCAGGAAAGGTCGCCAGCATTCTTCAGTGTATACTAGTAAGCAGACTCAGGTGACAATAAGGCCCCGGTGAACGACTCCACGACTCTCGCACCTTGCCGCTGCAGCCACGGCGCTGATTCTGTTGAGCATGTTCTCGCCACATGTTGAAACTGTTTCTGCGTACTGTGGGGTATTGTGGGGGAAAGAGCTGTCAAAGCTTGGGGAGAAGGGAGGGGGGTGGGGGGTTGGCGAGGGTGTGTGTGTGTGTGGGGGGGGGGGGGGGGGCGATCGATGCGGTACCCTCTGGTCTGAAATAAATTCTTTGATTGATGGATTGTTAACCGAATCAGTATAATTAGCTGAATAAGTTCCTGGTTACACGTTCCGATTTGTCATGCATTGACCTGATTTCGTCTGAAGTCTAGCAGAACGCCGTTCACTTGCTAGGCAATACGCCACCTTGTAAAAGCATCGGGGGCTCTACACTGCACCTTTAAGAACGAAAGTGTCGAGAAAGTTTTGCCGGTCTGATTGAAATGTCTAACTCAGCAGCGGCAGCAGCAGCAACAACAACAACAACAAAAACAACAACAACAACAACAGCAAAACACACAAGCGAGACAAAAAAAACGAAAAAGCAAACACTGTTTTCCCCAACTTGAAGAGCCAAGAAACACACAAACAAACAAACAAAAAACAACAACATAAAAAACGAAAAAGTGAACAGTGTTTTCCCCAACTTGAAAAGCCTGATCTAGCTTGGGCCACAGCACATTTCTTTGCTGTCAATATTTACAAACCGATTGGGTTTTCTGTCAACATTTTCCCTTCGCCGTCTTCTGTCATTTCGTATTTGTTATTTTCCTCTTTTCCGAAGCCCAGGTTCCCAGAGCATTTGCTTTCCCATTCGAGAGACTGTATCTATCGTGTGAGAACGAGTGCAAATATCGAGAAGTCTACTTGGGCTTGTTGCCCCTTACAATCGGAGATCGGGGCTGTTGTTCCCGTGCCGGCTTTGCTACACCGGAGCTGTTGCCACAGGAACTCATTTATTGTCCCACAAAATAGCCTACACTGTCTGTGGTTGACTGAGAGAATGCATGCCTTCTTCGCCCAGGCAAATCCACTTTCAGAGCTGGGTATATGTATATATATACATCGGGTAGAGGTTACTATTGCCCGCGCTCCTGCACCCAGATTGCTTCACTCACACAACGCAACTTCTCGTAGCTGAGGCCTGAAGGCGAGACGACCTACCGCTGAGTCCGCAGAGATTTTTTTTATATTTTTTAACAGAGGCAGACACCGTCTCTCCATGTGCAAGTCTTCACATTCAGTTTTGTCCCCTATCTTGTGGATGTTTCTTACGTACCTGTGCTTCAGAGTAGACGAACTGGTGGAGAAAACAGGTACTGAGGTTGGTGGGGGGTGGGGGTGGGACATTACTCTGTTCAACAGTTTGTGCTGACCAAGTTACTGCCACTGGATGATGGCTAGTCGAGCTTGTCCACCGTACGCCAGAAGTGCACAGCCCAGAAACGTCACGTTGACTTAGAAAACTGGACGAACACGTCCTAACCAAATTTCAGCCAAAGACAAAAGACACTCCACGAACGGGAGACGTTCAGTTGCTCCGCCCCGCCAAACGCTAACTTTTAAAAGTGCCAGTACTAGCAGGGGTCTCTGTAAGCTGAGAATGCGATTGGCCAAAAAGAAGTGGCGGGATACCGGGGTACGGAGAACAGCTAGGGGACCCGCGTCTTTGCAGCTTCCGCCAGATGGGTGTGTATTTCCCCATCCTCGTGGACCATGCTGCCCAGTGCAAATGTCAGATGCCGCTAGACGTGCCTTTTTGGACATGTGTGGACAATCATTGCCCACATTTTCGTCCTTCATTTAGCTACTGGTTCTGTGTTAATAAAAAGAAAAAAAGAAGAAAAAAAGAAAGAAAGAAGACCTGGACGAGAGAAACATATTTAGCGGTTAACTGGCATGACCCGAGCAGGCAGGGGGGAATCGCCGACCTTTCACAATTGTGCTTGTGCACGACAAGGTTAGAACGCTCTTCTCGCTTACCCAAGGGAATCAAGTGCTGTGTCATGAAAAACAAACGGCCACACACACACACACACACCCCTCCGCAATATGCGCGCGCGCGCGCACACACACACACACACACACACACACACACACACACACACACACACACACACACACACACACACACACACACACACACACACACGTTCACGCGAACACCGAATATAGATCGGACATGGCATGCATCTCCCCCACCCACCACCATCAACACACACGCACACAGAGGTTTAAATCGACCGATTGTGGCAGACCGAACTGTTCGCACAAATGATAGGGAAATAAATAATTATGCAATCTGTGAAATGTGCAGGGCTGTAAGTTAAGCATGGTGAATAAAGTATACTTATCCAGCTAAATCTTCTGGCTGCAGGCCTGGATCCCAGTGACGCTTTGTTGAAACAGAATGTAATCGGGACGTAACATAATTTAATCGGGACTTCGATAAAAACAAAGAGATTAAAGAATGTAATGTAAAAGAGTATTTGCAAGGCGCTTACGCCTAACGTGAGCCCGACGAATACGGGTTGGTTAACGCAGCAACATACGGCACGTACTACACGTACTCCAGTTGAAAATGTAATTGAGTCGAAGTCAAATATGTTACAGAAAGAAAAAGAAAAAATACCCGTTCTTCCAATGGGTTTAAAAAACTGAGATATATGTATAACGGAATCTGGTGATTGTCATAACTACTATTATTTTGATCAACACGAGGAAAATAAAGGATAAATTCTGTAAGCAGTGTTGAAGAACCCGCAAGGTTGTTATATGCTGTACTATGGGACGCCGTTGCTAGCTCTGTGAGCTAGTAACGTTGCTAGCTCTGTGAGCTGCTGGATTGTCAGGCAGGAAGTCTTCTATCCGGCATCGTTCAGTCATTCCTTACTGCAGATGTTATCGTCATGTGGTTTTCATATCTTTCCTAGCAGGACTTCTCGCCTTTCTAACTTGTTTTCGTGTCGATGTACTATGGCGCAAAATGTGACATTTTCCACAGGAAACAAGCATGAGACGATAATGCCGCCACCTTTCACCCCTGTGACATGGAGCTCTTTATATATATATATTCTTTATTTGACCGTACTTCATTTTGTAAACGATTCCAGATGGAAGATCGGCTGGGCGATATAGCAATGACTGCAAAGTTTCGCTGTAAAAAACGGTCACAGTACTTGCACGTACTGTGGAATGCGCCCAGTGTCGACCATTGTCCCTTTAGGTCACAAGCTGTGCATGGCAGTTTCGTACTGCCGGTTCCTGGTGTGTACCGTGAGCGTACGTGTTCACGCTGGTTCATAATCCATTCGCTGTCAGTGCCTACTTGTGCTGGGGATTGTACCCATAGTCGTACTGGGGTAAACAAAAGAGAAAGAAACATGGATCGTAGGGAGATGGTCACAGGACCGCCTAAATTGTAACCTCTTTGGTAGTTTTTCGAGCTCTTTCCTAACAGACTGCGATATGGGACGGTATTTGCCTGTGGTAGGGAATACTCTCGTTGTCGTGGTAAGAAAAATGGGGCATGGACATTTCGAACTGTGCGCCATAGGCATTGTTTTCACAGCACTTCATAATCAGTTACAGATGTTGAGTTCATAACCGACTTCAGATGGCAGATGACCTTTGAACAAGACCCTTGAAAAAAAAAAACCCACAAAAAACAACAACATATGCCTCGGTTATTGTCCGGTGACTGGCGAGGACTGTTTCTACTTTCTTTGTCGTGTTAGAAACAATTTCCAAGAGCACATGCCGAAAATAGAAAAGAAAGGGGAAAAGGATTGCCCGCTGGAGTGTCAATATTTTGCCTTCAAGTCAGCCTAACGCTTACCCAAGCTGAAGAGTAATACAACCGTGTGATGCCAGGGTTGAAATGTTGCCCCCTTCCCCACTGACAAGTGCTCTTCAAGAAGCGTCGTCCCGAACAAGCAAGGGCACGAAGAACTGCCCCGGAGAATGCAGGGTCAGGCGCGGCAATCGCCTTCCTATTTATTTCCTTCCTCGCTCAACGCCCACTGGTTGTGTGTTCATGCAATCGGCACAGGAACGGGCCAGAAGAAGGAATCAGTGATGGCGATAGATTGAGATCTGATCGACTCTATTATGCGGTAATGAATGACCTACATTCAGGTCACACAAAGAGGAATCTTGTGGTGCTAGGAATATATTCTCAGAAGGGTTAGACCTTCATGGAAACGCAGTTGCGATCTCCGATGTTGTTAGCTTTGTACATTGGTGGTACTTGGCTTTTTGTCTTGCGTGAAATGTTATGGTCGTATTCATTTTCACGTCTTTGGGAGCCTTTGGGTCTAAAATGACACAAAGTGTCGTCGTGGAAAATTGGGCTATGTATTCATCGCGATGTGTCCACATAATGAAACAGAGACTTCCATATGTATTCATCGCGATGTGTCCACGTAGTCAAACAAAGAACTTCTATATTACATATTCATCGCGATATGTCCGCGTAATGGAACAGAGACGTCTATTGTTTATGTATTCATCACGATATGTCCGCGTAATGGAACAGAGACGTCTATTGTTTATGTATTCATCACGATATGTTCGCGTAATGGAACAGAGACTTCTATATTCATCTCGGTATGTCCGACTTTAATACCGAGCGCTCGAGTCGTCCACGGTGTTGTTTAGAGTAGGCCTAGGTTACGAAAAGACGTTCAGGATTTATGATTAATCGGTGGCCGTATGGAAATTGCGGATGTACAAGTTGATAACATGAATCAGAAATCACAATCCGTTCATAACGATCACGCTGTCTGGACGTTTTCTATTTTATTCCAGCGTTGCGTTGTGTGATCGATGATAGGCGGTGCACCATTCTATTTTTTCTCCTTGTGACCTAACTGGACATTGCATAACTCACAGCCAGGGGCCAAGTGCACATTTTGCGTAGTCACAAAAAGGATCGGCAGGATGCCTTGACATGCACAGCATGTAAAATCGACAAAACAATAGGAATTTATAGCACTCGACAGACGTCGCACGCAACAAAGGACACAACAATGGAGCCCCGAACCGCCTGCGGTAACTCTTACCTGGCATGCGAGTAATCAAATGGTATGTGAACTCCACCAAAGCTCAAGCATGTTAACTTCGGATTCATCCATTGAGACTGATTCGGCACGGCCTCTCGGAAGCTCCTTTATTCTCTCAATCAACGTTGGCGTAATCTAGTCTGTTGAAGGGGAAGGGGGTGTTCAACGTCCGAAGGGATTTCAAGAGCCGTTCCTAGAACGCTTTTATGTGATCGGTGCAAACATGTTTTATCTCCTTGATCCTGCATGTAACGACGGGATTTGGGCCTGCTCCCTGGTGTTTGTTCTGCCGGGCTGCCATAGCCGTTTTTGAAAGTGAGGATTTTTCTCTGCTGCACGTTAGCATTGGCTTTCTGTTGGAGCTTATTCCCTTGCCTCAATGAGACTGTACTTTTGATTGTTGGTCAACCTACTGATTCCTTGGTACGATTGTGAATGAATTGTCCCTTACGTTTTCAAAGCGTCGAGCTGTACGTTTTTTTGTGTTGGATATCTCAGAAATTGCGAAGCATCAGAAGAGTGGATGCCGCGATTGGCTTCATGCATGCTGATGTCGGCATCAAAGACTGCAGAGCGAATGCTGTGTCTTGCGTGAGATTATTATCGCATGCGTTTCAGGAAGCTCCATAAGCCAAGGAAATAACGTCTGGGGTGTTTGTACACGAAGACTGCCAAACAGATTCTCGGCTTTTTTCCCCTCACTCTCTTTTTGGGGTATACCCGCGAGATACGGTAGAGCGGTTCGAAGGTGCAAATTTCCCTGTTAAGAATCTGGCGAAGTGGAAATTGGTTTTGCGGAATCCCCCAACGCCACTTTGGCAGCGATTGAGATGGAACTGTTACCTGCTTCTTACTACCTGCTACCAGGTCATTTTTCACCCCGCAAACGAGTCTAGGGTGGTCTGACGTTTTAAACGACAGCCCCAGATCGGAAACATGACGAGGTTTAGGAGCTCAGGTATTAGCAGATAATAACGGTGATAGTGTCTGGGGAGTTGGCTCGTGGCGTAGAAGCAACAGTTGTCAGGCCTTGTGCCTGCATGTAGCGGTGTGTGGGTGCAGATCGGTGTTTTGTACAGCAAAGCTGACTGGTGGCACACTTTGGCATGGTGGAAGTTGGGTAGATGCAACTGGATGTTCTGCACGGGTACTGTGGACCTTGGAGTTACCGCTGATGGTGTGTGTCTTGAGGAAGTGCAGATGGATGTGCTGTACATGGGGTTGGCTGGATCATCAAGGCCCAACTGGACTGTACTAGTAGCGACATTAAGTAGCTGATAGATTAAGATAAGCGTGTTTCTTGTATTGTTTCCACAAGCCAGTGCCAGTCAGGTTCTTATGATATTCAAATATATGTATTCACATTATTTTGACGGTTTCAAATCACTGCGTTGGGGTGGGGTGGGAGCAAGGTGGAAGAGGAACAGCCTCAGACTCTGAAGTGTCTGTGGGTGTCGTTGGGGGTAATGGTAAAAAGACCGTACGTTTTGACCTGTAAATAACACGTATTATTGGGCTCTACTGAACAGAACAGAAAAGGATGCACAAAACAATGCAGAGGTAGCATAAATCTGGCCAGTTAATTGTTGACCACTCTGCTACCGCTTCAATACCGAAAACGAGCATTGTCGTCCTTCAAAATCAACAACAACATCCAAGTCAGATGCCACTGAATCCGCAGCCCTGTTTCTATCACGATATCTCCACTGAACGTGCTCTGGAACAGTGCTTAGTAGAACACCGCGGATTTGGTGGATAAAAACTTATTTACACATCTGTAATCGAATTGCCACTGGGAGGGTGTATGTTGAGAATGTTTCGGCCGTAGGTGTACCGAGGAAGAGATCTTTGAAGGCGCGGACTGAAGAACTCGTCACAAGGGTGCTTTCCGTGAGAAGAATGAAGATGATGCTTTAACGTTAGTGGTCTGCTGGTATGTTCGCGATGATTATGGATTCTCCCGTTTACCACTACCACTTTGCGCCCATTGGGAGCTATGTGGGTTGGAACTGGAGTACTGTCTTTGGAAGACCGCTAGGTCATAGTCAGAAGTGTGTGTGTGTGTGTGTGTGTGTGTGTGTGTGTGTGTGTGTGTGTGTGTGTGTGTGTGTGTGTGTGTGTGTGTGTGTGTGTGTGTGTGTGTGTGCGCGTACAGTGTGTATGGGTGTGTGTGTGTGTGTGTGTGTGTGTGTGTGTGTGTGTGTGTGTGTGTGTGTGTGTGTGTGCGTACATGTGTATGTGCGTACATGTGTGTGTGCGCGCCCGCGTGCGGGCCTGCGTTTGTGTGTATGAAAGTGGTTGTTAAAAGCGTTAGGAGCAAGTTCACAGAGTGAAGTGGATTACCAATGTTGTCATTTCCTCGAAAAGCATGTTTCATTAAAAAACTAAAGCAACACGCGTATAATATTACTAGAAATCTGGCAGCAACGAGCGAACACGCACCCCCCCCCCCCCCCCCACACACACACACACGGCACGCACGCACGCTCGCACACACGCACGCACACACACGTACACACGCACGCGCACATATTAAAAACTAAAACCAATTTAGCCACTTAACACACACACATACATAGTAATAACAAACAGGTCCTGTTCGGGGACGTGCGCGCACACATCTACACACGCACCCACGCACGAATGCGCACACGCTCACACACACACACACACACACACACACACACACACACACACACACACACACACACACACACACACACACACACACACACACACACCACACACACACACACACACACACACACACATTAAAAACCAATACTAATTCTGGCAATTCACAAAAGGTACATGGTAATGACAAACGTGTCCTGCCCGGACTGCTGGAAGTTATAGGTAGCCGACACCGTGCTCATTGTTTGAGGAGCTGCAAGAGCGTTCACGCAGAGGCCAAAAGAGAAGAAAGGCATTTGAGGCGAATGCGGCAGCTAACTAGACAAACACACCAAACGGTCAGCAAATTCTGGAATGGTCATTTGTGCCGCGGCCACGGCAGAGTACCAGACCGTGAGAGAAGGAACAGATCACATACCCCCTCACCCCCCCCCCCCCCCCCCCACCCCCGGCCTACCCCCTTTCCCTGTGTGCCTATGGTTTACTGACTGGCGGCCACTGTATTTAGACAAAGAACTGTACGAAAACTAAATGTTTCCTCCTGTCCTTGTCTTTCGTACAGATTCTGTGAAACGACTCCGAGCTGTGCACGGCTAGTTGTCTCTGTGTGTGTGTATGCGTGCGTGCGTGCGTGCGCGCGTACATTGCTTCCGAAATCGACTATGTGCAGTATTGTTTATTTGTGAATGTGTGTGTGTGTGTGTGTGTGTGTGTGTGTGTGTGTGTGTGTGTGTGTGTGTGCTGTGTGTGTTGTCTGTCTGTCTGTGTGTGTGTGTGAGAGAGAGAGAGAGAGAGAGAGAGAGAGAGAGAGAGAGAGAGAGAGAGATTCCTTCTCTTATTGCTGTATATAACTGCTGACAAAAAATCAGCAACAAGAGAACACTGCTGCCCTTGGTGCTAGAAAAAGTATCGTAGTACGTATCCATCTGTGACTCTAGCCTGCGACTGGTATCCATCTCTGACTATAGCAGAACAGGATGAGACCAGCCTATGCGCATTCCGAAATCCGTTCTGTGTATACACGCAGGACACTGCCAGTAATTTACGAACTGTATTCATTGGGTTTGGAGAAAACAGAGTCCAGAGAAGATCTTAGTAACAGTTGATACCGGGATTAACACTAGCCGTTTGCATGTCTGCCCCATCTACTGCTGGCTGAGCTGCTGCATGGTTTCTTCATGCGGAGAACCGAAAAATTAGTGCAGTTGTTGCTGTTGATTGTTGTTGCTCTGTGTGTGCGTGTGTGTGTGCGTGCGTGCGTGCGTGCGTGCGTGCGTGAGTGTGTGTGTGTGTGTGTGTGTGTGTGTGTGTGTGTGTGTGTGTGTGTGTGTGTGTGTGTGTGTGTGTGTGTGTGTGTGTGCATTTAAAGAACACCATAATCTAGCAGTTCAACAAGATGAAAGTAAAATCTCACTGGGGAGGGGGACCCCACAAGGTCAGCATTCCTGACAATTATTAAGACCAGTCCAAGCAATCTGCTTTTGCCTCAGTCACCCTAGCATGAGTGTGGAAAGACACGGAGGTGGCCTATATCAAACAGACGGCTAACACGTATTTAACGACTGAGGTAATGATTTGCCTCGAACTCGGGGGGAAAGGAAAACAACGCTATCGTGTAACAAGTGCACGCGTTCACAGCTTGACAAAGCCATACGTGTCTCGTGTCAGCCCTAAGAAGACATCGCTGCCTCTGACAATGAACACAAGCAGGGCCCGAACAGGAGAAGCTGCACTTTCCATCACAGCAGATTGAAACAGCAGCTGGGTGTTGTGACAGTTGTCGCCCATCGTGATGGGTCATGTGATAGGTCACGTGTCGTAAGTTTAGCTTGGGCTTCCCCCCTCCCCCACCTTACCATCAAAAGAAGAAGAAGAAGAGAAAGACAGAAAGAAAAAGAATTTGAAGAATGTTTTGGGACAATGGTGGCACGAGGATGGAAAAGTGAACGTTTTACTTCTTCTCCCCGCCCCCTCCTCCCCCTCCTACCCCCCCCCCCCCCCACCCCCCTTTTTTTTTCCTTCTATTTATTTTCTTTCTATTCAGCTGGGTTTGGCCTGCTTTGCTTCAAATGCGGGGCCTATAATTGAAGCTGATCGAGAGCTGGCTATTATTGTTCCCTTGAGGAAAAATCGGGTCGCCTTACCTCGGTGGGTATACCACCGCTGTAAGAGCAGCGATGCCAAGTGCATGCAGTGTGCTATCTCGATCAACTATCGTTATGTTAGAACTTGTGGTAATTATCATTTTGTCTAGACAGCCCCGGGAAATTCACCTCCTCTAATTTCCAGCTGCCTACGGATAGTTTACGTGCTCTAAGGGACAGAAGCGCAAAGGCCGTCTCGATCTCCGACATGCTTTTCGTCCTCACTCGAAAGACCATATTCCTGTTAGACCAGAAAGCGAAGCACAGTGCACACTCCAGGCAGGGACTACTGGCCTGCCTTCCTTCGTCATTTGCTTGGATGGTTACATCATAGACAGCGCAACAAAGTTATGTGAAGTGCGATTTAGATAGAATTTGTGTGGGGGGTGGGTGGGCGGGGTGGTGGGGGTGGGGAGTGGTGGTGGTAAAGACTGATCCTTTGATCCTTAGTCAAGTCGTAAGTTTCAGTTCGTGATTCTTTTGTAAAATGTCTTTTAGCATGAATTCTATTCACAGAGATAGAGAGAGACAGAGACACAGAGAGAGGGACAGACAGACAGAGAGACAGTGACAGAGACACAGACAGAGACACAGACACAGACAGACATGGAGACAGAGAGACAGAAGAAGAGAGAGTCAGAGAGTAAAGGATTAGTTTTTAACGCCCAGTCATCTGCATAGGTCACATCGCAGAGACAGAGAGAGGAAGGGGTAGGGGATGGGGAACGGCTGTAAACACTGCTGGATGCGGTGCGACCCAGCCCCGTCTCTCTCCAGGGAGTCGTTAAGATTTCGCTCGGCATTGTCTTCAACCTGCAAACTCCATTTGCTGGTGACATTTTGACGTATGCGTGTAAACCGTTGCGCTCAAAGGTCTACGGGTCTTTGTTTCTGGTTTTATGTGTGCACATCTGCACTAGGATAATCACTTTTCTGTCGGCAAGAAACGAGACTGGGGCACAGTGACACTGGAATCAGAAGCGAGAGATCAAGTGACACGTATGTTTCGTGCTGAACCTGAGCCGGATTTTCTTTTCTTTTTTTCTTCTTCTTCTTCTGAGATGAGTATACGTAGCTGTTTCCTGTTTCCTTTCGGTTAAGGTGAAGGTTCGGCATGTTTGACATTTTACTATAAGTATTACGATTCTGCGGCATAAGACATTTTTACTTTTGCAAATACATTGAAAGATTAATCTGCTAAGCTCTTTATAAAGGGAAATGTCTTAGTGAACAGCAAGACGATTTTTGTTTTCATTCGCATCACAGCACGCGCATTCTAAAAGGATTTTTTGCGTATTAATCATTCGCTGATTAACGAAGAATCATTCCTACAGTGGGTGCCAATGGTGAACAGTTCAACCCTCCACACATGCACACATACACACGTGTGTGTGTGTGTGTGTGTGTGTGTGTGTGTGTGTGTGTGTGTGTGTGTGTGTGTTGTCAGTGTGTGTGTGTGTGTGGGGGGGGGTGTGTTTGTTTGTGTGTGTGTGTGTCTAGCTTCACTAAACCTTTCACACACATGCGCAAGAACTTTCACGCACAACACTATGCTGGCCTGTTTCTGCTCCTGGTGTGGCCATGTCAGTATGTTTGGGGGGAATCAGTACTGGAAACATCGGCGTTCCCCGTTGAGCTGGGGGTGCTCTACATGTAGGTCAATCAAAAACAGTTCCATTCCATTATAGTTCCATTTAGGTCGAAGAATAGACAAAAGACAAGTAATTGACTGTATATATAGTTCAATGGAACGACTGCATAATGCAATAACTCTGGCTCTTTAGACAAAATCTGTTGTGTGAAGAAAATACAGGGACGTTTTAGCTTCCTTTTGTGTTGTTCCATGATACTCGAGATTACATTTACCGTGGCCGATCCGGTCAGGTTACCATCAACACACCGGCGGCTCAAATGTTAGGTTTCCAAGGCAGGAATGTAAGACAAGTGTTTCAAATCTGTTCAAATCGTAATATTTTATACTCATTGATAAACAACGACATCGCGGGACAATACTCTAGGAGTATCCGCCTTCACTTCAGGGGGCTTCTTTGAAGGCAGCCCTTGATGTCTTGGCGCCGTCTCTTGAGGGTAACTGCCAGACCGCCTGGCCGACACCTTGCCAACAGATGACGAGGAAGCCCATAGTTTGGACAGCAGTTGCGGGCAGTGCTGGGGTCAAGCGGAGGAGGTAGCCAAACCTGACCTTCGCGGCAGGTTCACAGTGCGTCAGATGTCTACGAGATGAGCCGTGTAATGGTATTCGTCTTGTTTACCTGGGAACAGATGGTATTGCGAGGCCACTGCAACGAGACGGTGCGGGGAAAGTGGCGGACGGTTGGGAGGTTGGGGGGGGGGGGCACTTACCATTTTGTCCCCGTCGTTCGCTGATATTGCGTTGAAGATTGTCTTTGGTCTTCGTAAAGCTTTTGTTGCTTTGTGGATTAGTTTTCAGTTCATAACTTTGTTAACTAGCTTATCTCTCTATCCATCCCGATCTCCAACATTTTACGACATCAACAAATTATGTGGTCTTGATATTTCGTGAAATCCGAAAATTCGTATTGTTCTCGTGATACACGCATGGAGTTAGCTTTGTCGGTCGTCGAGACTTTGCAGCGATCATTTGACACTAACAGGATCTTATCTATGTTCATGTATTGTACTGTGTGTTATTTTACTGGTATCTTTTACGCAGTCGTAAGGCAAATTTCTATGTTATTCATAGACAATAAAATTTCTGTATTCTGTACACTTTCCCCCCTGTTTTACTAGTGTATTTTGCAGCGGTGTCCACCTTGGCGTCGTGCCTTCCTTGTTTCTGTCCGTGCTTCCTTAGCGCGCGTGTTCTTCTCCATTGTACCTACTTCGCTGTCAAACATCGCGTCCTGGGACTTCTCACTGAGCCCTTTTTCGTGCACTGTTCAAATCGTAATATTTCATATTTATTGTAAAACACACACA
Organism: Alviniconcha marisindica; assembly: GCA_018857735.1. Classification (NCBI taxonomy): domain Eukaryota; kingdom Metazoa; phylum Mollusca; class Gastropoda; family Provannidae; genus Alviniconcha; species Alviniconcha marisindica. Next base: position 438,552 of record JABMCL010003745.1, on the reverse strand, counting down.
CACACACACACACACACACACACACACACACACACACACACACACACACACACACACACACACTGAACAAACAAACAAACAAACAAACAAGCACTACAACAACAAAGAAGAAGAAGAAGAAGAAAAACAGAAGAAGCGACAAACCGTATAAATACGACCAATGTAGTTTGGTGTTACGATGTTTCGAAAGTCTTCTATCAACCTGCTCTACAATACGCACACCTGTTAGATTAAAAATATATTAATTCATAACTAGAATTTGTTTCCACAATAAAATGTGCCCGTTGTTGTTGATGTTTACTTCTCATCGCACGCTAACCTACTCCACAACATGCACACCTGTTGGTTTAGAGATATATTAATTCATGACTAGAATTTGTTTTCAGTAATAAAATGTGTCCGCTGTTGTCAATTTTTACTTCTCAACGCACATTGTATGATGAGAACCTCGTCACATAAGCTGAAAGCTTGTGTACGAGTTCATACACTTTGTATTGTACTTCAGTCTATTTTTTATTATAAAATCCAGGTCCAGAGTGCGCATACACCTTTAAATTCAGGCAATGGTACCGCATTGAAAGTTGTCCATAGAATTCACCACTCAATAAATCACACCAGTGGGCAATATCATCCATCCCCAGCACCCAACGTAACCATAGCACGTCTGTGTTCGCCGTCTACTTCTGCCTAACAGCAGTGTGCATTCGCCTTGAAATTCACGGCGTGGTACCGTCTTCACTCTTGGCCAAAGGGTCCATAAATCAGATCCTAATCATCCCGGGTCCCAGCAGGGTCGTTAGTGGATAGTTTTATGAGAAAAGCACAGAGCCCCTGGCGTGGGGTCAAATGCCTGAAATGATTGTGGACACTGGCACCGAAGCTTGGCTGAAGGCAGGGGACTGTGACAGTCTGCTACTGCTGTTCCTTCGCAAGGGTCTTGATGGACCGCATTCTGGGAACGTGTCCAAGTGCGCCAGATCCAGTCGTTGTGGCCTCTCTAATGAGGATCCCTTCCCCTCTTCAAGTGCAGTGTGCTTTGTTGTGGTGTATTGCGCTCCCCAGCATCTGCTGTGCTTTGAAAGAATAATTGGTTATAAGTTTAAAACAGGTGGTCGGTATGCACCGCGGTACGTTGTTGAATTCGTTTTGAAAGACTGGTTGTACCGGGTACAGTTTATGTGTTCTTTGGCTGTCGGCTTGCAAATCGGTTGCAGGATGTCCCGAAAGAAAGAAGTTTGGGAACGAAGTTTTTTTATTTTATATGTGTGTTTTTGTTGTTGTTTTGTTTGCTTTCGTTTGTTTGTTTGTTTTATGCAGATTGGTTGTCATCCAAATACTTCGCGTTTTAGGAAGTGACACTGAGAAATGGTGTCGTCGTGGGAGTTGCGTTTCCACTTCTCTTTCGCTCTGTACACCCGAGAGGCGTACGGGAGTGTTAGTATGAAAGTCAGCTTACTTCACGAACATAAAAACAAACAACCCCCCCCCCAAAAAAAAGAAAGAAGAGGAAAAGCGACTTTGGGCAACGTCCCGTGAAGTCTACTCTAGTCGGCCGAAATCCTCAGTCTAAATACAGGTCGTATGAAGAGAGAGAGAGAGAGAGAGAGAGAGAGAGAGAGAGAGAGAGAGAGAGAGAGAGAGAGTGAGTGAGTGAGTGTGTGTGTGTGTGTGTGTGCGTGCGTGCGTGCGTGCGTGCGTGCGTGCGTGTGTGTGCAATATAGCCAAAATGAAGGATGTGCAGCGCCAGCTCCAACCACCCCAGCCATGCAGTTCAGACGTTTGGAGCTGTGTTCACCATGTGTCATTCCGATATAGCTACCCCCCCCCCCCCCCCGTCACCCCGCAAATAACAAAACAACAACAAAAGTGTGTAAAATTACCATACATTCCACCACACATCCCCCGCCCTCCTCACCCCTAAAAGGGTGTAAAACCGGCTGTACACAAATTCGACTCCCGAGCTTTACGTAAAGAACTAAAATAAACAACTGAAAAGAAAACTCAAGCGAAGAACTCTTTTTGTCTCTCTGTCTCTGTTTCTGTCTCTCCCTCCCTCTCTCTCTCTCTCTTTCGCTCTGTATCTCTCTTTGTCTGTCTGTCCACTCTCACACGCACGCACGCACGCACGCACGCACTCACTCACTCACTCACTCACTCACTCACACTCAGTCCTTTACTATGCTCAAAGACCTTTGCTAGACTTACTGGCGTTCAGCGATTCCTGAGAGTGGTACAATTTTCGACTACTCCTCACTGTGGTGCATTTATCACTGAACGATTCTTCGCTACAGTGCATTTACCAATGATTTATTCTAAGAGTTTACCCAAACAGCGTCAACATCGGGCCGTGTAAAATCTCTCTTGAGAAACCACAATGTCTATGGTAATGGTTGGGAAGAGCGCTGCATTGCACAGGTTTATTTTTTCAAGCTTCGTGCTTTCAAACTAATGACACTACCACAACTTCCCCCTGCTTGTTTTTGTACACATGTTGCTTTGAAAACGAATGACATAGCATTTGTTCAGCCCGGCCTGATGACTGTAAAATTAGCTCCCAGACTGCTTTCCGGAGCGGTTCTGGAATTAGCAGGTAGGAAGAGGGGGAGGTATCTGTCGAGAAGGGGGCGCAGCGCCGTGTTTACAAAGTCTAAATGGTTTGATCTTATTTTCCGAAGCTAAATGGCAGGTTGTCTAAAACCCACACCTCGTCTCTCGATGCAGTCAGACATTTTCTGACACAACACGGATCGCAGGCGCAGGGGCCATGTTGTTTTGCCAGTTTGGGGGATCTTGGGAGTAGCATTTGAGTCGTCTCCATGCGAAACTTTGTCTTGCGTGCGTGTGTCGGAGACAAAGCTGCATTATATATATATATATATATATATATATATATATATATATATAATATATATATATATATATTTGTCAGGAGAAGATTGCAGCCGCATTGTACCAGTATGATCAGGTTTTAACATTTTCACGAGGAAGGCAGAGCACCTTACGAATTACTCAGTACAGGATACTGGAGTCGTTCAGCTCTCGAACAACAAGTCTTGACATCGCTCCGGGGTCTGTCGCCAACAAATGTCATTGGAATCTAACCATCGGTCCAATAAAGAATTTTCAAAGGCCTGCTGTGGACAGATAAAGACAGATAACTAGTCTTCAACTTCAGTCAGCCGTGTTGGTCCTGTCAGGGCAATCCCGCAATGGAAGGCACTTTCTTTCCGGTCATGAAACACCACCGACAGAAAACAAACTGAAACGCATAAAGATAATCCGCGCAGAGTTAAAGTCTTACAAATTAAAACAAAATCTTAATCGTGTTTGAAAATGACTTTTAGCAGCAGTGCCAGTTACGCTGAAGAGGTACTCGCTTTGCCGGGCAAACAGCCAGGATACTGCGGAAGAGAGCATAATGAATAAGTAGCATTTCCCTAACAGCACACGCAGTTGACTTTTAGTGCTGGTTAATTCTTCGTTGTCTCGGAAGCTCAGCCTGGAGTTATGCTGCTCTCTTATTACTTCAGACCGTGCCTGCATGAGCAGCAATAAACGCAAAGAAAGAATGGGAGGTGACTTTTAATTCCATCAACAGCAGACAGTTGGCACTGGAGAGAGAGAGAGAGAGAGAGAGAGAGAGAGAGAGAGAGAGAGAGAGAGAGAGAGAGAGAGAGAGAATATGAAGGGGGGAGGAGGAAGAGAGGGCGGGTGCAGGCAGTGTGCAAAAGTATCTGTATCTGATGTATAGCTATATCACAGTCAAGCATAAATATGAATGCATGTGCATGATCATTACACACGCGTTTCAATCCAAGCAAAGTGTGTTAAACGTTTTCCTTCGTGTCAGTAGGTGCCAGGATTTCATCCTCGGATCTTTCTTCCCTTTCACTCCCTCGCTCCCCCGTCTTCATGCTGTTGCCCTTTGGCTCCAGTCTCTTGCGCGGCCTGTTTCCTCAGACAATACATGCCGCTCCTTCAGCTTTCTTTTGTTTCCCTCTTGTAGAAAAACTGTTCCACAGGGAGCAGATTGGGCCATCTCTCCCTTGCAGGTCGATAAGTATCGCTGGACTGCCTTCGATTGTTGACGCTTCTGTCATCATTATCTTTGGCCAGCCGTGCTGAGAAAGGGGTGTCGGTATCAGCCACGACCTTTTCCGCTACCTTCATGGGTGAAATGATTTAAAGGGTCTACTGAACGGTTTGTCGTTCGTCTTGCACAGCTCCAACTGTTCAATTCCTGGAAACCATGCGTCTGTCCATCAATTATTTCGCCGTTTATTGTTTCAAAATCAACTCAGTCGCTTTGTTAGAAGAAATCAAAAGTAAGTTCTTTGTGGGAAGAGATAAATAAATAAAAGAAGAAAACAAAATGAAAGAGAAAAAAAGAAGAAGAAAAAAAGAAGAAATTAGTCGATTGAAAACTGTTGAATTTATTTCGAAGTTTGAATTTGACTTTGCATTGTAGCGATAGCACTCGAGAAGTACAACGTTACTTTGGCTTTTGAAATTGTTACAGTTGCGTTTTGAACGTTCGATTCGGCAGGAGAGGAGGCATTTTACGGGAGACACTAAAGAAGTCCTTGTTGGAACAGTACAAGATCTCTGATGACTTAGGAATAGGATAGGTCTCTGGTACTAAAGACCACATGTTCTTTCGACACTTCTGTGTGTACAGCTATTATTTTCTGTGGATTCTACCGTACATAATACCCGATGTTAGGTAAGCCCTTTAAGCATATATATCCGCTGTTAGATATACCCTTTAAGCATATATATCCACTTTGTTAGATAGACCCTTTAAGCATATATATCCGCTGTTTGGCCCTTTGAGCATATATATCCACTATGTTAGATAGGCACGTTAAGCATATATATTCGCTGTGTTCAACGCATATACCCAGCTGCGTTGCGAAGGTGGACGGGTACAGCGCAGTACAAGAGGGCCTGCAAGTGTCGGGGGTGCGTCCTGTTTAGCAAGTTACGTAGTCGCTGTGAAGCCGAGATCGTATCAAAATGAAAACACTCGGCGAGGGGCTGAAACAGTCAAAGGTGTTGTCGTTGGACCCGTCCTGCTTTGACAGCTGGCGTAGCGCCTTGTGTTTTACGGGGCCTGGCACTCTTTTTTGGCCTGCCCCCTCAGGCTGAAGGATAATTAGCTGTGCCGCGACCAGAACGTCATCCTTCATGGTGTTTTACGTCCACAGAAACCATAAGGCTTATTAGGGACGGTGCCCCCAGAACGTCATCTTTCATGGTGTTTTACGTCCACAGAAACCATAAGGCTTATTAGGGACGGTGCCCCCAGAACGTCATCTTTCATGGTGTTTACGTCCACAGAAACCATAAGGCTTATTAGGGACGGTGCCCCAGAACGTCATCTTTCATGGTGTTTACGTCCACAGAAACCACAAGGCTTATTAGGGACGGTGCCCCAGAACGTCATTTTTCATGGTGTTTTACGTCCACAGAAACCACAAGGCTTATTAGGGATGGTGCCCCAGAACGTCATCTTTCATGGTGTTTACGTCAAGGTTCCAGGCGAGATCAAAATATCAAGAGATCTTAGAGGAGGGAGGTGGAGCTGGACCTTCAACTTAGCCCAGAAGAGGTCATGAGTAGGGAGGTGGAGCTGGGCTGCGAAAGTTGGACTTCTTTCGCTTCGGGTTGTTCGAGCTGTTCGTCAACAGCAGTGCAACGGACATTGTCTTTGTGACTCTGCCCAAGCACAGCAGTTGAAACAGCAATTGCGCAGTGCACAAGTCGCTGGGCAATGGCGAGGGGGCACCGCCTTAACACTTCCATTGTTCTGGCGTTGGTCCACGGACTCTCCGGTCTTTTTCGGGCGGTATCCGCGGTCAAGCCGTTACTCTTTCGCCCCCTTCCCCCCCCCCCCCCCCCACCCCCCACCCCCAACCCCCCCTGTCTCCGTCCCTAATAAGATACCTCGCTTCTATGGACGTAAAGCAAATGGTCCATGTTTACGTCCACAGAAACCACAAGGCTTATTAGGGACGTGCCCCCAGAACGTCATCTTTCATGGTGTTTACGTCCACAGAAACCATAAGGCTTATTAGGGACGGTGCCCAGAACGTCATCTTTCATGGAGTTTACGTCCACAGAAACCACAAGGCTTATTAGGGACGGTGCCCCAGAACGTCATCTTTCATGGTGTTTACGTCCACAGAAACCACAAGGCTTATTAGGGACAGTGCCCCCAGAACGTTATCGCATCCGGGGTTTACTCACTTACAAACCTCGGACTCTGTTGCGTAATTACTGTTTCTGTATAGCAGGTTGTGTGTGTGTGTGTGTGTGTGTGTGTGTGTGTGTGGTGTGTGTGTGTGTGTGTGTGTGTGTGTGTGTGTGTGCCTAACGTTTACCCCGGGATCGAGACGTTTGCGGGTGCGAACCCTGCTTGGTGTTGGGCAGTATAACTACTCGCTCGTGTTTCGTGTTCGTGTTCTCCTGTGAGACAAAATAGCAAAACAGCCAGTGTTTTTCTCTCGTATAGTGTCCAACTTCAACACTTTGAAGACTCTGACACTTTTAATTGTAAGTCCATGACTTTTAGTGCGTGCTGGCTTAGTTTCTTTCCATAATCCACCGAAATCTGACAAAGACTACATGATTTTTAACATGGGTTGGTGACCTTTTTGCGTGTGTATATATACACGAGAGGGAGGGGGGGAGATCTCTGTTTATAGTTTCATCCGTAGGACATTCTGGCCTTGTCGGTGTTACTGGTGGTTGCAGGTTAGAAATCCAGCGGCATTACTAAAATATATAGTAACTGCAGCACTCTTAGGGTCTAAGCAACAGGTTGAACAGCACGACTTTGTCGAGATAATTTTCCTAGGGAAATGCGGTTTTCTTTTTAAAGCACAATGAGTGCATGTATAAACGAAATCGGTTGCCTTTCTTGTCAGTGCAGGGAAATCCAGCAGCTGCGTAAGCAGACCCAGCCCTTGCGAGTTAATTCAGTGGACATGCAAGAGCTGGTATTCGATGAAACGCCCACCATTCTCCAGTTTCACTCCTTCAGATTACGATGATGATTGCATTGGCTTACACGAATATTTCATCCAGTCCGTATCATATTCATCTTTGTATGGACTGAGCGTATGATACATACGCTGCAGTACTTCATCTGCTTTTATACGCACTGCTTTCGTTTCAGCAGGAAAAATAAATATCGTTACATCTTTTCACCGAACACAATCCGTCTACCTTTTTCTTCTTAGTGTTGTGACATTTAACCTCAAAGCCCTAGAGACCAAAGAATCCTTGGCTAAAACAGTTCGGTGCTATTGAATCTGCGCTACTATATATTTGCCGTATACATACGCACAGCCGAGCAGCAGAGGGGGGGGGGGGGGAAGCTTCCGTGTTTGCAAACCGCCAGCACAGAGAAGCAGGTAGAAGAGAACATTCCCGCACAGACAGCACGTGAACAGGAAGAGCGAGGACGAGGAGAAGAGGCGAGCAAAAGGAAGAGGCGGAAGACATCATCAGAGAGCAGGGGGATGGAGCAGAGGGAGGGAGAAAAGGGAACTGCAATTACTGCAGGGATCGCGAGGTGCGGGCAGGTCAGACAAGGACAGGGCAGGGCGGGCCGCAGGCTGTGTCTGTGTGAACTTGTGCCGCCGCATCAGCCCCTCTCCGGAGCCACCCTAGACACTGATCTCAGCGACCCACAATCGGTGATTTGTTTTTCTCGTGCTACCTACGTATAACATAGGGTTTTATTAAAGGGGAACCGAGGCGAAGGCGCAAGCTGGCCTGGATACGTAGAAAGTGGCCAAGTATTTCCATCCACAGGCTTCATTTACTTGTTCTATCAGTATATTTTTACGAAAAATAAGTACTCTTTTTGCTTCGAATTTGAGCTCCTCAAGGCGCAGTCATGTTGCTTCGCTCTTTACAAATGAAGATCAGAAGAATATTTGGCTCGTGAGTATTTCATACTTTTGCCACACTAGCTTCGGCCTTATTTATAATATCATCGATACAGAGTGCTGTGTACAACATGACAGCACTAACGGTTGTATTTTCGCGACTTTCAAATGTCGACATGTAACTAACAGTACCAGAAATCCAACGAAAAACTGGCATGTGTCGATTTCTGTTTCCATACATATCGGGAAGGTCCATTATCCTCCTTCGGGACGGTTCCTTTTTTAACTTGATCACAGATGGCTTACGTTTAGACAGGCCTCGACATCGAGAATAACGAAACAATAGTGACTCCATAGTTTGTAATGGGTTTGTCATCAACGTTGTGATGTGTCTCACTGCTACACTATCGCGGATGCAAAAAAAATCAAGGTCTCCTCTTTACTGAGATGCTGGCGAGAGCTGACAAAGGTTCCCACTATCAAGGTTGGAGTAGGTCAGAATACAGCTGTGCATGCTTTGCCTGCTGCCAGGAATTCTACCGTTGTAACTTCTGCCTCTGCAGTTTACTCTCTCTCTCTCTCTCTCTCTCTCTCTCTCTCTCTCTCTCTCTCTCTCTCTCTCTCTCTTCTCTCTCATTTCCTCTTCACACATACTGTAACGTGAAAAGGTAATCCGACTTTTTCCTCGTTCTTTGATAACACGTTTTACCTTGATATGGCCTTCGTGGTTTGCTGGGCGTTAAATATGAAGATTTAACCTTGCTTTACAAAATATTTCTTCTCTGTATGATTTCATATTATTGGTTGGTATTCAACGTTGCTTGTTTATAGCATTTGCGAATCAATGCCCCAAGTCTTTTCGGCGTTTAGAAATCGTTTTGTACGGTTTGGAATATCGGTGCCTACTTGTCTAGTCACGATTAACCGATGTTATGTGCGCATCTGTGAAGTTTTATGGCAGCCTGTGATCTTAAATGTCATCATCGTGTGTGGGATGTCGTTGTCGGTGCTAGATTAGTAAAGTTGTTAGCTAGCAATATAGATGCTGATGGAAACTGAGTTATGGCTAATCTTTAGATCGGCTTCTGCTCGATCTGTATTCATGAATAAACTGCTTCATTATGCACTGTTTTTCATGTTTGATCAAAGCCTACCTGCTTAAGTCGCCGGGCGTGCAGGAACACAGGAGTGTGTGGGTGGAAGTTGCCATTCTCATCATAAACTTCTGTTTACCGGTACGTGTACTGTCTAGATACTGTGGCAGGTAGCAGCGTACGGAGGAAACACGTTGGAAACTACGTACCCGCGAAATGTGTCGTCAGTGTTTTGCTTTCTCTTTTTACAACTAATTCTTTCGCTCAGAACTTTTGGTAAACGCTCTCTGTTGGGGCAGCTTTGATCTATCAAGCGTTCCTACTCGTACTTCAAATTTGCCCCGACTTTTTGGGCTGCACCGGCGTGAAAAGAAGAAGGAGAAAAAGAGGAAAGAGAAAGAAGAAAAAGAAAATTGTGATTTTTCCCGCAGACAGATCAATTTCCTGGCCAACTCATAGCGGAGGCCTGGCCTATCCATCATATCTGATGATGCGGGCGGAGCGGGGAGGGCATAACATCTGGAGCTGCCTCCCGTGCCGTCTTCGGACGGTCCATAAAGCACACGCTACGGGCCTCACCTCAGTCTTAGGTGAGGGAGCGGAAGAAAACTCATCATCACCCGACATGCTTCACATTCTGTCTGAAGTGTAACCATGTCGTCGATCAGTGCACGTTGGTCTGCCTCGACAGCTTGAGAAACTAAGACGAGAGAGAGAGAGAGGGAGAGAGAGAGAGAGAGAGAGAGAGAGGAAGAGAGAGAGAGAGAGAGATTGGTTTTTAACTCCTGGCCTTTGGCGAAGGTCGCAACAGGGCAAAACAACTCCTCGAAACGCAAGTAAACGCCCAACCCCCTGCTCATGACCCAGGTTACTCTATGCTAGATGGATCTGTGGAAAAACTCAAGTTGAATGAATCGGGAAGGCAGAAATTAGAAAGAAAGAATTCCACGCACCAGGCAGAGCACGCAGAACCATATTCTGGCTTTTTAGCTTAGTGCTTACGGGTCATCGTGGTTGTGGCTGTCTCTGTAAACAAAGCCCTCGTCAGTTTTCGAGCAATTTCTCCTGGGGACTGAAACTGAAAGTAAATATTGATGAGAGCTAGAGCATAAATCCACCCAAAAATCTCCATTTTGAGAAAAGCTGCCAATCACAACAAATGAACTGTTAATTAACATTGTGAAAATAGTGGCGAACTAGAGAGGGCACCCTTTCTAAGACTGACATGTTTTTCCACACGATTCCTCGTTGAGCAGCCTGGAGAGTCTTGAAATCCAGTTCGTTCTCCCTCCCGCTTTCATTATGAAGCAGATCTCTCCAGAATCCCAGGACATCTTTTCCCTTTCAAGACTAGCAGCAAATGAAAGACAGGTTGATCCCCTCAGGCTGTACGTGTGCAGCCCTCGCTGTTTCCACTCAATCTGCCCGTGCCGCATTTGGCTAATGAATGGGAATCATGGCTCAAGGTGCTAATCGTTGATGGGGTTCTAAACGACTGCAGCTTGGTTCAGTGTAGGTCACGATGCTGCGCTCCTGGTGACACAAATTGGAACTCTTTCGAACTGTTCTCTTGTTACTCCGTTACTTCTGTTATGACAGTTTGTGAGATGAAGTTGATTCCGTGAAGGATACTAGGGGAATCTTTTAATGATAATCTTTTGTGATTCGGATCTCTCACGAAAAGCGTGCTTTCGTTCCAATGGAAACTTTCTTTCACGGGTTGCTGTGTCCAACAGTGATTGTTGACACAAGCAGCGAGGAAAGAAGATAAAGGTAGTACAATTATCATGGTGTTTACGTTAAGGTGAAAGCCAGAACTAAACTCAAAGTATTTTTTTCCCAGATGTGGCATAACTGACAATGCAGAAGTTGCGATACACCAATAACGAATGAATGTGTGGTGTGAATGAGGCGTGGCAAAATCACGCTTACTCCTCTACTGACGACTTTGTTTGATGGCATAATACGACTGATTGATAGATTATTGATATGTAGCGCCCAGGGAACAACTAAGGTCACGCCAGGGCAAAACGCAATTCATCCTATCACAAACAGAAGTTTGATTCACGATTATGACTCACAGTACTTTGAGGATGAAGATGATTGTGGAAAATGAAGTTGAATGAATCAGGAAGGCAGAAATCAGAAACGCAGAATAGGCGAATTCTGACCGATCTGATAAGAAATAACCTTAGACAGGTCTGGGCTGTCTGCTAAGGGAACCTCAATATCTGCATCAGGGACACCACACAGCACGAACAGTCATGTCATATGAGCGCGAACAGTCATGTTATATGGGCACGCACAGTCATTTCATATGGACATGAACAGCCATGTCATATGGACACGAACAGCCATGTCATATGGGCACGAACAGCCGTGTTACATGGGCACGAACAGCCGTGTTATATGGACACGAACAGCCGTGTCATATGGGCACGAACAGCCGTGTCATATGGACACGAACACTCATGTCATATGGGCACGAACACTCATGTCATATGGGCACGAACAACCGTGTCATATGGGCACGAACACTCATGTCGTGTGGGCACGAACACTCATGTCATATGGACACTCTTAGGACTAGAGAGAGAGACTGCCAGCACCGCGGTGTACCTACCTGTTTAATCACTAACCTGCCGCTTCGTACAAACGCTAGACTCAATTTGTAAAACACGACATGGGAAGAGAGTCAGGCAGGAAATAAGGGGTGGATACATAGCTATATCTCTTTGAGGCCCCCATCAACAGGAAACCATGCTAGGAAGACACATCGCTGCGCTGTACCCAAAGGCCGGGATGCTGGCGGGATGACTGATTTACTCACGCCATGTGGCCCGATAATTCATCGATGCCTCCCCAGGCTGTCAATAGGCAAAAAGGGGGAGCTCCTCCCTCAGGTATTTCTGGCCAGTTAACACGCTGTTTACACCAGCCCGACACGGCACACATAGCTTTCGGGACGGGGTTTTACAGTCTTGCAAGTCTTGTTCATGCACGATTTGGGCTAGGTAGGCCAAAGAATGTCTACGGGGGAAGGTAGCATATGATATCATGCGGGAAAAAGCATCGTAACTGCGATTTACAAGTGATTTCAAGGGTCCATTCGTGGGGTTGAGGGGGCCGGGAGATCTGAGGTGGGGGCGGAGGAGGACTGAATTTACGACAGAGGCTGTGAGCCCTCTGCAATGTGTGTGAAGGTATATAATATCTTCTCGGTGCACTCTCGTGGACATACCGGCATCAAAAGAAACGACAGAGTAGATAGGCTGGTGTGCAAAGCAACCACGAAGATCTAGAGTGTTGAGGAGCTTGAGACACTACATGAGGGCACCAAGTCAAGGATAAGTATACACCACCGATCGCCTGGAGGACAAAGGCGTAGAAAGCGGGAGCGCATCGGTCACCGTTGAAAGGACGAAAGAGGGCCATCGTCACCCAGACCAACAATGGAAGTGTTTCAAAGGTAACGCCGAGGAAACTTCTGAGATATGGTGTAGAGCGCATATCGGCTATCCCGATCACGTAGATACCATCTTGAACTGAACTAATGCAGAAATGTATAGCTTTGATTTTATTAGCGCACTCACGCATGCACACAAACACACACACACACACACACGCACACACGCACGCACGCACGCACGCACGCACGCACGCACGCGCGCGCGCGCACATTGTTACAACCCCACTTATCCCGCCACACACACACACACACACACACCCGACAAACGCAGAGAAGCTCTATTCCCGGCCTGCAGATGTCGGTAAATCTTTCTCAGCCCCCTTTCAGGTAGAAGTAACTCGCTACCAGAGGAGTTCATAATAAACGCTGCTCAGCTCCCGATGGACGAGACGTTCACACCTGAGCGCGTTAGTGGGGGCGCGGGGATTAACCCGGTAACAGATTAGCTCCTCCTTCATAACGCACTGGTGCAGATGCTGCCGCTGGAAGTCTGAAGACTTCCATATTGCACGTTGCGTGTTCTGATGCTGGACTCGATTTGTGCTTGGGCGTCCAGCGGATGTCTGTCATTATAAGTCAGTATCAACGACTTGCACTGATTAAGTGACGGAAGTTTGTCATTTTAAGTCAGTATCAACGACTTACACTGATTAAGTGACGAATGTCTGTTGTTATAAGTCAGTATCAACGACTTACACTGATTAAGTGATTTCTTTATTAGACGGCAGAAGTCTCTGGCCATTTTATAGAGGTGATCGAGAATGACTGTGTTTCAAAATACAAGCCGCTCAAATTCACAGGCATGGGTTTGATCCCGTGCTTGGTTTATGTTATTCTACGCGGTGTGTACATGGTGTAAAAGATGTCAGCAAAACACCATTTAATCCAAATCTATCAGTGCGTCCTGCTTCCGAAATCGATGTGCAGTTTGTGTGTGTGTGTGTGTGTGTGTGTGTGTGTGTGTGTGTGTGTGTGTGTGTGTGTGTGTGTGTGTGTCGTGAGTGTGTGTGTGTGTGTGTGTGTGTGTGTGTGTGTGTGTGTGTGTGTGTGTGTGTGTGTTTGTTTGTGTGTGTGTGTGTGTGTGTGTGTGTGTGTGTGTGTGTGTGTGTGTGTGTGTGTGTGTGTGTGTGTGTTAGGAAACTAGACTTCTCACATGTTTTGTTGACAGGGCCAGACAATAAAATTAAAATTAAAAATAATTTGCTTTAAGGCGGCCACTTTTTTTACATTTTTTACATTTTTTATTTACCGAGCTAGTTTTGTCAGTAAGGACTAGCGGAAATCTGGCTGTCCAAAACCACACCAAGTGTCATAACATGCACCGCCCCTTTGGTGTCGGGTACAAGACGTCCATGCTCGCGTCGCCCAAGGAACCAGCTCGAAGAGGCCACAGGTAGTCATTAGACCAATTGTGATTACTTGACAGTATTTTCTACAGCCAGTCCCCGCTAATCGTTACTGAGGAAAGTCGGATTCTAAAATGAAAATAAATTTAACGGGGCATTTTAAAGCAACATCCTTTTTGTTTTGATCTCCGTAAGTGTCGGAGAAAGATCGGCTTTCTTTGACAAAAAATAATGTTTTCGAGAAGGCTTTTGTTGTTGTTGTTGTTGTTGTTGTTTGCTGCTGTTGTTGCTGCTGTTGCTGCTGTTTTATTTTTGAATGGTTGATCCGAAGGTGCACAAAACAACATATTTTGGATGCGCTGCACCGCACATTCTGTTTCCTTTCTGTTATGCAGCCTGCATCGGGTATTAGGCAATACCGGCAACACCCACGTGTTGACAGTCTCTTTCTGGACATTCAGCTCCAGTGTTTGGTGAAACAGTATTCACGGTGTTCTGCTTCATAAAGATACCACTTGTTTAGATTGCATCAAGGGCAGGGGTCGATGTGATGGAATGAAAATAAAACCTCGCTTTCATTTCCAGCTAGCAGCGATTCTTACTCGCGTAATACCCACAAGAACGAAATCGCAGCCCAGGCGTTTACAAGACGAATCCGAACGCATCAATGAAATCATTGCAGTGGCTCTTTCGACTCATTCCTGTGTTTGTAGTTGTTGCTTCTTGTTTGTGTTCGTTGCGGGCTTCCAGTTTTTGAACACACCCACGTTGGGGGAAAGCCGTGAGTGGATTTGTTTTTCCCTTGGCATTGATCCTGTCTTTTATTTCCATTAGCGAGACTCGTAATCACCGTGCTTGTCTCATTCGGATAAGCTCTGCTTCTCTTGCAGTCTGCGACTTCGGTGGCTGGAGTTTGTTGACTCAGCTTCCCCATCACCTCATAGATTACGTTGGTATATCGAGATATTTTGCTCCCGCGCCTTGTTTTTATTTCAAAATTAACATTAATTGCCCAACGGGATATAGTTGAGTGTGGAACAGGGGAGATTTGATCACTGTAAGGACTCGTTAAGGTTTGTGCGTTGGGTTTCCGCTGTCGGGGAAACGTAGCATTAGATTTCCGACCACTGTTTTTAATGCAAAATAGCAAAATATGTCGTGGGTGAGATGCTTGCTGGGCGTGGATTCAGACATACGTCACTCCATGTATTACTGAACGAAGAACATTATCTATCAGTCAGTCTGGGAGTGAGACTCTTCAGGCTGAAATCAAGACTATTTTGAGAGTTGTAGCCTACAAAGCCTTCAGTTTTATGATGCATTGGAAATAGGCTTTATGGGATATCAGACAATTCCATGCCTCTACAAACTCGTGTCTGTCTAGTGTCTCAACATTTTTGTAGACCAGCTTTCCCAAACCTCTCCCTCCCTGTGTTCCTTCACTTCTTCGTGTCTAATATTCAGGGCGTAAAAAGGCTTGGGGAAGTTCGAACAAAAAAGGAAAAAGTGAGAAACACAGTCAGCTTCCATACTCGGCACCAGGAATGAGTGGCGTGGCCGAGTGGTTAAGACGCCGGGGGCTTGCGCGTTTGAATCCCAGTCCGGGCAGTGACTTTATCCCATCTCGCAGCTGGATTTCCCTGGGAAATCAACCCGAACTTCCTATGGGAAATATCAGCTAGGACTTCCCTGGGAAATCAACTAGAACTTCCCATGGGAAATATCAGCTAGGACAATCAACTACAAAACAAAATGAAACGAAAATACTAAACAGACAATGGGAAAACCTTGCTAATCTGTTTGAGACACCAACAGGCAACAGGCCAACATTTGAGAGCTGTGAGAATTATAGGCAGACACTTCGTAAGAATAAATAACTGATTGGTTGTTTGTGTTTGTTTGCTTTTTTGTTTGTTTTTTAATCACGAGGACCCAGAGCTGCGAAGGATTCTTTCTTCAAAGCCTGGAATGGGTCAGAATATAGTTTTGCATGCTTTACCTATTGCCAAGAATTGTAGCTTCCAAATTTCTGCCTTTTTGGTTCATTCGATTTTGTTTTCCTATTTCTCTTAAGACAGAAGGTGACGATGTGTCATGAATTGTGAAATGACACAAATCCCCCGCCTTTCTTTTATAACTGTGGTCGAAAAGCACAGATAACACATTGCAAACTCCGTCTTGGCATAAGCGACCTAAATTATGACCTATTAAACAGACACTTAACAACAAATAGCTCTTGTGATTGTGGAGAAAGAATACACTGCCCACGTTTTACACACGTACGTCAAAATACCATATTCAGACTCCCTGCAAATTTGCTAAACATTACTACCATCCTGCAAGGGGATCCAAACATATCAAACAATATGAACTCATTAATATTTAAAGCTGTCAAAGACCTCATTGCCCAGTCCGGTCGTTTTGCCATGGAATGACAAACTCAACTAAACAGTTACTGGCACAAGAGCATTTTCTCTCTCTCTCTCTCTCTCTCTCTCTCTCTCTCTCTCTCTCTCTCTCTCTCTCTCTCTTGATTTTTGATTGATTTTTGATTGATTTTTGTTGTGGTTTTCATATTGTTTAATATAAACATACATACCCGTTGTTGCAAAATGAATTTAGTAAATTATGTTTGTGAGCATTTACAATAAGCCTAGCTTGTTTAATGCTCATACGATGATTTTGATTGTCCATATTTTCATGAATGTAAATAAACTTTGTTTAAACCAATTGTGAGTCATGTTTTAAGCTCTGAGTTCATCACTTGATTGTGTTCACCCTAATATGACCTTTGCGGTTGACAGCCCGTTATGTGCACCAAGGAACTTAAGAAAACTGTTTCCTTTCTTTTACGTTTCTGACAGCTTTGTTGGTCGATCACCCTTTCGACCTGGTGTGGAGTAACTGAACGTATGAGGTGACCCTGTGCGGATGACTGGACTTAAAAGCCCAAGAAGTAACTTCCTCTGTGTTGTGAGCCGATTTGGCCTAGCGGTAAGGCGTTAGGCTGGTAAGCGGAAGGACCTCGGTTCGATACCGCTTCGGCTCTCCTTTCTTTTCAAAAAGGTTGTGGTTTGTGGACACTGTCTTGTGACTTTGTCCATCATTTCCTACTGGAACATTAAAATGGCTCTCATCGCTGCCCATCTTAATGCAGGAATCATTCTGGTAGTGACAGTGTAGCGATAGGTATATAACCTCCCTCTCCCCCCACCTCCATACCCCCCTCCCCCCTTCTCCCCGTCCCTAATAAGCCTTATGGTTTCGGTGGACGTTAAGCACCATGTTTACTTCCTTCCCCTGTGTTGCCGTCACCCAATGTTCCTGTGTGCAGTGACTTCCCACTTCAGCGATTTATGATCCCCTTTCCCCTAACCCTATTCACACAACCGACTCGTCCGAGAAGAGAGAAGAAAACTCGCCGCGGGTGATTACCTAACTCCAGAGCAGAGAGGTGTGGAAGCTGATTATGGCCTGAAGGTTTCCAGCCTGTGCCCAAGACAGGCATGAAATGGCTCTGCTGCCAGTGGGAGTGGGAGTCGGCGAGAGATATCACACCTGGGCAGGTACTCCAGGTAGCAACACAAGCCAGACGTTCGCACCTCTCCACCCGCAGGTAGCTAAAGGTTTACGCTTGCGTCCGTCGGCAGTGCTGTAAGCCAGAGAGCTCTTGCTAGTCGGGAGTTGCTGTCGTCGTCTGCATGTGGCCAAATGTTTACTGCCTGCCACGTCTCGTCGTCTATTACAGGGTTCTTTGTTTATCTGTTGTGGGGGTATTTCGGGTGTTGAGTTCATCATGAAACTGTAAAAACAGACTAAATAATTATAGGTTAACCTCATTTTTGTGGGAAAAGTTCTGTTGTCGGATAAGCTTTTTCGCGCGCACGCGGCCTAAGAACAGCCCTTGCGTGCGCACGTACACAGCCTAAAACAGGAAAGAGTCCTCTCCCCACCCCCCACCCCCATGCCAAACGAACCTACAGAAACTTCAAACTCCTCACCTCTCAGCGTACAGTTTTGTTGTTGTTGCTTTTGTTTGTTTGGTGTGGTTTTGGGCCGTGTCTGAGATCCCTTGTCAGGTGATACCTGATCTGACCTGCCTTCATTTGGCAATTAGAGGCATACATTGCCCTGTGGATTAGCTGGGCCATAAGCTTGCAGGCTGTGCTGACGGAGTGTGTGTCCACCCGGCCGTTCGCTCGTGCCTACCAGTAGGCTAAAACACAGGGATTTGCAACTTCCGGGGAACACGTTTCAAGTTTATTTGACGTTTGTGCTGGCAGTAGTTTTGCTTGACACGGACCACTGATCTAGCTCAAGTTTATCGCATCGCCCCCCCCCCCCCCCCCCCCCCCCCCCCGCCACACCCCCCCCCCCCCTCGCCCCACCCGCCCGCTTTGAGTAAAGTGCAGATGAAGCCCTGAAGAGGGAATTGTTCGTAAAGGCAGAGATCTAGCACAGTGTAGTGTCCTTGGTAAGGAGCCCAGTCTACAGTGGAAAATGGGACACTTGCAACTCTCCAGTGCCTTGGTCGGTCTTGATGGAAATGGACTTGACTCAGAGTTACACAGCAGTTTTTAGTCTGTTGGTTGCTTGTACGGAAACTCCTTTCTATCGTGCTTCCACGACGGCGATGTTTCAACGAACAACAGCCGTGACCGAGTTTGAAAAAGAATCATCAAGTCAGTGCTCTGCTGCTGCCTACGGGTTCAACGGCTCAAGGGAGAAGAAAATGGGTGGTGAAGGAGGCCAGTGGGGAAGCTTTGTTGATGTTGTTTTGCGGCTGGGTTTAGTAGGGGAGATGGAGCTCGAACAAAAACTGTCAGACGCATTTGTACCTCATCAAAGTGTGCGTGTACAAGCAGTAAATACTCAGCATAACTTCTGTTGTTCCGGGAGATGTGTACGCTTCTCTCACTGTAAGCGTCTATATAGGCATCTGCTCTGCTAGCGCTAGGACTGTGCTTATTGTTAGGTCATAGATTTATTTGATATTTTTCTTCGGGAAAGACATCTTAAAAAGAAGAATGTATGCACATGTATTTGTTCTGTACTCTTGTTTATGTAACCTGTGTTCTGCGCTATGGTGGTTGTGTTAAACTACACTTTAGAATCTTGACCCCAATGAATTTTGTTCTAAATATGTCTTGGGGAATGTGCCTGGAAGTATCTTTGTCACCTGTAAACAAGTGAAATGTAAATCTTGAAATGTGCTGATTACTGAGTGGTTTGGCTTCTCTGTGTCTCTCTGTGTCTCTGTGTGTGTCTCTCTCTCTCTCTCTCTCTCTCTCTCTCTCTCTCTCTCTCTCTCTCTCTCTCTCTCTTCTTCTTCTTCTTCTTCTTCTTCTTCTTCTTCTTCTTCTTCTTCTTCTTCTTCTTTCTCTCACTTATTGATTGTGTTGTGTTTAGAACTCTGAGTCAGCATTTTACTTGTGTTTTGGTGACTTGCGTTTCGACCTAGTATGGAGTAACTATGAATGTGTGATTTGTCCTCAGGTGACCCTGTGCAGTTGACGTGACGTAAAACTCAAAGAACTAACTAACTCACACACAATAAAAGGAGTTATTTGCAACAGATTATTGATGCTAATGCACCCTTATAGCTGAATAGCTGGCTCCTAATCCCGTGTGTTGTTGGCCGAATCTCTACGAATTGGAGAATGGCCATGGTTGCTGACGCAGATTCCTGTCAGTCAGTTTGACTGGTCAACACCGGGCGGAATTCTGACAAACGGCGACGGTCAAGACTCGTTAGGGGTTACCCGTATCTCCTCACCCCCTTCACAGAGGCATCAAACAAGTTGGCCCTAATTCCACCCAGCTGGACTGACCATTCCCCAGTTCCTCAAATGACCACTACACCTACACCTCTCTGTTTCCCCAGAGAAGCAACTGACTGACCGTGTGGCCTTCGTTAGGGTGTGGGTGGCCGGGCTGCGCACGGCAACTGACCGCCCTTCATTCATTTCCTCACCTTCCACCGCCCTGACAGGCCCAAGTAGTCACACCTGGATAGGTAGGTATGGGTAGGTGAGTGGAGCGAAGCAGATGGCGAATAAATTCTTTCCATTACACCTCCACTACAATAGAGAGGAAGCTTAACTCGTCTGTGGTTCGTAGGTTGTACAATGTACATCGGCTTCACCGTTGTGCAGTTTTCAGAGGCCCACTTCGGTCTGCTGAAGTTTTTAGGGCTGCATTTTGCACTTGAAGTTCTGCCTGTCATGAAATGGCAGATAGATGAAGGCAGCTGATGATAACTTTTCGTTTTACTGTCATGGGTTTGAGTGCGGCACACATGGGACTCTTGGACTGAGCTCGCGTGTAGAACGGAATTAGTATAGAATGGCTTCAAAACAAGCAAACAAATAGTGTCCAAACCACCCAGGCTTGGGATGTCATGTTTTTGTTGAGCTCGGTTAATTGACACATTTTGAACTGACTGTTCCATGACGATTAAAGTAAGTTTAGTTGGTTGGTGCTTATTTTGAACTTCCTGTTCGATGACGATTAAGGTAAGTTTAGTTGGCTGGGCTCAAAGCACCAGCCAACTGAACTTACTTTAATCGTCATCGAACAGTCAGTTCAAAATGTGTCACTTACGATCGAGATATTGTGATGTGCGATTAATATCAGTTGTTACAGCGCATCACGTTTACTGGAAGAATACAAAGGAAACAGAAAGAACTAACTAGAGAAATGGAGAAAAATGAAGGAAAACAAGCTTTTTTTAGCTTTTCTTTTTGTCGCTTGACGTATCGAGATTTCACCGGTAACACCACGCCAGCAGGAAACGAAGTCTAGAAAAAAGGAAGAAGAGTAGTGTTTTTTTGTGTGTTTTTTTTTGTTTTGTTTTTGCGGGAGGGTGGGGGGGGGGGGGGGGGGGGGGGGCAGGTAGGAGCGCAATTTCGGGTTAATTAGGAATTTTCTGCAAGTCGTTGGGTGTTGGGAAATGTTGGCGCAGCTGAGGCAAGGAATACCTTTACTGCCGGGTGGAATAATTCCCTGGGATTTAGCGTAGCCCCCGTTTTTTGTTCACCGGGCATGTAACTAGGGCAACGGAATGGTGAACACGTGTCACAGCGAACAAAAGAACTGAGGTGTAGCGAAATCAGTTCCTGGGGATCAAGTCTGGAACCAGGTCCCTGTTACTCCGATACGTTTGATGTCAATTTTGGGAAAAAGGCCCAGAAGGGAATTCTTTGATTCTCCAAACATGTCACACATCCGCTTGGCATGTTTCGCTTCCCGTGCCAAGTCTGTTCGCAAAGGAACAAAGCAAGTCTTTCGGACTTTTTGTTTTCAACCGTATTTTATTTCCAGCAATAGATCACTCTTCGAATTTTTCTTTCTCTCTAAAAAGAAGAAGAAAAAAGGAAAAGGTCTGGCTTTTTTAGGCATAGGCCTCTTTGGTTGAACTTTGAAAACAAGGGTTTCATTTCTTGAGAGCATGATGACCAGTTTGGTATAATTTTGGTATCGCGGGCAAAGCAATATCTGTCAGCAAATAACACACACCATTTAGAGATACTGAAACAGCTGACATGGGAACTGCTTAACAGCTTGTGTTCCAAGAAAACATTGTTAATGCAGACGGAATCAAGAAAACATCGGAAGCAATTAAAAGCGTCATAATTTTAAGCAAAATGGATATAAATTATTCTAACATCCCGTCAACAGAATCTTCAAACTGCTGATCCACGTTGGAGTACCACAGACGCAGAAATTAAGGTATTAGGATCGTAGGATCCAGAGCTATCAAATAATAGAAAATAACTGCAATAATAACAGAGGTTTTTTGAGTGCCTCATCTGGTTTGGGTTCAAAGCTCTTCACAACTAGCGTTAGGCTACAAACGACAACACGAACAAAGCACGTACAGGCGCTCGACAATAGTACAACAGCTACAAACAAAATAAAAGTAAGACTAATGCAGGAAGGGGAAGGAGCAAAAGAAGCATAGTCATGATGCTTCGCGTTGACATGACAATCGCAGTTCACTGGGCATTACATGTCACGAATCAATCAAAATGCTGAAGATGGTGACTGTATGGTAGAATAATGTTTTGTTTGTTAGCTGATGCTTTGAGCCTATGCAGTCAACCACATATGGTTATACCAGGGCTAATGGTAGAAGAAGATGACGAAAATAGACAAGAAGAGCTGGTTCAGCCCGACAGAAGAAACAGTTTTAAAGTCACTACCATTGAGTCCTGTGTTTACCGTCGACCCATCGGCGTCTGACATCTATAAAGTTTAACCGGAAAAGTGTCCCATTATTTCTTTTACTTCCATGTTGTCAGGATCCGTGTGCTTTACCGGAACCTCGGACACGTGCAGTAGGTACCTTCCGTCGCTCCCTGTACGGTTCCATCGAACGCACACAGTACCAGAGGATCTTGAATAGTTTCGTTTTTATCACCAGTTCTTACATTTGCATTCAGTGATTGAGAAGATGCAGGATTCAAACAGCTGTAACTGTTATGTTACGAGCGTGTGCAACGAAAGGTCTCTGGGCAGTGCACATAATTATATGCGAAAGCGGGAAAACTTGTGTGTGTGTGTGTGTGTGTGTGTGTGTGTGTGTGTGTGTGTGTGTGTGTGTGTGTGTGCACCATCGCTTTGTTGGTCCAGTCTGTCTTAAATTTCAATTTGTCTTACGTTTCACCCAGTTTTGTAACAGAAGCATCAACAGACATTTGCAAAACTCTCTTTACACACTTTTTTTCAAAACTGTTTCATTTCCACAAACTGGTACTTGTCCCAGCTCTGTAAAAGCTACGTTTGCACAGTAAGATCTACACAAATGGGCCAGTTTGCTCCAGTTGTGTATCAAAGACAAGAATCAGCTTTTTCATTGTTTTACTTGTTTCCTCGGTTTCGTAACGAAGACTTGATTGGGCTGTTTGATCCAACTGTGCAACAGACACAACAGACGATATTAGGTTTACACAGATTGGACTATTTGACCCAGCTGTGTAACAGAGACAACAGTCGACATTTGCGCGGCCATGTTTACGCAGATTGGGCTATTTGACCCAGCTGGGTAACAGAGACACAGTCGACATTTGCGCGGCCTGGTTTACACAGATTGGGCTGTTTGACCCAGCTATGTAACAGAGACACAGTCGACATTTGCGCGGCCTGGTTTACACAGATTGGGCTATTTGACCCAGCTATGTAACAGAGACACAGTCGACATTTGCGCGGGCATGAAAGCAGAGCGCAACGTGATAGCGTAGGACCTAAAAGAGGCAGTAACCAGTAATTGACTACCAGATTTTAACGACGCGATGTTTCAATGTCGTCTGCAACCGTGCCAGAACCACTATCGACTATCTTCAATTCCCTATTCCCAACCCCGCTGTAACCCTGTTTCCAGTCTCGGAAATCCGGCCGAATATGTAGCAGTGTGCTAAGACTAACTTAATGAGTTGAAATAAAACCAAACGAACGTAAAAAGGGGGAAACGACTCGCACAAAAGGCCGCGCATTTCATTCGTGAACGGGGTGTTATTGTTGTAGTGTGTCGTAGACAAAACGTCAGAAAATGGGCTTCTGTGTTTTAATGACTTTGTAAACGAGGAGAGTTCTTCCTGCTCGCTCGCATAGTGAAATTGTAAGTTTTTGATTCTATTTAAGAATGTGATCAAGAATTGGATCGCAAAACGACTAGCCTTTTCCCCCTAATATCATCAATTAAGATAATTTCACAAGATAGACACCGTTCAATTTTGACAAAAAGGGAAACATAATTTCCCATGACTATGTTTCGAAAGGAGACCGTGAGTTTGTCCTTTTCATCATAGATGAACATAATTATGTCTAACACGTTCAGTTGTTAAGTTTATTTGCAGTTTACACGTACTGTTTACATTGCTGGCTCGGGATCAAAAGCCCCTTTTTCTTTGTCTGTACACGGGCCCTTATGTCGGGGCCCGAGGACGTTTACGTTTAGTCTGCAGGCAGTATGGTATATACAGTAAGTTCACCCCTCTCGTTTGTGAAGAGGGCAGACAAAGTAAATAAAAAGAGAGCCATCTACGAGAGTAGATCTGTCTATAGTTCTTCCCCCGCATCTCTCCAGCTCGTATTTTGAGCACGAGATTATTAAATGGCTGAAGACAAAGATACGTAGCTTTGATTAGAGTTTTATTCTCGCCAAATGACACACTAGGAAAATCTCTGCTGAAATATCTTGCATCCAGAACAACCCACCCAACCCCTGCGTACAACTCAGAACTGTGTAGATATGCAAACCGTAATGCAAAGATGGTTACCTTGACCCATATAATAGTACAACGCCTCTCTCTCTCTCTCTCTGCCGTCCTCCCTCCTCTCACATACACAAACACACAACCTCTCACTTCCATCCCCACCTCCCTTCTTAACGGTATCAATAGAGTAAGCGCAATTGGAAGAGGGGAAATTATACAGAACACGAGCGGGATGATGCGGAGGTAAATGCGGGAATCTGGTATACAGTGCGCTAATTGTGTCCGTCTTGTCTGGCCAGAAGAGATGGTAATTGCCTGAGCCACTCGTGATTAGCAGCCGGGCTGAAGCCTCTCGCGGCTGTGGAGAGAAGAGCTTTGCTGGCAACCTTGTCAGTGGACCAACTTGGCATCTCTGGTGCCCCCAAATCAGGGAGTTAGCAGGTGACAGCAGACATACTAGGTACCCCCCTTAGTCCAAATTCAGGCAGTTAGTTGGTGACGCCCACGTGCTTTTCTTCTCCCCTGTCCCAGATTCACCATGAGAGCCTGCTATTGATTGATAGAACACACCCCGTCCATTCCACGATCATCGAAAAGTCCGCTGGCAGCGCTGACAGTAGTAGCATCGACTTTATCCCGCAACAGTCAACATTTCCAGAGAACTCCTTGTCCCACCATTGTAATAACCCAAGTATGCTGTTTCAAAGACACGCTGAGAATCGTAGAGGGGCGGCATTTGACTATCAATCAAACTTCGCGCCAGCGGACTGACCGCAGAACGCGCCGCAAGTAGTTTTAGCGGAAAGGGGAGTGGGGGGGTGGAGGGGTGGGGGCTGTCAGTGAGGTAGTCGGAACTCACAAGAGGTAGCCTAAATTCCACATACATGAAACCAAAAGGGGGTGGAAGGGGTGGCGGTGTGGGGGACCAGTCATAACCACCTCCAAATCTTGTGACCCGTGATGTTCAGGTGCTTTCTGCAGATTGCAGTGTGCCCAGCTACGTGGTGGTATCGCATCGGGCCTTGATCAGTAGAAAATGCTGTCATTTTGGGGTATTGCTGTATCCAAAACTACGTGGTATAGATTAGCATTATACCGAGCTTAACGTTATCGGATATCAAGCTGAGATAGGGGAGTATCCATTACTGCGTTGTCGTATCGCACCCAGCCTACATCAGAATGAAATTATGTAATTCTTTGACAGTGTTATATCCATAACTGCGTGGTGTAATGTTGCACTGAGCCTGTATCAGTGTTTCTCATTCTGCGATAGTGGTATTCCTATGAAAAGCATTGTCGGTACTGACGACGCTTAAAGTCTACCCGGTGATGTCTTCCAACAACTCTTGAGTAATTTAAAAGTTGTTCATATAGTTCCGGTAACCGATTCACGGTAATATCAACCCGGCAACAAGGGAGTTAATTAGCGTTTAAATGACGTCACAAGAATACAGCCACAAAGACATGAGTGACCTACGGTAACTCTCACCTGGCATGAGACTAAATACAAGGTACATAAACCACCAGAGGTACATCCTCGCTGTGAGCCGGTTTGGCCTAGCGGTAAGGCGTTAGGCTGGTAAGCAGAAGGACCTCGGTTCGAATCTGCTTCGGCCCTCCTTTCTCTTCAAAAGTTGTGGTCTGTGGACACTGTCTTGTGACTTGGTCCCTCACAATTATGAAACATTAAAATGGCTCTCATCGCTGCCCACCTTAACGCAGAAGTCATTCTGGTGGTGACAGTGTAGCGATAGGTATATAATCTCCCTCTCCCCCCACCTCCATACCCCCTTCTCCCCGTCCCTAATAAGCCTCATGGTTTCTGTGCACCATGTTTACCTACTTTACATCCTCGCGGTAATATCAAAAACCGATTGCGCAAGAACATTGCCCATTGATTTCAGTTACTCTGTGTGTAGTTATTGAAGGCCAGCCACTCTTTTCAGCCCTTGGTTTTGAGCCATCTTCTCTGGCAGGCAGCATTAATAGTAGTCCAGTACTGGCCAGAGGTGACATATAGAGAGAACGGCAGACAGATATTCAGATATCTTCTTCGGCAGCATAAGCAGTACCAGTAGTGTGGCACTGTCCTGAAGTGACAGGACACATAGAGAGATGAGATGAGATATACGGACTGGCAGGCAGAGAGGCGGGTGAGCGGGCGGATGGCTGGCTGGCTGGATAGGTAGGTAGGTAGGTAGATCATTGACACCATTAGTAGTAGTCTCGTACTAGTCAGATGTGTCAGCATACATAAATCAGATCTTAGTAGTAGTAGTCTATTACCGGTCATATAATGTTATGTGGCAGGATAGACAGGTGTCGATAGATCAGACAGACATATACTGATATGGATAGGTAGATAACGCACCTGATAAGGATAAGAGTAGTAGTGGCCTAGTACTAGATAGGTGTTACAGGATAAGTACTTTCACTGTTAATAACATCTTGTTAATCGCCAGGTGGCAGAAAATAGAAGGAGTGTGGCAATGCACGCTAGTGTTATCAACTATGTAATTTTTGAACTGGTTGTAACACCTACAACACCTACCTTTTCATTTAATTCTTTAACGTCTGTGCGCAAACCATCCCAGAGAGAGAGGGGGAGTTAGAGTGACAGTGTGGGTGTGTTTGTGGGTGTGCTTGCGTGATTCTTTTACACAAGTGTCCATTTTACTAATGACGCAAACTGTTTTTAAGCAGAAACTTGTGTGTATGCGTGCGCATTTATTTTGTTTCTTTTGGGGAGAAAAAAGAGCATAATCACCTTTGCTTTGTTTTTCTTTATTTGCGACAGGAAAATAACTAGGGATTTTTATGCTTTTCGATACCAGTTATTCAAACACGCCAAAAGAAAAGAAATGAAAAGCTGCTTTGGTGTTTACTTAAGAAGGAAAAAGGGGGAGTTTACAGTGCGACTTAATAGCACAAACAAGCCATTGCTGTTTTTGAACGTGAAACTTAATACACCATGCAGTGTCGAAATTCTTGCCATCGGAGCTAAAAGAAAAGAAAATCCTATCCGCAAATCAAAATTGTGGGCTGAGGCGCAGTGAGATGTGTTTTTTATACATCCATTTCGGCCTCCAAGCTTTTTTTACCCAACTAAACTGATTATACTTTCTCTCTTTTCTTGGCCGGCTAAATCTCACGAGACATTTTTTCATCCTTTCTTCTTCTTCTTTTTAACTTTGCGTAAAATGCTTGTATCAGTTTCGGTTCTTTATACTTAAGGGATATATCCTACTCTTTTTCAGCAAGTTTCATGGAAAGATATGAAAGTTTATCCTTTCTTTCCTTCCCGTCCTCCCCCCTCCCCTCTCTGTCTGTCTGTCCGTCTCTCTGTCTCTGTCTCTCTGTCTCTGTCTGTCTCTATCTCTCTGTCTCTGTCTCTGTCTCTCTCTCTCTCTCTCTCTCTCTCTCTCTCTCTCTCTCTCTCTTCTCTCTCTCTCTCTCTCTCTCTCTCTCTCTCTCTCTCTCTCTCTCTCTCTCTCTCTCTCTCTCTCAACTGACTGTTGGTATTACTTACTACTAGTGTCTGTAGGTAGCGCCTCTTTCGGATGAACTTCGGACGTACACAGAAGGAAGAAAAACGCTTTTTCTCATACCTTTATACACAGACACTTTTCTGTCTGTCTCTCTAGCCCCCCTTCCACGTCAATAAATAACATTAAGGCAAACTACGTGAGGAAAATCGTATCACCTTAGCATCATGCAAATTATGTTTAGTTTTTTGGTTGTTTTTGCTGAGACAAGTGAGCTAGTCGGAAATGGCACAAATGGTGCCTGATCACCTTGATTTGTATAATTTGAGAAGCCTTTCGCGATCTTTCACCAAACGCTTTTTTTCTCTTTCCTTCTTTCTTTTCTTCCTCTTCTATTTTTTCCCCTGTTCTTTTCTTTTTGTCACGAGATTCGAGCTCTGATTCCTAGCTCCTCTCTACACCGTGAGATATCGATTTTTGGCTAAATCTCTTGAAATTACAAGTTTCAACCTTCTACTTTTATTTTTGTATGTGGAGCTGAAAAGTTTGTTTTGGAACAGTTTTATTGATTTGTAAAAGGAAGCCCTTTTTCGGCTGTTTAAATGTTTATGGTTGAGGACTTGGCTGTGGTTTCTATGAACTTCCAAAGGGGTTTTCTCTATTCGAATACGAAGAGTCATGATTAACGGAATGAGCTTACTCTCTGATTCAAAAGGGACTAAAAAACCAAATAGTTCGCGTGTGTGTGTGTTTGTGTGTGTGTGTGGTGGGGGGGGGGGGTGGGTATGGGATGCGCGCGTATAGTATTGACACCCTCCCCTCTCTCTCTCTCTCTTTCACTGTAATGTGTGTGTGTGTGTGTGTGTGTGTGTGTGTGTGTGTGTGTGTGTGTGTGAACGCATTCAGACAAGCACGCGAATTGTACATTGCAAAAATCTAAGTGCAATTCCTAGAAGCAAAAGAAATGAACTGTTCATAGCCATCCATGCTAACGTAGTCTGTTTTTGTATACGAATCCGAAGAGGGTTCACCCTCTTTGATGATTCTTACTTGAAGCATATATGTTTATTAGACGAGCCTTGAATCTTACCAAATTTAAAATCGACGAAGAAAAAGGAAAAAAAGAAGAAGGGCGTTTTAAAAATATACAGCAACAAAAGTACTTACCCATTGGTGAAGTCTGGAGAAATCGTTGGAAATCCAAAACGAATCGGTAACCGAGAACCCGCCGAGGTCAAGTACTCACAAGTTAGACACAATCAAAATGAGCAAACTCCGTATTGCGAATCACTTCACACTGATGCTGGCTGAATTCACACCAAGTCACTGTCTCCCAGCCTCAGGACACACTGCCCTAAATTAATCATCCATTATCTCCTCCTCCAGGTCGATCGTTATTGTCGCTTCAACTCCCTCCTCCCCATTCAACCTCAGCGCTTTCTGAGAACACGGTACAGTAGATGGATAGATTAGCGCAGGTATTGAAGAATCTCACAATGTATTGTGAACATTAAACACTGAAGGAGTTAGCATACATGGTACTATGTTTGTGTGTTATGCCCCTCTAAAATCAAACTTTAACACAAGAAACAGAGGCAGAATTGTTTTCTTCTCCAGAGCACGCAGGCTTTCTATCTTTTCCACCGTGAAGTCAGTTGTGAGAAAAGTGTAGTGGGAAGTGAAAGTAAAGGCCAGCAGCAATACAAGTGAAAAGGAGGGTGAGCCACAAGAGATGCGAAGCCAGCCAGTACAGTGTAGTTCCACAATTGACGGTTTTGCTGTGGTGCAGAGCTTGGTCGACTTGTCTGCGGAGTCGGAAAGAGCGAGAGAGGACTTCGCGTGCTGCTCAGAGCTCCTTCCTCTGTGTGCTCTTTTTCGCTGGCATCCCTCTCAGTCAGTCAGTCAGTCCTTCGTGTTTCTTTGCTCTTGTCTCTGGATTGTTCATTCATTCACTGCCTCCTCCTGTCCTAGCGCTCCCTTCCATTCAGGCAAAACACGGGTGTGGATTCTGAAAACAATGTTTTCTCCCAGTTATATTCACACATAGCCTTGCTCATGCTCTTCACATCATTATGTAATGCAATATAAGCGTAACACGCAGTAGGACAGGCCGCTCTCCCGCCAGCTCCGTCTCCTTTTCGTGTCAGTCGTCGGCTTGCGCCTGTCAGAAATGAAGCATGCAGCTTTTGAGACTTGGAAACAGGGAATGTTGAATATTATATTACTGCATACGTATATATGTACTAAAACTTGGAAACAAAGACTGTTGAATAACTGTTGAAGATTAGTGTGTGTGTGTGTGTGTGTGTGTGTGTGTGTGTGTGTGTGTGTGTGTGTGTGTGTGTGCGTGTGTGTGTACACACACACACACACACACACACACACACACACACACACACACACACACACACACACACACACACACACACACGCACACACGCACACACACACACACACACACACACACACACGTAGGCCCTCTCTCTCTCTATATATATATATGATTACTTTTCTTAATTAACAACAGGATTCGCCTGGTGATTCTAGCAGTATTTATGCAAAAGGGCAATTACGTTTGTTTTGCCTGTTTGTTTGTAGCTCTTCAGGGTGCTGCCATTTTGGCTGGTATTTTACCAGTGAATAACACAACAAGGGTTGGCTCGTGACGTGGCGGACGTTTGTGCCACCCATGCCCAGTCTTGTTCATGACGTTAGAGACACAGACTGCCAGACATAAAATGGCAGCGTTCACGTTTTGCGACTTTCAAACGTCGTTTTAATAAAGTAGACTGAAAAACTATTGCGAGTACCCCCTCCCCCTCCCCGTTTTAAAAAGCAGGTCCATTCCTATCAATACGGCCTGTGATGCTGTTTCGCTTGAGGTCTCCTTTAAAAAAAAAAAAGGTGCTAGGTTTGCATATACATCCAAACGCCAGTCTGCTCCAGCTTCGAGATAAAAACAACAAAACAGAGCGGGAAAAAGGAAAAGAAAAGTATGTATGCATGCGTGTGCGTGCGTGCGTGCATGTGTGTGCGTGCGTGCGTGCATATGTGTGTGTGTGTGTGTGTGTGTGTGTGTGTGTGTGTGTGTGTGTGTGTGTGTGTGCGTGCGAGAGAGAGAGAGAGAGAGAGAGAGAGAGAGAGAGAGAGAGAGAGAGAGAGAGAGGAAGTTGTTAATTTCCATGTGTCAGTCAAAACTGTGTTTTGGGCCTGCAAGTCAGTGATGGGGGCAGACGACAACTTTTCTCTCCTTTTCAAAAACAGCAACAATGGAGATATCGAATGAGATAGTAAGTTCGTTTAAAGATTTCACTTTTGTAGACTGTGTGTGATAATTCGGTTATGTTTGATAGACTGCTGCGCACTTTACTCAGTCGACACAGACAACGATTAATGCCTGCACCTGTCCAGCGGAAACGCTCTAGAGTAGAACAGATTGGAAAGAAATGTCTCGGTGACGCGCTGTAGGTTCCTGGACCTACTGGTTGACTTTTATGACTGACAGAAATGCAAATTTGATGATCAAGTTTGTCTCTTAAGAAATAGGTTTTGGGAGATCCTCGGGTTACATTTTGCTTACTAGCGAATTTCAGATGAAAGCTCGCACGCTCGACGGATCGCTCGAGTCTGTAAGAAAATCAACTGAGTACACAAGCTTTGTCATATAATTATTAATAACGAGTGTAAAACTGTACCATACACAGGAAGAAACTGAAAGGTATATCCACCAAACCCGCAGTGCAGCTAATCTTGCATCTGGCTGCTTGACGGAGTTTCTTTTTGTTTGCTGGCTGCTTCAAATTTTGGCGCAGACGACTACTTTGCGCCTCGGGGCATCGGGGCACCAGCTGACACATCCGCTACGCTTGGCACAAGTAGTCCCATAATTTCGAACTTTTGGAATGGTAGTAAGCGCTGCTTACTCGCCCCGAAATACTACAGATTTCAACTAATGATTGCTTTGAAGACGAAGCGTCTCTCAAGGCTGATAATGAAACATTTTAAACCTCGACCTGCGCAGCAAAATTCATCCGCTGCTCGGCGTCTGGACTACGTGATAGAATTGACAAGTAGGCGAGATGCGATGTCGTCTGCAGTCAGATGGCTGTTATTACTATTATATTGTTGTTTATCGACCTTTTGTGCTTTCAGTCGTACACACATAGGCTACACGCACACACATACAGACACATACGCGCGTGCGCGCGCCCGCCCGCCCGGCGTACGTACGTACGCACGCACGTACGGAGAGAGAGAGAGAGAGAGAGAGAGAGAGAGAGAGAGAGAGAGAGAGAGAGAACTACAACCGTGAATTAAATGTTTCCTGTCTGGTTGCGCTACTGACTGGCCATAAGCATCGTTTTACTTCTAGTAATCATAACCACTTATGTACTTTGAAGTTTCAGCCATTAACGTACCGAGCTATACAGCGATCAGCTTTTAAACTGATTGGTCAGCACACTCCAGTTTATTTTAGTATAACGTATTGATTCGTTTTCTAAACTTACTCAACACATCTACCCTGATCGAGCGAGTAAACAGGTAGAAAAGGGCCGTTTCTTATAACAGTAAATTAACAGAAAGTTAATTCTGGAGAAGAAAATTCTCCCGCCGCTCCTGCCGGGCATCGTGTCCGCAACCTTCTGATCACATATTAGGCACCCTACCACTGAGCTATAATATATTAAGCAAATAACTGAATTAAAAAACACAGCATGACGACATTTTAGCAAAGTGTCCACCCTGTGCTCTCATTGACTACACGAGGCGCACTTTGTAGCGTGGCCTGTATGCCCCAAAAGTGGGCAAGAAACGCAGAAGTAATAGGTACTAACTTACTTCTTTCAAGTCAAAAGAGATGACGGATATTGGTCTAGCCACTGAATCCTTCCGCTCTGTTAGAGCATGAGTTGCTTCAGCTTAGCCGAAAGTCTCAAGAGGGAACAGCGAAAGGGCTGGTGATGGGAGCCACGACTGGTCGTTGAAGACACGATTTATTTGATGGAAACTGGCAGTTACAATTTGGTTGTAACAAAAAAGAAACGTGAAAACAATATTAGCCCTAGCAGAGAAATAAATAGCTGTCGTACACACATTAACAAGTGGGGAAACTTCAGATTGTGTGGAGGCTGTAGCCTACTCGTGTACTTGTGCTTTATGTTTTATGCATAATCAGTTTGGAAACTGGTGCATGCAAAATGTATAGAATAGATGCCCTGACATACGCATTAGAAAAAATAATCAGCATGACTGAATCACCACAACGACAGAGCCGTAATTCAGAGGTCTTAACTGAACAGTTCCGTCGGTAGTGTTCCGGTGTTGACATGCAGCAGATCCGTGTTCAGTTCCGCCACGTGACACGAGCTGTTCTGTGGCCGTCAGCCACTCTCTCGGCCTTCGTTTGTCCGCGTGTCAGTTGACTTTGACAACGGACTGTAACTGCCTGAACGGTGTGGAAAGTTAGTTCGTGGATTTTAACATCTCGTCAGCTGCATAGGGTCACCTCAGGACAAATCATACATTAAAAATTCTTTAACACCTAATCAAAACACTCACTAAATCGCAAGTGTGTATAATTTATTGTTACAACGTTAAACCCCAACCATCTCTAGTGTAGATGTATCAGTGCACTATAACGCATGTTTTGGTATCAGTTCCGTATGCACTCACCACGGAATCTGCTTAAATCGCTTGTGACGATGAGCAGGGTGGCCTATTTTATTCCACGGGCCGACACGGGAGATTGCGTTAAAAAGTAGGGAGCGGATTTTTTTGATTTTTTTTTTTGGGGGGGGGGGGGGGATGAAGGTGGTAATCCTAGGCATCGAAACGCAGGTGCACAGGTTGCACGTGCACAATTCGTGCCCAGTTATGCAGGGCGAGCCTCCGAGGTCAGGCAGGATGACAAACTGAAACTGCACGTGTTCCTCGACCCCAGCTGCTCCGCAAACCTGTTCCCTCATCACACAAACAACAGCTGCATGTAGCTGCTATTGTCTTTTCAAACTGCGCCTTTAAATAATTTGTTGCAAATATTTCTCACGTGCTTTGGATCGAAACAAAAGCCAGAACAATACCAGCCACCGGAGTGACTCAGATCAACGTACTGGCGGCAGGCGGCATCGGTGGAATACACCGTACGGATGCCAAGTATATACCCATGCAAGCTTTACCAAAGCTGTCGCCTTGGAAATCGAAATAAGTGAGCAAACAAGGTGTGGAGTTTTTTTACCAAACGACGAAGGCTGTCTTGTACAGTATCCCAAATATTTTTCTTGTCTAATGGCGGGCTGCATGGTACCGCAAAGGGGCGGTTCCGTCAATAATGGCGGCGCTAAAGAAACCAAGGGAAAATTTGCTCTGGACGTTTTTGGCTTGGCTGAGATGTTGCAGATGGGTGTAAATTGTAACTTACTTGGTCCCAGGGAGATACGCGCTGACGGGCGAAGAGAGAAGCGCGGGAGTGCTGGTGCTATTTGGTTTCGGTTCTTGGAAACATTCTCAGCGTTTGGTCAGCTTTATCGATTTGTTTCAGAGGGGGGGGGGGGGAAGCGGGAAAACGAAAAATAAGTACTCTGCAGGAGACACACAGATCTATAGAATGAAACTTAGCTCTCTCTCCCTCCCTCACCCTCTCTCTGGCCGTGTGTGTGTGTGTGTGTAATTTTATATATGCCTCATAGATTAACACCACACAAGCAAAAAAACACGCTCGTGGACTTTAATCTTACCGAATCTGTTTTGGGATGTAAACAACAAAGATTAATGTGAAGGTGGCATTTATTAGCAGCGACTGGGAAGAACATAAAAACCCTTTTGATTACACGTAAACATCTTTAAAAAATTAAATCAAAGCCTGGGAATTAAAGAAAAACAAACCGTTACGACGACATGCCAGGAAGTATATATACCGACTGAATATTATTTATTATCTCAGCGTTGTAACATTAAACCCCAACTATACGATGCTACTATGCTGCACCTCGGCTTACCTCAGTAGGCTACTGAACTGCCTTATGGTTGTGGTGCCAAGAAAGTTACAGAAGTGACGGGAGAGTCTATCTTCACTACACATGTAAATTTACCAACAATTGTACGCACCAAGTTCAGACTAAAAAAGGTGGCGGCATATAGTGGGATGATCCGTGATTTGACGAATAAACCAACGGATTAGGTTTTAAATAACGAGATCAGTTTTTCCTGGATGGGTCTGATGCTGGAATTTATTCAAAATGGGGAAACCGTTTGGACCGTATATCAGTGGTGACATCGAAAAAGAGAGAAAATACAAACATTTCATTTTGGTTTTAATATTTTTACATCATAACAGCATGATGGTATGTATCGGAATCTCTAGAGAATGTGTGGGTTTGTTGCTGTTGCTTGTGATGAAACTACAAAACCCGCGGAACCATCAGTTCCAACGCTATGGTTTCCGTTGCTGCTAGCTTAAACGACAGTCCAGCCGATAGTCCACGTCGGAAACTGCAAGGTAGACAGACTGCATGCAAAATGGCCGCAACAGGTGTTTGGTGTTTCAGACAGGTGGGCCTTCCTCACCTCACTTTGCAAATACCTGTGAACTGTATCAGTAAGCTGAGCTGTTGTTGGATGCACCCTCTCTCCCCTTATCTCCTCAGTTCATCTCTCCATGGTGTTCCGGGCCTCTGCAAGTCCGGCCATAAACCGCAGGCAAGTCTGATGATAAAGATGGGCATGCCATCCTTTGCGAACTGTGACCCCCACCCGCTTTCCTCTACTGTACAGTCCGTCCTTACTTTTACGTATCATAAGGAGGCAGCCGGTGCAAGTCTTCCCCCGTTCGCGATCAGTCTTTCAGACTACACCCATACCCAGCCAATCACAGCCTGTTTTCCTAGCTCCAGGGGTCCCGGTAGCTTGTCTGTCGTTTGGGACTAATTTGCTACTAAGTAGACACTTGGATGGGTTTTGGCTGTAGGGGGGCAGTGGAGTTTTGAGGAAGATGTATGTTCTGGAACGCAGTGGAGAGCAGGGGAATAAAAAGCGACGAGGCATCCAGCACGTATGGGAGAAATGATACGTGATTCTAGTATTTGCTCGCTGCCCTTGTATACGAGCAGATGCAACTTTGGACAAAACGAAGCCGTACGAAAGGACTGCTTTAAGACAAGAGTTCGTTGACTTGATATTCCTAAAAACATTGTGTCATTCTGTATAAATGCATGTTAGTACATTCCTGCTATGCGACAGTGAATCAGGTTCACGAAACGAGGCCGATTTTCAAGAATTTGGCCTTCATGGTTCACTGGGCGTTAAATATGGAGTATCAAGTGTGTTTCGCGACGGGTATCGTGGACACAGATATTTAGGGTCCCCATGTTGAAAAACACACACACAAAACCAGCATGCGTACCTTTGTTTATGCCTAGAGTAGGTCATAGTTATGTGCTTGGCCTGCTACCAGGGATTGTGTTCTTTAAATTTCTGCCATCCTGGTTCACTTAACGTCTGTAAACAGCAAATGAGACTCTTGCTTGTGATTTGTTGGCAGGCATTTGACTGCCCTTTCCTATCTCCTCTCTTGTTCTTCTACCTGATCCTGTTGCACTTTCTGCCTTGTCTTTCTTCTGCTAAAGGTCCTATCTCCTGACTTTTATTTTTCTCCAAAAAAGTATCCAGTTGTTTTCATTAATTATAGGCTTTTTTGTAGGCTCCGGGTTAGTGCTAAGCAGCTACGAGATGACGTATGTGGTAGGCAGCTTGCTGTCATATGGCAATGGTATTTGCCATTATCCATTTATATAAAATTATGTATTTTATCCCTTCTGTCCATTCTTTTTTATGTTCGTTTCTTCTGGTATCCATAAATCGGACGGAATGGTAGACGATGCCAAAGCCATATAATTATACGTTTTTGTTTTGTTTTAGTTTTTTAAAGGACATTACTGAATGAACTAACTCTTCGAAAGTTTGTGTTTGATGTTTGTGTATATACCCTTTTTTGGTGTGTTTGTGTATGGATTGATTTTGTTGATGCTTGCGATTGCGCACGGAGGCTGTACGGACATTGTAAGAGAGTCTGCACTGAAACTTGACTCTGGGAGACAAATCTCTTGCCGCACCAGGAGCTCGAACCCGTGTTAGTGTTGAGCCTGGTTCTTCAGTCGGACGTTCTGCCAACTGAGCTATCGCCGCCCCAATGCCCCTCAGACAAATTATGTGAGAAGAGTTTTGAACTGTGTGTTTGTTTAGGACAGGGTTCGGTCGTCCTGAGATGACCCAGTGCGGTTGACAGGATGTTAAAATCTCGTGACTTCACTAACTTGTGATTTGTTAGGTTTTGTTTCGCCCTGGTATGACTTTGCCACTGACTGCGTTGCTTTTAAATATCAAGTGCTGTGTCTTGTTGGTTTCGTGTTTTCCCACAGTTTCACAGTTGATAGATACAAGCGCTAACCATCTTTAAATGTGAATTGCTTCGTTCTAGCGATATACAAAACAAGATCAACTTCAGAGGCTTTTAGGGAAGTACGTGTCCTCAGGCTAGTAGTCTGGGTGCACGTTCAAGTGCTGAAGTCACACAATGAGGACTAGGGATCCGCTGTTTGGTCAGCTGAAAGGCTGGAGGCAGAACTCGACTGCGTGCACCCAAATCTGGCACCAGCTGGGGCGGGAGAATTCTTGGAATGATATCGGAACTCAAGGATGTTTTCTCTCCACCCCTCTGTCTTTTCTTACCATCTTTTCTTTACAACGTTTCTTTGTGTGCAGGCCAGTGCCAAGCAGTTTGTTCAAGAGAACATGGAAAGGGAGGTTTTTGTTGGTTTGGCCGTGTCATCTCAGCTGAGGATTCCTCAAATATTGAGTTGGTCTGGAACCTTAACTGAAGCGTTTTCATTGACTGAAAATGTCTTTTCCCCAAACAGGGGTCTCCTGATTCTATTCTTAACCTTGTTTACCAAATATTTGTATGGCTCGTTGGTTCTTTTTCCTAAGACCTCTGGTCAGCCAACTGCATTAGAGCTTTATGGACTTACACTGGTAGCTATGCAATAGCGAACATGTGCATAACTTGGCGTGCCAGTTCCCCGTTCCTTTCCCCCCAGCCTCCGTGAATGTAAAAGTAAAGCGTTAAAAATGCTATGGGCGCCTTGGGTGCTTTCAGAAAAATGTTTTATGGTCACCTGCCTTTTTTTATTTTTTATCCCCCCCCCCCCCCCCCCCCAAACTGTCTCAGTGCGACCCAGTTTTGGGCACCTTTTTGACCACATTCCCCAACGTCTGCTTTTACTGACGGGTACTGAATCCTGCAGGTGTTCGTGGCACACCTCTTGGTATGTGGCCGTTTTGGGAGTAGGCAGAATTGATAAGCATCGCAGCTGACTTTTTCTGCCTCTCCAATTCGTCAGCGACAAAATGTCAGGTGTATTTTAACGTGGGGTGAGGCTGATACAGGGATTTTCTCTTCGGAGGCTGTGCCTTGGCTTAGGCTTTTCACAACACTTTGACACAAGCAATAAAGCCAAAGCTGCATTAAAATGTTTTTTAATGCGGTGCATAGTTATGTAGAGACTATCTTCAGCCATGATAAGCTCCTTGCATGACAGCGTCCACCTCCTCCGAAGACGGTGTGTGGCTTCCCGTGTGGCTGGATGATAAAATTAAAAAACACACACACAAACACACACACACACACAAGTCACACGCGCAATCATTACACAACGTGGAAAATATTTGTCAATGTGCACTTGCATATATATATATATCAGGTGACCCCCTAGACGGTGTTCAGCTTGGGAGCGCTACAATAACAACTTCGGTGGTTGCTTTTGCACAGCCTGATGGGTTAAAGTTGTATCAGTGCGGCCAGTGGCGAAACCACAGACACAAGAAGGAAACAGTTTCTTGCCAGTCGCGTTGTCGTATTCTGTTTATCAGTTTGGAAACGTATAGTGCAGCCCACGAAGTGCTGGCAACGTGGAGACCTTGCACGGTCTGCACTCCGCCGACGGACTAGCTGGCCCAACGCGCAGCAGTTCCTATACCCACTTCGATGCCCATGCTCCAGATTTCACTCCTATCTCACAGAGTGTGTTCATCTCGCTCAATCACACCCGCCGGATGGTTCAGCCAGCTTACATCAGCGTGTGCTGTTATGGTGGTGGTTATGGTGATGGTGGTGATGGTGGTATATATGTCTTACCAGCACTGAGAATGACTAGGGTCGTTAATCTTATTTTTCGACGTTCTGAAGTCAACTTTGGGCGGTTGAAAGTTTGGGACAAAAAACAACAAGAACGAATAAGCAAAAATATTAGAAACAGATACTGATGACGTACTTCTGGTGGGGTTTGTGTACCTTGCATTTACTCGCATGCCCAGATGAGAGTTACCGTAGCCGACTCGGGTCTTTGTTGTTGTGTTTGTATGACGTCTTTCGCGCGCTAATTAAGTCCCTTGCTCCCTTGTTTGTTGAAACTATTAGGTAGTTCTTTTGTCGGTTCATTTGATACCATTCAGTGCCTGTACGGAAACCCAGATCTACTCCCATACCTTTGCTGACACCCGGAATCTCCTCATGGGAGGGATACCACTGGCACCCGGTGCTAACTGGCAACTGCCATGGTTATTACCTCTGCTGCCATCACATTTCTTCCCTACCTCTGCGAAGTCTTATAGCGTTTGTTTGGCCAGTAATGACGAGCCCGGGAATGATAAAAACGACAGCGGAAGCCGCCAGCTTGATGGCATGTTTATAGTTCTCTGATGGACATGCCGACTTGACACTTGGCAGGAAAACCTATGGCCCGAGACCTTGATGATACCAGTTGTGTGTGCGCTGCCTAGCCCACACTGACAGGCATTAGAGATATATGTTAGTAGATCTTGGATTTTGACGCCCCGTCAACTGCACAGGGTCACTTCAGGACGAATCACACATTCAGAATGTATATTTGACAACAGTTCCGGAAAGTCGTCACTAAGTCACAATTAAATCAGAAGCCGCGTCATAGTTTTAGACACAACACAGTCAACAGCAAACGCCACTAAGTAGAAAACGGTTATAACCTTTGATAGTCCTGGTATCGCAGGAGGTTGGACCGTAATTACTTTTTCGCGGAATACCCTATGGCACGAACATATAATTATATATGAAATCCTGCTGCCTGTGACTTGTTCTGCTGCAAGCAGGTTATGAAGGGGTCATTATAATCGCTCAGTGCAGCTTTCTCGTGACATGCGTTGTATCCTTTTGATGTCGTCCTCATCGCCTGTAATGTCTGAAACATCCAACGTTCAGCTGGGGCTTTGACGCACACACGCGCACACACGCACACGCACGCACGCACGCACCCCACACTCTCTCTCTCTCTCTCTCTCTCTCTCTCTCTCTCCTCCTCTCTCTCTCTCTCTCTCTCTCTCTCTCTCTCTCTCTCGTATCCGTCAAGTAACTGGTCTTAAATCGCTGAAATAAAACGCTATCTGCGGTACGTGTGATTCTGTGTAGCTTTCCTTCCAGTTCCGTGGTCTCGAGCAAAGCGAGTTCAGCCTTGCTGTGAAATGTTGGCGAACAGTTTCCTTTTGCACAGAAAGGTTTCTTGCTTGAGATCCATTGCATTCTGCACTGATGTTGCCTCAGTGTAAGCTGTACTAGCGGGTAAACGTTCCAGTTATAATACACGGAGATACCAGTGGTGTATATTCGTTAACACGCTGGCTTGGCACACCGTCTCCCCGGGTTCGGTGCTAGCGTTTTCTGGCAGGATAATGAACAAAACGTGTGTCTGGTCTCTTTTGCCGCAGTTGACCGAACGGTAAAGGAATACCCGATAAAGGAATAGCCGTGTTGGGGATATTTTACGCACACACACACACGCACGCACACACGCACGCACGCACGCACACACGCACGCGCACACACACACACACACACACACACACACACACACACACACACACACACACACACACACACACACACACACACACACACACTCCCTAATCATCCGCTTCCCCGTATCCCTTCGGAGCCGCTGTACCTCAGTGATAAGGCAACAGTAAGTTTGATTGTAGCTTTGTAAATGTGTATTCTGATTTTGACAGAAATAACAAATCCGTTATCTAGTAAAATATAGCCTAGCTGTCAGAGTAAAGTTGAGTCACTGTGTGATGATGTTTTGTTGTACTGTTCGGAACTGTGGGTTTCCACCTCAGTTTGCATGTCTCCGAACATCATCGTGTACCGCACAAGGCACCGCAGCTACCTTTCGCTGTTGTCAGGTACGCTGGCCATGGGAATGATTAAAATCTGTAAAATGGGTCACGCGCTTCGTGCTGTTCAACCCTATATTTCCCAGGTAAAGCAACCTGATCTCAGCTTAATCAATATTGTCCGCTTTTCGACCTTGTTCTTTCTTCTTTTTTAATCTAGCTGCAGATTAGTTGGGTTTTTTGTCCCGCTCTAGCGTTGTAGGTGATGTCGTTTGGCATTTAGTGAGTCCTACGTACAATGGGCTTTTTTAATAGGGAGGGGGTGGGTGGGCTGGGGAGGGGGAGTGGTATTTGAAACTGTTATCGAGGATCTGGTATTTAGTGCCACAGGGATTGCAAATTAGCAGATCCTTAGAGATTTTTCCCCCCGTTTTGTAATGGGTTGTGAGAATCCAACGACACCTCCTCCTGTCCACCG
This sequence comes from Alviniconcha marisindica, assembly GCA_018857735.1. NCBI lineage: Eukaryota > Metazoa > Mollusca > Gastropoda > Provannidae > Alviniconcha > Alviniconcha marisindica. The sequence continues at coordinate 397,368 of JABMCL010003745.1, read as the reverse complement.
CCTCCCTTTTGTGTGTATTGGACAATCTCCCACTCCGCGTGATCATGATGATGCTGGTTCTGCAAATTTATTTCTCCTGTTGTGATTTGATCTCTCTCTCTCTCTCTCTCTCTCTCTCTCTCTCTCTCTCTCTCTCTCTCTCTCTCTCTCTCTCTCTCTCTCTCTCTCTCTCGCTCCCTCCCTCCCTCCCCCTCGCTCTGTCTGTCTGTCTGTCTGTCTGTCTGTCTGTCTGTCTGTCTGTCTGTCTGTCTCTCTCTCTCTCTCTCTCTCTCTCTCTCTCTTCTCTCTCTCTCTCTCTCTCTCTCTCTCTCTCTCTCTCTCTCTCTCTCTCTCTCCCGTCTTGTTTTTGCGAGGACATTTTTATGAGTAAACTTCAGTAGGGGTTGGGTCGGGGGAGGCGCCGGGAAAGAGGGAGTGGGTGGGCATATGGTCGTAAAAATGGAATTGATACGTTACAGAAATCGCCATGCCTTAGATGTAGCATCAGTTTGTTTTTCAAGACGATTCTCAGCTACAAGAGACCAGAAAACACGTTGAGAAAGGACCCGACAACACTGTCTGCTGCGTAGAGGGGATCGGGTGAAGAGTCAACCAGGGTGAGTTTACAATGCCGTTCTCACGGGGGCCTGCACATGCGGAGTTGGCTTTACCTGCTGTACGCTCCTCCCCTTGTCTTCCACCTAATGTCAGAGGTGTGCCTCCGAGGAATCAGCGTCCCCATCTGCTTTATGCCCCGATGGCTGCTGCACGTGCTGTTTGTTTCCTTGTTGGTGGACGCCACTTCCAAGGTTGACTGTCAGTTCAGTGATCAGATCAGAATCAGAATGCTTTCTTGATCCAGTATAAACAAATGATAGTGTCTGCTCGCGTATGGAAACAAGAGGGTAAATAAAATTGTCACAAAAAGGGTGACAGAGTTGCTGGGAAGGTCGTGAGATAAAACAAGCAACACATCGCCCGAGTGTCATTTTGTTCCTCCTAATCACCGTCTTTCATAGTTTCCCTTTGCATAGAGTCTGCTATATCATATCCTTACTGTCCACAACCCATCGTGATCTGCATGTAAGTATAAGTCCACAACCCATCGTGATCTGCATGTAAGTATAAGTTATTAAGGCATATCGGTTTATAAAAGTCCACTTTGACGTTAGTGGGGTTTACGCCCCATTTTCTGTTCAGAACGCTCGCTTTCCTTACAGCTTCCTTCACTGAAGTGAGAGGTCGTAACTTCATGCATTTCGGCCCTGTGTACAATCTGAAAACTTACATCAATTTAGAGCTCATTGTTCGCGCTGTCGATTGGTATCAACATTACCTAATACCCAGATTGACACGGTTTCCCCAATTTGTCTGAGCTCATTACACGGACTAGTGTACTTTACACACGAAACGCTGCACTGCACTCGAGGTGAGAGTACATAGTAAGACTTTGACAATGCAGGGGTGAACAGCCTTGGTGACCTTTATTCCAGGTCTTTGAAAGTACGAGCAGGTCCAGTCTAGTTATTCGTGGCTTTGTCAGTGGTTTTTCCAGGGGCTTCGTGTTGTTTTGAGTTCTTTCTTCAGACCTTGAGTACTGATTTGACCTGTGTCTCTCAGTGCTCGATCCAGATATAGCTGTTCTCCCTACTGGATCCACGCCAAAGGCTTCCTAGAGGCATGGCCTCGACGAATGTCTGTCCCCAATGCATGGTCTACATTAGTGAAGCCCTCAGTGTATCTATCGTCCGCATTGATGGTGTCCTGAGTATAATTATGTTCCACATTCATGACTGCCAATGCATGATTCGCACTTTAGTGAATGTCTGTGCTCTGTGCATGGTCCACATGAACGGCTTTCCGCGGTCTATGGTCCATACACATGACTAACCTCGGTACATGATACACATGCATCGCTGTCTTCAGTGCATGATCCACGTATATATCTTCAGTGCATGATTCACTTATATGGCTGTCGTCAGTGTATGGTCCACACAAATGGCTGTCTTCAATGCAGGATCCACATAAATGGCCGAAGTGCCGATACGATCCAACTGAAGTGGTACGCGCATGATAGCACAGTGTATACCTCTGTGGACTGTCTTCCGAGAAGCACGCAGTTATCTTCTTTTCAGACCGCGGTGGAAATGGGCTCCATAATATCCATATTTATATTAAGTAGCGCACTTGTTCAGACTCTTTCCGTGCAAAGTCTTTTCGTGAATCGATACAGCATCGTCGTGGACACAAAACTAAATGCTGGACCGCGCGCCGCCGCGCAAGTCGATAGTGTGAAGACGAGAGGCAAGCACGAGGGTGTGTTTGAAGCAAGAGCAGGCTTGGTAGTTTAAACGTGCTACGCTACCTCGGTTCTCCCTCCGCGGATTTTGCCACAGGATCCGTGTTTATTTGCAAGACAGAAAGAAGCCGCTCTCTGCCCACGACTTCAAAGTGGAGCTTACCTCCCTTGTCGGTCAGTGGAAGTAGGGGGGCGGCGGGTTCCCTCCCTTGTCTGAGGAGCTCAGGCTTGTGTATTTTACGCTGTTTGAGCAATCCTTGAGAATAAAGTATGCAATTATGATAAACACACAGACTTTGCAGGATAATAGCTTTGGAGAAGAGGAGGTTGGAATGTATTTGCGCAAAGGGTTAGTCGTAAAAAGTGTTTGGAGGAAGATGTCTTTTCTTAATATCATATATTGGAGAACTGAACTTCGTGCCTACGTTGGGACAGGAGATTAAATTTGCGCGAAAAGCTCTCTCTCTCAACGTGCATACCAAAACCTCACGCGTTCCCCCCGCGGATTTGCACGGACCGGTTTATTGCACACGACACACACAGCACAGCAACGCCCACCCACACTCACACATGGCAGCTTACGCGCGCCTTGTACGGTCAGAAAAGTAGGGGCGGCGGTCCCTCCTTGTTGAGGACTCAGGCTTGTGTATTTTACGTGTTTGAGCATCCTCTCGAGAATAAAGTATGCAATTATGTACCCACTTTCGTAAAGCTTTGAAAAGAGTTGAATATTTCCAAAGGTTATCTACACAAAGGTTTGCGAGGGATGTCTCTTCTAGATACATAATGGAGACTAACTATCTGCCAGAGTTCGTTACAGGGTAATTTGGACTGTCTTCTCGTTCCGCGTTTTTGCTAGTCCCCCCAACCCCTTCCCCATTAGCATCACATGAGGTGAATGCGCACAGCACCAGCACGCACGCAGCACGCACGCACGCACGCACGCACAACACACACCGCACACACACACACACACACACACACCGCGCACGCGCGCCAGATGCAGAAAAAGTGTCCCCTCTGTTGAGACTGACTCAAACATTTATTAGTGTATCTTATTAATCTCCTCTCTCTCTCTCTCTCTCTCTCTCTCTCTCTCTCTCTCTCTCTCTCTCTCTCTCTCTCTCTCTCTCTCTCTCTCTCTCTCTCTCTCTCTCACACACACACACACACACACACACACACACACACACACACACAGAAAGGTGCGCGCGGGCATGCACTCACGCACGCATACATACAACTACATATTCACAAGAAGTTCAAGATTTACAGGGTATTCTGGACTGTCTTCTGTTTCCGCCGTTTTTGGCTAGTCCCCCCAACCCCTTCCCCATTAGCTAGTTAATCACATATGTAAGGGTGGAAGTGGAGATGGCTATGATTTATAGACTATTACCTCCAGAGACGATCACGTCTACATGACTCACTTTACACGCTTTTTTTCTTCTTCTTTTCTTTGCTTTTTTTTGACTTGTGCTTTTTGAAGCTCCAAGCTGCACACTGGCTGGTCTGTGGTACTCGTGACAGAACCTTTACGTACACAAACATGTCCAGTAAATCGTTGTGATCCTGTCTATGGTCGGGTTTATCTCTGCCTCTGCCTCAGTGCCTGCTGGCCATTCGTAGCAGTGTCCTTCTAGGTAATTGTATTCTGGCGGCATGGTCGCACAAGCTGAGGCACCTGAATCGGCTTGACTACTTCAATTACGGCAGCTGAGAGAAGTGCTGGACTGACCGCGCTGATGTACCCATCCAAGACTTACTTCAATTGTGGCAGCTGACAGAACTGCTGAACTGACCGCTCTGATGTACCCATCCAAGAATTACTTCAATTGTGGCAGCGGACAGAACTGCTGGATTGACCGCTCTGATGTACCCATCCAAGACTTACTTCAGTTGTGGCAGCTGTCAGAACTGCTGGACTGACCGCTCTGATGTACCTATCCAAGATTTACTTCGTTTAGCTTTGGTGGTTTTTGTGTCACTGGCGGCTTCACAGAGTGGCTACACTCACCAGTTCTTACAATGGCGGCTAGACCAGCTGGATTGATTCCTCTGACTGACCCGTCCAAGTCAGAATTCATTTCAGTTTGCTGCCTTTTTGTATCACTGACAGCTCGACAGATGGGGTTATGGGAACTTTCCACATCGTCTGTATGCTTTTCAACAAAGATGGTTTGACGAAGGATCAATGTGCCTTTAACTGAAAAAATATTCATGAGCTCTTTGAAGCGAAATGATTTCGTAAACTACCTTTTTTCCCCAGTGTGCAGAGACGGTTCTTGGTTCTTCTCCTTCATGTTTCCGAACAATGTCAGGCTGTGATTTCATTATCTGAGACACGTGTTGCTCGTGCGCCTGTTCTGCACTCGTGCCACTGTCAACCGCTTTGGGGTATCGTGGGTGTAAAAAGTAAGGTTCCCACGGAAGAGAATCTGGAGCTATCAAAGGTTCCATTTTCAGGCCTTGAGTCATTTTTACATGCTGTTTTTCGATGCATGGGTGCCGCCATGTTTGGCCTTGGTTGACTGAATTTAATGTTGTCCAGAGTTGTTTCACGCTTTCGCGCTTGACTGTCTCCACGGATGTATCGCCTTTAAAACCGGAAGACTCGTTCATTCCAGTGTTTAAGACAATCCTTTATTCAGGGTCAGGAGACACTCGAATAGCTTTCGGTGTTCATTCTACTACCTTCTTTTTTTTTTAACACATCTGCATTTCTAGTTCAGTCAACTTCATTTACCCTCATTCCGCTTCAAGCACACAGACTCAGGCGTCTCATAAACAGTGAATCCGTATTGTGGTTCGTTGGATTTTGGTTCCCCTCGATATGACCTGCGCAGTGGTCTGGGCTTTAAGTATCGAATAGTAGCTATAAAGCGCTGTCGTCTTTATTCGATTGACGGACGAACGAATAAAGGAAAGTGAGAAGTGAAGAAAAAAATAATGAAAAAAAGGCTCCAGCATAACATTTTATGGGGTTAGGTCATTAAAGTACTTAGACTGCTTTTGATTTCAGATGAAGTATTTTTTTGGAGTTTAATTTATTCACCGGATGTGAAATAGTTTACGTCGTAATATTGTCCAGCTAGATTAATGAACTCTGATCCTCTTATTTGCGTATAATGTCGCAGTTTTTATTTGAGGTATGCTTTGTTCCTCGCCGTTGGATACAACGCGATTTCTTTGTAAGTGGGTTTGCCCTAGTTTACTATTCATTTGAAATAAAGCTTTTGTGTTTTATTGTTGCTGTTTTTGTTGTGTTGTTTTTGAAGCAGGCACTGCCATTCTTAATTAGTTTTTGTCAAATTTGCTTCAGTGGAAAACACATTCTGACATATTTCATTTTTTCAGCACTGCTGAAAATGGGTTGGTCTAGTTATTTCCGCTCTGCTTGTTGCTATACTGGAAGCTGCCACTTTGGATTCACTGCCTGTCAAGTCGATCAGATACTTGGATTAGAGAGGCAAATTTCCATGTTTAAAATTTCTGCGGTTATTAATAGGGAAAAAAAGAAAGGTGTTCAAGCTCCATGCTGAAACAGTCCCTACTCAAAAACGGTTCATGGTGGTGTTTTTGCCCTCACCACTTGTAGCAGTTCTGGCTTCCCCGGGCCGCCGGTTGTCATCTTGATTCGATTAGGTCGCCGGCCGGCAGCCGTGGATACAGACAGTGGCCTGGAGGAGGAATTCCATTGATCTCATTGTCCTTGTCTTCATCCTTCTTAGCTTACACGGCCGGGGGTGGGAGTGGGAGCCAGGAAGGGTGAAGTACATGCATAGCAACTAGGGGGAAGGGAAGGAGGTAAATCCTGATCCTCGTGTGCTTTTTCTTTTTCCTCTCCAGCTATTTGCAGTTTCACGTCGCGGCGCTGAAGGTCAAACGTCCCTTGTTGCTCTTGTCGTCTCGAACTCATATGTGACCTGTTTAATAAAAGCTTAGAAGGGAGAACCTGCTGTTGTTTGATCATAACAGCGACAACTGAATAGAATAATGTGCAAACTTTCGACATATTTTGCCTTTGTTAAGCAACAAACGTACAGAAAAACAGATAACCATCATACTTTCGACAACGATAATGAAAAATATAATAAAAAGATGAAGCAAGAGTTCTAGCCTTTTAACTGGCTTTGTTTTCCTTAAAGTGCTGCTGTGCATTTCAATACAGGCAGTAAACATTTAGAAAAATGTGTCTACCTACTTGTCCTTTTTGTTCCCAGCCCTTCTCTGTTATCAGCAGGGTCCCATCTACTGTGAATTTTGGAGCTGTGAAAGAGTCTCACTTTTAACTGTGAATACTGTTTCTTGCTCTTAAATCTGGGGTAGGTCAAAATATTATTCGCTTTGCATGGTTCACCTGCTACCAGGAACTCAGCCTACATGTATTCTGCCAGGTTCATTCAACTTCATTTCTTCCCAGTTCTCTCACATGAAGAGTTTGTCAGACTGTTTCTTTTGATATGATTTTTTTTCCCCGTCCTCATGAACTTTTGTTGTTGACTGAAGGTGGTTTATTGAGAACTAATCAATCCATGCATCATGAGAATAAAATTATTACTGAAGGGTGTACGTTTATACAGGAGTTTGCTTACCATATATTTTTCTCTTCGTTCCGGATATGACCTCCATGGTTTAGTGGGCGTCGAAATTAATCATTTATTTAACCCGCATGGCATGTGTTTGTTACCGTAGCTGATTCAGGTCTTTTTGTTGTATTCACGTGACGTCGTTCGAGCGCTAGCTAAGTCCCTTTGTTGATTTGTCCATTATCATTTCAGTGGGTCCCCCCCCCCCCCCCCCCCCCCTCATCCCAGTGTGACTGACTCCTAGTGTTCGTCCCGCTAGTACCACGGAACTGAACAACAGGTTTTCGCGCTTTGGGGAAAGGGGGAGGCCGGGGGGGGGGGGGGGGGGGGGGGGGGGAGGTCTCACGGACACAGCCGTACGTAAGTCTTCCTTCATGATCACACAACGAGGCAGACTCGCACATGGCTCTGACTCTCGCATAACGATTGAGCTGTCCCTGCTATGCGCGGATGTGAAATACGTGTTACCTTTTTTTGTTCTCGGACAGCTGGGAATAGCGG
>JABMCL010003745.1:347500-385000 GCA_018857735.1 Alviniconcha marisindica | reverse complement strand
AAATAACTGTTTGCCCCATGCTTTTTAATAGACTGAACATATTCGCCCCAAACGTAGTGTGCATGTGTGCCATTACCGAGCTGACTGATCCGTGAAGAGCCCTGGTTGCTTGCTGTCTGCAAGGCCGAGGTCCCAGGGTTCAAATCCTTAAATAATGTTTGCCCAAACATCTTCCGAACTGCTGTACATTTTGCAGCCTACCCTAGTATGCTGGTACATCATTAACGTGACAGAATGTCATGCCAGAAAGTGTTTGGTTGCTACCGTAAAGGTAAACGTAACTGTAATGTGCGAATCCTCAATAAATGTTTGAGTATCTCTTATTTCCTGAAGTGCTGACCCTTTTGTGACCGAAGATAATAACATGCTGGTACACAGTAACGTTAACGTGAAAAAATTGGTTTCCTACTTAAAGTTCAAGGTCATGACAAGGGTAAACTTTGTTTCTCCCTAATCCTCACTAAACTTACAAAGTGGAGTGCGTCATTAATAAAGTCGGACATTAGTGAATTTCGTTTCGCTCTGATATGGCCTTTGGCGGTTGACTAGGCGCTAAATATCAACCGGGAAGTAATTATGTAGGCAGTGCATTTGTGTATTGTAACAGTGAATCAGACACGTGTTTTGTGAATACATACATTTTCTTGACTCCATTGAGTCCACGCAGTTCATGTTTGTTGTTTGGGCCATGGGGGTTACATGGTTGTGTCAAATGTAAATATTGAGATGTGCCAGCGATATTGACCGTTTTGGACTTGATTGCGGTTGCTGTTGACTGCATTGTGTCCAGAACTGTGATCCAGCTTTTGACTTGTGATTTACTGACTTGTGTGGAAGAATTTTGAACATATGACTCGTCCTGAGGTGACCCTATGCGGTAACTAACTAAAAACAAATGCCATTGCACGATTTCTCACGTATCAGAGAACCGAAAACAGAGGAAACAAAACGCATTATTACGAGTCCCCGTGGCCGCACACAGATATATTTGTTAGCATCACAAGCGCGGACTCGGCGCTGACCACTGGGTCAGTTCTTATCGCTCGCCAATATTGGGCCCAAAGCCGCTCGCACAAAATCCGATTTGATTAAGGAAGCGCGATTTGCTGGCTAAAACACTCCGCCTCAGAGGGTGGGAGAGATGGAGAGCGACTGATAAAGCGCGAGTGGTGTTGCAAATTAGATCACTTTTGTACCTTGGGAATCGCGTTTTGAAGCAAACGAACGCTTGAGGATAGAGAAATTAATTGACGGGAAATCGGATTCAGTTATATAATTCTATAGTTATACCGATGAAAACGTGTTTATGTATAAACATTCTTCTTTTTCTTCGTCTTTTTTCTTTTCTTTCTTTCTTCTTCTTCTTCTTCTTCTTCTTCTTCTTCTTCTTCTTCGTATACAGATGGAATGTCGCTCGATGTTTGTCACGATGACATTCGAAGCATTATGTGCTCCAGTGTCCATTAGCTGAGAGCTCGAGAATCTTTCAGGGGCGAAATATGAACCTTGATAAATCATTGTTTGTGTGTGTGCGCGCGCGCGCGCGCGCGCGCTGTGTGTGTGTGTGTGTGTGTGTGTGTGTGTGTGTGTGTGTGTGTGTGTGTGTGTGTGTGTGTGTGTGTGTGTGTGTGTGTGTGTGTGTGTGTGTGTGTGTGTGTGTGTGTGTGTGTGTGTGTGTGTTTTATAGGGCGACCTATCAGCAGCCTGTTGTTATACATCACTAATTAAAATTAACCATAAGTTGCGCCTTTCCCACGCTACCTGCGACAGTGAATATAAACAGTTTTGCATTGCTATTTTTTGGCAAGCTTTCTCTCCTTCCAGGCTCTTCAGGCAAAACCCAAGGTCCCGTTCACACGTTAAAGTTCACACGTTAAAGATTCCATAGCACTAGGGGGGAAATTGTCATGGTAGATACCCTTGAGAATAACCAACAACGCTAGGAAATGAGGAGCAGACTGGCCAGCGTGGTTCTCGCACAGCGGGTTCCCATTTCACGGAGAGAGCAAGCCTAATTTCTTAGCGGGAAAAAACAAAAAGAGACAGAAAAGAATTAACCAATCTATAATAGGCAGAGCTGAGCTTCAGTGAGCAACAGCCCTCGTGCAACCAACGGTTGCTTTTGAGCCTGGAAGAACGTGCCCTGCAGCTCTGCAACGAATGGCTCCGCATACATTTCCTTGTAGCAGCAGTGGGGTACTGCGGACGCAGAAGTTAAGGTCCCCACCTTCAAGAACTCAGCGCTGACATTTTGTCCTCATTTAAAGCCTGGAGTAGGTCAGACTAGAACCATGTATGCTTTGCCCATTGCCTGAAATTTCTTCCTTGTCCTGATTTTTGCGTTCCTGTTCCATTCAACTTCTTTCTTTTTTCTCTCTCTAATTCCTCTCCCTACCTTTTGATTGCGTTTAGTTTTGGCTAACACTGTTTCCCGTGTGGGCCCGCAGAATAAAATAGATCTTCCTTCTCATAGTCACTAGTGATTTAATCAGGTGTCGGCGGTGAATGCTTATGGAATATGAATAGGTACCAAAATATGTGTTATTGTGCATTGCTAGATTGGTCGATGGTTGTTTTTTAACATTGCAACAGTGAATTAGACAAACTTGTAATTCAGTGACTTGTGTTTGAACTGGCGTAAAAGAATTATGAATGTGTGATCGTCCTGAGATGACCCTGTGCGGTTGATCGGACGTTAAATTCCAAGAACATACTAACAGCCATTTCCTTGTAGCAGAGTACAGACAAAAGCGGCTAGCCTTTTGGGTTTGTGTCGCTTCTGCAGGAAATCAGCGGCAGAGGTGGGAGGTGAGCGTACAGCGGCCCCAATATCACTCAGTCCGGTGATCGATTTGGACAAACCGATTGCCTTCTACACCGCATAGACCATGCACCAGTCAAGGACATCTCGTTTTTGTTACAAACCTGAAAAAATGCGGCTTGCGGAAATTCATGCTGCTATGATCGGTTTCACTGCGTAGGGATGCATCATATGCCGGCTCTGAGTTGGGAAATCATTCTGACAGGAAATCAGACTGCGGAATGCTCTGACAGAAATGGAGATTGATCCTCCGAAGACGGCGTGTGGCTGCCCATGTGGGTGGGTGGGTTACTGAAGAAACGGTCACTCAAACAATCCTTTTACTGTGCGGAATACGTTTGTCGGTGTGCAATTGCACATAGCCTACCGTGTGCCCACAGAGTGTTCACCGGGAAACGCTTCAACAACATCAACAAAGCTCTGACAGCTTGCTTGAATCGGACACAACATCCGGCTTGTGCATTGGCACTGGCCCCCTTCCCATGTTCAAGTTACTGTGTCCCCAGAACTTCAGCTGTGTATATAAAACTTTATTGGATCAATGTAAACGCTGGACCCTTGGGCTGATGTCTATGTGGGAAACTATGAACTGCCGCGAATTTCGCCATGCTCTTGGAGAGAGGGAGACCCGCCTCGTTCATTGATCACTTGATTGCCCGAGTCAGTACTATAGAAAACGTAACCGGAAGAGCAATTATCCCACAACGGAAAAAAGGGTCTCGGTGTGGCTCATCTGCCAGTACAGTCTCCATCTTCATCCGCGTAGCTGACATTTGCCAGCCTTTCCATAACTTCTTGACAGTCGCGATGAGTGTTTGGCGAGCAAATCACTCTCCATTGTACGCCGAGCCTCTCCGAGAGGCAGACGTCTGAATGGCCAGTGAAAACACCGCTATTGACTCGCAGCGACTCATCACCGGGACCCGGCTCTTGACTTGTCTACGGTAGTTAAGGCTCAAGTACTGCCACGATCTGACCGGCCTACGTGGAAATTAGCCGCGCCGAGTTGGGGAGGGGGATGTAGGGGGGGGCGGTATAGTTCCAGTCGGTGCTTAGATGGCCGGGAGTCGTTGTTGATTTAGATGGCGATTTGAGCACTTGTTCCGTTAGGGCAGGCTGAAAGACGAGCCAGAAGCAGACCAACACCCACCCTTCTCTTGAGGGACGGGACGCTAGAAGCGCCGGTTGCTTGCCTTAATGGGTTGCGAGGACCGGAGAGAGGCCAGGCCAGGAAGAAGAGACTCGCCGAGCTAAGAGTGTAGTTGGGGGGGGGGGGGGGGGGGGGGGGGGGGCTTCAAATCTCCGGATGTCGGAAGGAAGGGGTCAGTAAAACTTCAAATTATGGAAGAAGGAAGCAGGGATTTTCCCAACAACCCAGAAGAAAAGAGCCGTGGTTCGACTATACAGCTCAGGATGAAGGGAAGGGTGGCAAAGCTCCCAGACGGCAAATGTATGTACACTAAGATTGCACTGTATGGGTCTGCTGTCTGCTTTGGAGTTAACCCTTTCAGTTCCAGGAGGAAAAGTCAATCTAGGCATGCCTAGTTGTGCCAGGCCTTTGCAAGGTAGTGAATGGATTTTTATTTTATAACTGCCCTCACAAGCAGTGTGTTTCGTCGACATTGTATTCAGTAATGTTTCAAGTCATGCCGCAGTCATCAAGAAATTGGAAGTACACAGACAGATAATGTGTCCGACTGACGTGAATATTCAGTCGGCTGGCTTTGAAAGCATTAAAGAAATCAGGCTCAAGGCAGTCACAAGACCCATGATTCAATCGGTCAGCATCTGTCCCGAGTTCCACTGGGCTGCACGTTGTCCTCTAGACAATGGGGAGCATGTGCCATAATGACGTTTGGCCTGCTGGGAGCCACAAGTGGCTGTCTGTCAGCATTGACGGCGTGTTGTCCGTTGTGACGGACCGAATGTTTGTCCAATTTGCTTTAATTTGAGTCACCAAGGCCGCCCCCAGACCGGAGATTATGCTGCTGGGCTTTGATGATGCTCTCGAGGATTGGCGGCACGGATTGGGTGGGAGCAGGGAGTGCTCCCTCCCGACCCGACCCTCCCTCCCCCTTCTCAGTGTGTGTGTGTGGGGGGGGGGGGCGGGTGGGTGCGTGCGTGCGTGCGTGTGTGTGTGTGGGTGTCTGTCTGTCTGTCTGTCTGTCTGTCTGTCTCTCTGTCTCTGTCTCTGTCTCTGTCTCTCTCTCTCTCTCTCTCTCTCTCTCTCTCTCTCTCTCTCTCTCTCTCTCTCTCTCTCCCCCCCCCCCTTCTCACTGTCAGCTTGTCTCTGTCTGTCTGTCTGTCTGTCTGTCTGTCTGTCTGTCTGTCTGTCTGTCTGTCTGTCTCTCTCTCTCTCTCTCTCTCTCTCTCTCTCTCTCTCTCTCTCTCTCTCTCTTCTCTCTCTCTCTCTCTCTCTCTCTCTCTCTCTCTCATATCACCATCCATATTCTGTCTCCTACATCGTGGGATAGTGACTTGAGGGAGATCAATACCATTGATGAGTTCGTCGTTTACGTCTCGGCAGGCGCTTCGTTCGCTCACATAACCGAAACATTTGCACTGCAGGGGCTTCGAGCCAAATTGAGTTTGCCAGCCGAGGGGAAATTGGCTCGCACAAGAACAATTGCATATATTTTCATTTTCCTTAATGGCATATGGGCTCTCACCTTATGAAGCGCTCCTGATAATTATGCTCGGCTAGCACTTGCAGCTTCCAGCTTCATAAACGCAGCGACCTTCTGCAACGCCATGCAATATTTCTTGATGGCATTTTCCTCCACCCGTCCTCTGTTTTCTTTCGTTGTGATCATGATGTGATAGAATAGCTGAAAGCTGACAACTGAGTGGGGCTAGATTGTGTTTTCGGTCTCTGACATTGGAAATCGTACACTATTAATGTAGTTTCATTTTTATTTTGTTTTTATATTTTTATTTAAAGTTTGTTATTTTCTTCTTGAAAGCTGAAATTCAAAGTTTAGTTTTGAACTTCGGCAGTCTGGCATTTTCTATCGCTGGTGTAGACTGAAATCGCAGCGAAAATGCTGGCGTTTCTATTGAAAATTGGAAATAACAAATATTTGCAACGAGAACATGGGAGTTGATTTAAATGCAAGAAGGACTGGTTGGATTTGGTCGACTGTAAAAGAGCTCGTAATCATTTGTTGTGACATACTACTGTCAATTTTGTTGTTGTTGGTTTTGTTGGTGGTGGTGGTGGTGATGGGTTTTTGTTTGTTTTTTGTTTGTAATTTTTTGCTATTGGGTCGCACGCACAAACTACCCGAAAATATGTATTTTTTGACTATATATTCTGAACTGCTGATCCTTTTACGACCAATCGTGTCAGAAGATTTGATTTTGTGTTCAAGGTCAAGGTCACAGCGAAGGTTCAAAATGTCACTGAACCAGTTGTGGTAATATAGTGTCGGTAACTTCGTGGCTTATAGTATCATTGTGCACGCTACGGTATGTGTTTTGCTGCACAAAGCGGCAAATCCTGTTTCAGCTGGTTGGCATGTAAGACTGCCACTAAAGCTCCTTTGCTCCGGCTGGTTAGCAGGTGACTGCACCCGTTAGTGTGCAGTTTCTGATCACAAGATATACGGACATACGCAAACTTACCGCCAGACGTCATCAGATGGGGAGAAGATCCAATCCCTGTCCACGTCAGATAGTCCGAGAGTCCAAGTGGTACTAACAAGTGTCTCTACGTCGACGGGAAATTACACATGGAAAAAGAGCACTACAGGTGTTTCTCTTCCGCTGCAGCCAGCAAGTACTGCTAGGAACTGTCACTAAGTCTTGAGTAACTAGCACAAATCGTCGCCCACAAACGCACCTTAGCACTGTAAGAAAAGTCGATCGTTGGCAAAAGCACGCAGAACTGTAGAGTCAGAGCTCGTCTAGTATCGCTGATTCAGAACGCTGGCATCACCAGCGTCAACAGCGATACACCGCACACACTATGTCAGCGACTGTCGTTGCTGCCGTAGTATCACCAGCCAGCACGTTCAGCATGCACGCACTGATGCCACCTAAGCACAATCCGTCTCTCGCTCACAGTTCTCAAGTTTGCGCGCTCTCTGCCAAGTGGACCTGGTCGGCGTTACAGAAAGTGAATGAAAGACAGCATAAAACACTGCTGAGAGTGAGACTTAATTTGCTTCGGAAAACGAAAAGGTTAGGGAGACAACGCTTCCAAAGCCATCAGTCAGTTTATAGTCACCGACCAACTTTCACACACCTTAGTTTAGATGGAATAACATACCGCTATACATAGAACTACTGGGAATTGTCACTCAGAAAGAAAAGAAAAAATGAGGAAGATGCTTTTGGAGTAAAGATTTCCCCGAACCGTACAAGGAAGGTGTCGATTCGTGCAGAACTTCAACGTCAACTAGGAGCCGAGTGGAGAACAACTGCAAGCAGCCCTATATACCGCTGGGATGCCGGTAAACTATACAAGCCGAGTACCACTGAGACAGGCGGGGATGCCTGGCAGGAGGCGGGGGCAGGGAGGGAGGGATGGAGGTGTTACTTCGTCGTGCTGCGATTGATTTTGTTGATCCATGTGACAGATTCCCCATTGACAGGCAGGAGGCAGAACTCGCTAGACACCGCAGCCGGTGGCAGCTACTTGTATGAGAGCCGCGCAGACAATCTGATCTACTCGTGTTCATTTAGCAGTCATTAGGGTTCACCACACAATGCTGGCGTCAGGGCAAAGGACACTGCAAAGTGGACACGGCGGAGAGCGTGGCTCGCTCGCTGTAAGCTTATGCCAATTGTTGGGGGTTGTATCCGTTTTGTACAGGTTAGGGGAAGGGCAATTTGTTATCCCTACAGTTATACAGGTTATTACTGCCCTCGCGCGTTTACGTCAATGCATTGTCATCATCGTCATCTTTATCCTTTACTATCCTCATAACCACCACGGTGATCATTGTCCGTCGTTTTATTAATGTTATCCTCATCAGCGTTGTCATCATGATTAGAATTATTGCCATCATCAACGAATGTAACTATACATCTAGGCACTTACTTGAGTCTACCCCGACCTGACTGCCCACCTCTCAGATCAAACAAAAACGGGAAATACGTGGGTTAGTTTAAGTCAGTCTGTCGATCGGTCAGCTGTCAGTTCAATCAACCAACCATCGAAGGAAGGACGAATAAGCTTCTCGTGGAATCGAAGACAGTCAAATCATGCAGCACATCATTGAAATCCATGTCTCTCAGTGACATGCAAAAACAGCTGGGAATAATTCAGATTGCGCAGATTTTGTTCGTTTGTTGTCGATTGATTTGGCCTTTCGAGGACCAAACACCACAATCGTTCCGTAATCACTTGCTCCGCTGTGGTTTAGCACGCGCACGTTTCTCCTTCACCCCCCCTCCCCCCTTTCTCTCTCTCTCTCTCTCTCTCTCTCTCTCTCTCTCTCTCTCTCTCTCTCTCTCTCTCTCTCTCTCTCTCTCTCTCTCTTCTTCTCTTCTCTTCTTCTTCTTTTTTTAATTTAATTTCAAAAACTAAGTAACGGGAAGCCAAAGCACAGAAAAATAGCAAGGACATTGGCGGTTGGATCATTGGCATTGAAAACATCACGTTGCCTTGGCAACCGCCACCTACATTGTCACAGCTTTTCAGCAGCTCGCAAATCACAGAGAGAGGGAGAGAGGGGGGGGGGGGGAGAATGGTGGGGAGAGGGGAGTGTCCTTTGCAAATGTTTATTTCCGGCACCGTTTGTCTTAGGCGTTTTAATGTATATTTTACCCGTTGGCAAGTTTTCCCGTTGCGGGGTGCATCTACCCCACATTCTTTTGACTGAATGCTTTTCTTCTGCGTTGTTTTCTCGCTACATGAATTTCTGTGACCTGACAGTGCATTTGGTTTCTGTGCGAAAGACTGCTTGGAACTTAATCGGATTATGTGCACTCATTGTACGCAGGTCGTAATCGCATTGGGATTGACTACGTCGATAGAGAGTACACACCGTTTTGTCATTTTGTTATGTTTTTTGCACTCTACAATGCTTTAGTTTACTTGATTAATCTGTGGTGGGTTTCGGCATAAAAAGGTAAGGAAATAAAGAACAAAAAGGCATGCTTTTCGCATGTTTTCGCATGTAGTTTACATCTTGATTGAATCACAGTGGTTGCAGTGCGCGCTAGAACAAAAAGGCATACTTTTCACATGTAGTTTATATCTTGGTTGAATCACAGTGGTTGCAGTGCGCGCTAGAACAAAAAGGCATACATTTCGCATGTAGTTTATATCTTGGTTGAATCACAGTGGTTGCAGTGCGCGCTAGAACAAAAAGGCATACTATTCGCATGTAGTTTATATCTTGGTTGAATCACAATGGTTGCAGTACGTGCCTGACGGCCGATCAATGGCTTAATCATAGGTCCAGCTGAGTTCACAAGCTCATAACAAACAACAGTTTTACGTCAGCAGAGATTATGGACTAAAGATGATTTAAAAACAACAACAACAAAAAACTAAGATTATGGACAATAATTTGCTTTCGATTCAAAAGTTTGACTTCGATTTTTATCTACGCGCGTATTGTAAATAGCTTACACAGTTGAGTGGGTGTGTTTGTTCGTTCGTGTGTAGGTTTGTGTGTGCGCGCGCTCGCGCTCACCCATAGGTATGTGCATGCATGCATGCGTGTGTATGCGTGCGTGCGTGCGTGCGTGCGTGCGTGCGTGCGTGCGTGCGTGCGTGCGTGCGTGCGTGCGTGCGTGCGTGTGGTGGTGTGTGTGTGTGTTGTGGTGTGTGTGTGTGTGTGTGTGCCGTGTGAATAGTACGCCTGCAGTCAGAAGTTAAGAAGTTTTCATCACGCAAACTGGAGACAATGAAACCTAACCGACTGTTTGATTCACAAGACCCATACATAGCCTACGCGTTCTACAGCCACTTTCCCTCGGGCCTACCCAATCGCACGATTGTGCTGAGCCAGTGAGGGTGTAAAAAAAGCCAGGAGCCGCTTCAATGATCTGCTCAGCTCTCCCCGTGTCACTTAAAACCTACAGAGAATGCAGTTCTTGCCTTCCCTGTGGATGTGGCCGCCATCGACCCGAGCTAAAACCTCAATAACAGAACGTATATGATTTAGAGAAGATAGGTCTTGTTGTTGTTGTTGTTTTGCTGCTGCTGCTCGCTGCATTCAAATAAAAGGGACATGCGATGACGGTTTTCTTAGGGAGTCATTCGATTTGTTTAAGAAAATGTTGCCCTCTCAACCCGCAATGTTGGATGAAAACAGAACTATGAACAAAACATTCCAAGTATAATTGCATTGACAGAAATGCAGAAATTAAGAGCCCTTCGGTTCAAGGTTTGAAGGTTTTACTGAGCTTTTTCTTGGCAAATGTTCTCTTTCCACTGTCAGATATTAACCACGCATGCTTCACCCACTACCAGAATTGTGTTGCTTGTTCTTATTTCTACCTTGTCGGTCCATTCACCGTCGTTTTTTCCACCAATCCGCTCCCTACTTTTATTTTTTAGTTTTGGCTAACGCAGTTGCCTGTATGATCCTGCGGAATAAAATAGGTCACCCTGTGCTAGTCACGAACGGTTTAATCAGGTTCCTGTGGTGAGTGCCTACGCAATATAAATAGGCAACAAAACATGTGTTCATGTACATTCATAGATGGCTGGTTTTTAACGTTGTAACATCGAATTAGACAAAGAATTTTGAATGTGTCATTCGTACTAAGGTGTCCCTATGCGGGTTGACAGGACGTTAAAATCCAATAACTAACTAACTTGCCCTGTCAGCATTCTGATCCAAAACATAAATAATCACTCGACACTCGCGTTTTGCGAAGGCAGTGCGGCAGAATAGCGGTATCCACTAAAGCAGTTCCACAAAATCTGAGGTGACTAAACACCTTTCTGAAAAGCAAACTACTTAATACAGAAACGTACTGCGGGATACAAGGACAAAAAGGTAGTCTTTTTTGACAGGTCATCGCTTCCCTGCCGACATGCAGCTGCCTATATGGGGTGGGGGAGGCATGCATATGTGCGTGTTCATGTATGTGCAGGAAAACAACTGCGCGCAAAATTTCATCTGGCTATAGATGAGTATTCGAGTTTTAGCGGAAGAGCAAAACCAACGACTGCATCCACAACAGTTCCAACAAAACAGCAACAAGTGTGCTGCTGCTGCTGCTATGCATTCTTCTTGAGACATCGATTGATTCTTTATATTTAAAGCTCAGTCAACGACGAAACGTCATATAATCAGGGCAAGTTTAAAGATCCAGTCATATGCAGTGTATCGTTGGGTGTGTGTGTGTGTGTGTTTTCGCCGAAAGGTCTGTATTTTGTGGAAAAATAATAATTTTGTGGAAAGGTTAACTGAGTGAGATGTTATTAGATGTTATATTTATGTCTGATGTATTATTGTACTTAAAACAGTTTTTTACGACACGAACACACACGCATAAACAACAACAAACTGGCGATCGTGCTTTTTGCTCTCTTTTTTTTTTTTTTTTTTTGTTTAGTTGTTCTCTGGGTTTCTTTTTTTCTGCTCTCTCTTTTTTTTCTCTTTTTTTTTTCTTGACGGCAGCCTCGCAGCTTCCTGAGGCCTTTTCTGTTGGAAAGTTGGAAGGAAATCATTTATTCCGCCACTCCACAACTGTCATTCCTCTTGTGCATTCCGACAAACCAAACAGCACGTGCAAATCGCGTCCATGACCTAGTTTAACTCAAAACGTCTCCTGGAGCGATACGTTGTGGCAGAGCCGTGGACATTGAAAAAGTCTCTCGGCGCCAGTGCCCGACATCACGCAACAACTTGGTAATAGCTTATTCACTTAGGTGGTGGCCACACGTATATATAGGTAAGATGGGTTAGTGCCCGATCTGCACCATTCATTAACTCCATTTGCTGGCTGTGTGTGTGTGTGTGTGTGTGTGTGTGGGTGGGTGGGTGGGGGGGTAGGTGGAGAGACAGACAGACAGACAGAGACAGAGACACAGATTGGGGGGGGGCACAAAATTGGACAATGCAGTTCAACTGCATGTTGTTAACGCGTCATTGTCCATCTTGCTTCACCATATTTCCATAGCCTCTACCTGACCCTTGGCCTTTGGATATGTAAATATATGGATATATAAATATATAGGGCTGTAAGCGGGCGATGTTCTTCGCAGTCTGGGTAGAGGCTGTAGTTGTTTCCAAACGAGCTAAATATTGCAAAAGAACAGGACGGTACGATACAAAGTGGAGCTTTTTTCTTTTCTTTTTTCTTTTTTAGCAATGTTTCATTGTTAGCTGTTTTTTTGTTTTGTTTTGGGGTTGTTGCTAGTGTTTTTTGTTGTTGTTTGTTTGTTTGTTGTTGTTTTTTGTTTGTTTTTTGTTTTTGTTTTTTTGTTTTTTTTAGTTTGTTCGTTTTTGTTGCTGTTGTTGTTTTGTTGTTTGGGGCTTCGGGCTAACGTTATGTGTACGCGCTTAATAAATATTCTCTTACATTACAGTATATTACTTGTCTGCTCGCACCGTGATCTTTGCAAGCTCAAAGTCGTCGCAGGTAGACGGCCGACAGGAAAGGCTGTTGCTGCGGCGGCTGCACATCCATGACCCAGTTTTCTCCACAGGTTCCCCGCGGCTTGGCGGGGGAAGATAAAAGTCCAGCGCCAGCGGTGACACGCGATGCTCAGCACCGATCCCTACAGAATTTGGGTGGCCCTGACTCGCGATAGCTACACGCGATCTGCTGCATTATTTGCAAGTCATGAGGAACGCGGGGCACAAGACTGCTGTCAGGTTTTGACCCTCTGTGTTTCACGTGCCGCAGACACATTGTCACAGGTTATGACTGTGAGGCATTTTTGCAACTTGAACGACACCCTGCTGCTGGTCATATCGAGGCTGGAAAAAAACATATTCGGGAGGGATGGAGGTGTGGGGTAGAAAATGAACAGGGTTGTAGAAGCGCAAGAGTGAGAGAGACAGGAAGTCTTAAGTAGGGGGAAATCAATACTATCGTACTGTACTGGCCAAGCATTGAAGTGCTTCCGAGACGGGTGTTTCCATTTTACTTTCTCCCTCCCTCCCTCCCTCCCTCCCCCCTCCTCTCTCTCCTTCTCATTTCTCTCTCTCTCTCTCTCTCTTCTCTCTCTCTCTCTCTCTCTCTCTCTCTCTCTCTCTCTCTCTCTCTCTCTCTCTCTCTCTATCTTCTTCTTCATTTTCTCTTTTTTCTTTTTGTCATTTTCTCTTTCTTTCTTTCTTTCTTTCTTTCTTTTTCATTCTCTGTAATGGAATTAAGCAAAAGTAAACGAGATAAGCAAAAGCAATAACAAAGAACCAGAGCGAACATGACTTCACACACAAGAGCTGGCTCTAAGAACAGCAACAACAAAAATCACTGCATCGCAATGCGTCTTTGGCTCCCAATTCGTGCAATTCCTTTAATTGAATCCCATATGCACGAAACAGACACTTGACAAAATTGACACATTAAAATAACCCCGTTCTCATCGCTCTGCCCTGAAGTCCCTCCCCCCCCCCCCCCCCTCCCCCCTACACACCCTCCCTCCCCGCGTGCGCACACACACACTCTCTCTCTCTCTCTCTCTCTCTCTCTCTCTCTCTCTCTCTCTCTCTCTCTCTCTCTCTCTCTCTCACACACACCACACACACGCACGCACGCACGCACACACGCACGCACGCACGCACGCACGCACGCACCTATGCACGCGCCGCACCACGCACCACACACACACACACACACACACACACACACACACACACACACACACACACACACACACACACACACACACACACAGTTGCAGTTGCAGGAAAAATCACCATTCTGTATTTTCACCAATCACCTTCGTAATCAGACCCTTTCGCGACCGAGAAAAGTCGGTCGTGCTGTGCTTTTTCTGTTTTTAAAGATGAGACGAGCAGGACTTTTGCAGGATTGCAGGGTGTGCAACAGCGACGACTGCAGTTCTAAACCCACCCATCCACCCAACCAGCCACCCTCCCTCTTCCATTTTTTTCTTTGTTCCCATCCAATCCACTATTTTCCTTTCTTTTCCAGCGATGAATATTTAATGCCTGGCCGGGAGGATACGGCTGGCACTCTTGGGAACGTTGTGGCTGAAGTACATTAGTCAGGCTGAGCGGTTCATTAAGCGCCGGCAAAGATAGCAATAATCTAAATGGAATCAAAAGCCTAACAATTACAGATATGGTGTTCTTCTTCTTGTCGCCCAGATATGAAAAAAGCTGTAATTGCGGGCTGTAACTGCGGATTGCTCGGACACAGGTCAGTCCGTCCGTGCTTAGTACAGTTGGCCACATCGTCCTCTGCTGCCGTTTCCTCCTCCTCCCTCCCTAATTACAAAGTGCTTTTCTCTCTTGTCCCCCCCCCCCCCCCCCTCCCCCCCCCCCGCCTAGTTGAAAAAAGCGTAATTCCGGCTATGCTCTTCAAATCAGTTGTTTAATTGCCTCTCCCCCCCCCCCCCCCCCCCCCCCCCCCCCCCCCCCCCGCCCGCCCCCTCCATAACCCATCCGCCCCGTCACTGATCATCACCCGTAACAGATTCAGTCACATTCACTACGTTGTCCTCTTGCTGACGCACAGTGACACCCTCTCAACCACCCCAGCGAATGCCTCAAGGCCAGGAAGAGGTCTTTGATCGTGACAATGCCCGTGTAATCGCTGTTAACTGTTGCCCGCTTCATTTGTCTGATGAGGAAAATTGAATCATACTGATAGTGAGACGACGCGTCACTCGCACAGCTGGCGACACAACGGCGGTCAACGTTGCAGAGGAATAGCTATGAGGCAGGAATCATCATGCCCAACTCCCGTATTACATCAAGCCTTTCACACATACAAGAAGAGTGTTAAAAAGAGGGTGCAGGTTTTTGTTGTTGTTGTTGTGGATTTGTTGGTGCGTGCGTGCGTGCGTGCGTGCGTGCGTGCGTGCGTGCGTGCGTGCGTGTGTGTGTGTGTGTGTGTGTGTGTGTGTGTGTGTGTGTGTGTGTGTGTGTGTGGTGTGTGTGTGTGTGTGTGTTGGTTGGTTGTTTGTGTGTTGGTTGGTTGTTTGTGTGTGTTTTTGTGTTGGTGGTGGTTTTTCGTTTGGTGTGTGTGTGTGTGTGTGTGTGTGTGTGTGTGTGTGTGTGTGTGTGTGTGTGTGTGTGTGTGTGTGTGAATGCACGTTGTTCTTCTTGTATTTGAGCGTTCTGTCAGCTCCATATTTTATTGAATCGCTGAATGTTTTATTGTAAAATGTATTGAATGTTTTATGTAATTGACGAACCAGAAGGCGAAGTTCCCTACACAGAGACAATAAAGTTTGACTGAACTGTAATAATAATATTTTAAAAAAATAAGAAATTAATATCCAGCCTCGATCGTGTTTGCATATTGTTCCCCAAAACATCTCCATCAAACTGCAATTTAAGCCGGTCAGCTTGTCATTCCTATCATCATTTATTAACGCATTATCTGTTTGTTGCTGCAAAAAGGTGTTTTCACCGATGTGCATGTTCTGAATTGTTTAATTATTAATAATAATAATGGATACTTAGAGCGCCTAACCCACACAGGCCTAAAGTGCTTACACGTTCTTTAAATGCACATATTTTCAAAATTCAACGCATACAACACGAACGCATACACACAAGACACACACACACACACACGCACGCACGCACGCACGCACGCACGCACGCACGCACGCACAGACAGAGTTAATTAAAGCAAACGTTCTTATTAACCTTTTGCACGTTTTGTTTTCGTGGTGGGGGGTGGGGGGGGGGGGACGTCTTTTTCATCAGGATCCCGCAGTAAAACCAACGGGAAGAAGGCGTGAAGGTAATACGCGTCTCTCCTAACCAGTACTTTCAGACTGTGCGGCATCTTTTCATTAGTCGGGGCGGATCGCCTGTCCTGTAATCCAAGTGGAAACTCTCCGGTCATTAGCGAATTGAATGATCAATTAAAAGTGTGGCCGGGGACGGGAGGAGCTTTGTGAGGGGTCTGGTTCTGAAGGGTGAACAGTGGAGCCGTGGAAAGAGAGCGCGTTCAGCCAGGCAATAGTGTCTCTGCGTGGTCCTTCTTGCTCTGGCACCTTTAGTCTCACTGTGCTGGAGTGTTTATGGGTGAAAATGAACGGCTTCTGAAAGTCTTGCGTTGAAGAAAGCTTGCGTATTGTGTGACGGTGGTGTGTGTGTGTGTTTGTGTGTGTGTGTGTGTGTGTGTGTGTGTGTGTGTGTGTGTGTGTGTGTGTGTGTGTGTGTCTGTGATGTGTGTGTGTGTGTGTGGGGGGGGGGGGGGGTAGAACGAGAGAGGGAGGGAGGGGAGTTAGGCCTCCTCTGGTCGAAAGGTGGACGTGGGATTTTTAACGTGTGCAACGGTCTTAGTGAGTGTTGTACGCACACGAAGGCGACGACACAGGCACTGCCTGACAAGTCTGCACAGTTGTTGACTCGGAAGAAGGGAAAAAAGGTTCTTCATCCTTTCGCGTCGAGGAGTCGAACCTTGGCCTCTGGATTTACAGTCCAGTGCTTTAGCCACTCATCCACGAACTCCCGTCACGTCAGTCTCCCATTTTTCGCCCCCGAATAACCTTCGCGGTTGACAGGGCGTTAAAAAAACGATTATCTATCTATCCGTCTCTCCTGCTTATCTGCAAACTTGATGGCTGTGCTCTTGAGCTTTCTCTTTCACACCGAGTGTTCATGAAAACTGCGTTATTTTCGATCTCTAGGGGCGCGTGCTGCGTTCAAAACGACAATCCCTTGAAAGAAAATGCACTTTCTGCATCTGATTTTATTTTCAAAACTCATTGAAAACGGTCAACAACTGTGTCCCAAGCAATTTCGCGGCAAACAATCACAGGGAAAATCAAATATTTGAATTCCGCACAAGCTTGGCTATTTTGTTTAGAAATCAAGAACTATTCACATAAATATATTCGAAGATTTTTAAATCAACTCACAGCAGCGTAAACACAATCAAATCAACACAGGTTTTTCAGTCTTTGATTCTCCCCACCCCCACCCCCACACCCTTGGCAGTTGTTCAAACAGAAAATCAAATTCCTTTTTATCGCACATTTACCGCAATTTTGCTTTCTTTCCGCCCGGGGGATTATTGAACTCGGTAAATACCGACTTGCTCTCGCTGGCAAGTCTGATATTAGAGAGTGAAGTGGTTTATTCAATAAGTACAAATCATGTGTACGACCTTTTATTAACGGTGTGACATTTTCACTGAATGAAGTTGATTAACTTTTATTTTTTACTTCTTTTTTCTTTCTTCTGATTGCAGCTTAACAAGGAGTTGATCGAGCAAGTCAACATTGGCGGAACGGAAAATGTTCTACGCGGTGAGTTTGTTTTTCTGTGAGACTAAAAAGCTGGCTGTTCGTTAGAAATCGGTCGTACTGATTAACAGAGAACATCCATGTGGGGTATGTGTGTAACGTACTTGTAGAGACATCGAAGAGTGAGTGACTTTGGTGCAATCTTGTACCTTTCTTCATTTGTTGATGTCAAGCACTGTCTTCACGAGCGAGTTCCCGCTTGTATTTTAAATACGGAAGGCGTTTGTTTACTTTGTGGGGGGATTGAATGGTGGTGGAGGTTGGACTGAGAAAAATATCCAGTGTTATATGTGTACCAAAAGTTAATTACAGCTACCACTTCTCTGCATATGTTTATCCGCTGCCTGTTACATGCTGTGGTTAATCAAAGTTTAATGAGGAGCACAACACTACTAACAAAATGCACACTCTTTCACTTTATCTAACCAGGTTTAAAGCGACTGCCCTATTAAGAATTTTAAGAACATGCTGGTAAAACACACGCTGTCTTCTGTCGGTTACTAGTCAAATTTAAATTCGTAACAAGCAGTTTGGGATGAAATCAAATCAGGTAGGTATATTTATATTTAGGTATATTTAAGCAAAGGAATTGTTTGTAGTTAATGTTAATATTAGTGTTGACCGGCAGAAGAGAGCATACTTATTTTTCGCTTTGCCTTTGGCTTTGGACCAGAGACTATACACAGAGACTTGTATAGAGATATTCTGAAGCACATGCATGGGTTGTTGTCGTCGTTCTTGTCGGTTTATTGTTTTCCTTCATCCACAAATATTGTTGGATTAGTCTGCTGTATGCATTATGCGTTACCAGTGTGTTTCGTTGCCACTGGCCGGTAAACAGTATTGTAATGAAAGATGAGCACAGATGGGATTCTTGGTGTGTGCTGGGCACACGAAGGGGAGACAGCAGCTGGCGTACCTGTGTACGAGTTGATTCAGAAGAACTGGAAAGGTCCCTCCCCGTGCCTCGACAAGGAGTGGTTTGTGGTTGGTGTTAGTTTGGGTTGTCGTTGGTGTTGGTTTGTTTTTGTTGGTTTGCAGTGAGGGTATTATATTTGTGACTTACTGTTAGCCCTATACCTAAACCATAAGTAAAGTTTGGTTGAGGTTCTGTTTTTAAGGGCTTCGATCAGGTCTTGTTGGCATTGACCCAAACGATCCGAAAGGTTCTCCAGAATACGCCTAATAATGTTCTTTCAACTCGGAAGATTGTTCGTATAAGTGCAATTCAACCTTTTTGGCATCGCTTTCGCCACCAAGATCGATTCCACGGGAGTTAAAAAGGCAACCCCTGCAAGTTGGAATTGACCTACGTGAGAAGTGTTCATCCCTGGACAAACGGAGCGTTGCGACAGCGGAGCCGCCCGTGTGAAGTCAGCTTGTCCATCGGCATCACCACTAATTCAATGACGGTGCCTGGAAAGGGTGCATTCTTGGAAGGCTACAATCGTGTTAACTCGCACGCTTCCGCGGAAAGTTGACCCTTCGAATCAGCGAGGGATTGGCGGAGCCCCTTATTTGCCCATCTTGCGGGCAAGTATTTGGCCAACATGCTCCGCTTTCTTGGTCCTTGTCTATTTTCAGTTTTCTCTTTTTTTCTGTTCCTTTTTTTCCTTTTTGTTCCGTCTTTTTTTTCTTTTTTCTTCCTCTTTGCTTTGCCTTTGCTTGGTCAATACAACGTTAGTGGTTGTGCAACCCCAGCCATCACTCGCTTTCTTCTCCGCTTCCTTTGCTCAATTATTTTCTAATTTTGCGGCTGCTGGGGCTTCCTGCTGGCATTTAATGTCCCTCTACCGGCAGTTTAAAATTTTACGGGAGCCGATTTTCTGTGGTTCTTCCTTTAGAAGGGAGGACAAAAAGAGGAATGTAAGAAACATGGAACGAAAATCTCGACATGGGAGGTAAAAGATCGATGCTTGTTATATAAAACCTTCCATTCGCGCTTGTTTTTCGCTCGGACTTTTTTGTTATTTTGTCATTATCAAGATTATTGTGCTGTTTTTCTCTTGCGGCGATGGTTTTTGCCCCAGGTCATTTGTTTTGGGGTTTGCTCACCTTGCGAAAGATCAACTGATGTCTCCTCCAGATGAAAGTAGGATATGGGTAGGCGTCTTGCATTATGCATTGTTTGTACCCTGGTGACCTAGTCGGAATAGTCGGAATTTGGCCAGAGTGGAAAGCAGTTTAGGGTTAGATCATCAAGACGTTAGTGGTGTGTACAATATAAGGGCAATGCCATTGTAAACTGAAGAGTGGAATTTGAGTAATGACATCAAATTTGTACGTGTTCAAGGCAACTAGTATCCGGAGGTTTTGAAGGGGTCCGAATTCCCATGACATTAGAGAAAGTGGCAGTATGTTACCCAACGCTATATATACCACCAGAGAAATCTTAATGTATTTATTAAGGTATTGTGTATTAAGATGTGTACTAGTGTCGCACGTTTTTGCAGATGAATTCGCCAGGCACTGTCATACAACCCTGCTTAACGCTTATGAAAAAGTGCCCCCTCTAACTTGATTGATGATTTCGAAAGACGGACAACTCTTCCACTACTTCCGCTGAAGAGACAGTTTGCTTCCGGACCACACATGAGCCGTGTATCAACATGTGAAGCAATACTGCGAGCGCCACAGAGCAGCTTTTTACTGTGACTTTGATTGTCTGTGTTGCTGTGTTTTGGTTTTGGCGCTTTATGAAGTACTTGTTTTGTTTCTTTTGCGTATTTGTCCGTTGTTGTTGTTGTTTTGTTTAGTTTTGGCGAATCTTCTGTTGAGCTGCAAATACGCGAGGTACCCCCCCCCCCCCACCCCCTCTGTGTGTGTGTGTGTGTGTGTGTGTGTGTGTGTGTGTGTGTGTGTGTGTGTGTGTGTGTGTGTGTGTGATGGACGATGATAATACATCCGGTTAGACTAGCCTTGTTGCACACCTTTGAGGTTCCGGGTAAATGTTAAAATCGAAGGAGAAAATTTGACGGACGGAAAAATACGCAAAAAAGGTGTACTTATAGTGGAGTTTGTGTACCCGGAATTTACTCCATGCCAGGCGAGAGTTACCGTAGGCGACTCAGGTCTTTGTTGTGTTTGTGTGACGTCTTTCGAGCGCTTATTAACTCCCTTGTTGGTTCATTTTGGCGCGAAAACGATGCCACAGACCTTTCGGATAAAACCCTTGAGGATAAGGAAAAAAATACGCATGGCGTTTTTGTGAAGGTAGAAGTTGCAGCATTGTGAAGGGGACACGGAAAGGGTGTTGGTTCTGTTCCTGTCTGTCCCTCGTGTGCATTCGTAGATCTCGCTAAAAAGACGCTAAACTGGGTACAGCATTGATCACATCTCTGCCATCGAAACTGAAAACTGTTTACTTCTTACTTCCATTTCTGTCTTCTTCTTCTTCTTCTTCTTCTTCTTCTTCTTCACCTTTTTTCTCCTTTTTTCCGTCTTGTTGTTTGTTTGGCGAAGTGCATGGAATACTGCCCAGTTCCTTTCTATGGCATACAGACGCCATTCACAGTCTGCTTGCGCAAGAAAGGTTTTCTCCCACGGTCCTTACCTTAGATGGAATCACAGCTGCTTTTTTATTTAGTCTGGAGAAGATTGCGGGGGAGTCTCAGAGTGCGACTGCGATATTGCCGCATCTTCATCGATTTTATTTGAAGTCCAGTGAAAAGATATTTTTCCTTCCAGGAACAGAGTCTGATGGCTCGGCTTCTGCTTGATTAGTTCCAAAATGCGTTTTTTTCAGGACGTGTCTCTCTTGTGAACGAGTTACCTAACTTCGCAACAGAATAATATCTTTGACTTGTCTCGAACAGAGGAAGTTATGGTGTGTGTGTGTGTGTGTGTGAGTGTGTGTGTGTGTGTGAGTGTGTGTGTGTGTGGGTGTGGGTGTGTGTGTGTGTGTGTGTGGGTGTGTGTGTGTGTGTGTCAGAGAGAGAGAGAGAGAGGGAGAGAGAGAGATAAAATAATACTTTATTACACAAGGGTAAAGATTTAAGCTCGATTCGGCTTTTTTGCAAATCTGCCCCTGATGGCAAACACAGAAACACTCAATACATCAAACAAGAATACAATTAATTATTCGGGAAAAAAACGACTTAAAAACAAAACGAAAACTAATTTCTGTCTAAAATTTCAAAACATACGAACAGAGCAATAATAAAGCAAAGTAAGACAAATTCCAAACAAATCTGAGAGAGAGAGAGAGAGAGAGAGAGAGAGAGAGAGAGAGAGAGAGAGAGAGAGAGAGAGAGAAAATTGCCAAATCATATTAACGAATAAATGAAAGCGACAGAATAATGACTCACTATCTACGTATAAAACAAGACCACATCTAACAAGACAGGAAGCTAAGCGATAGTGCTTTATACACACCTAACCAAAATCAAAGCACACCACACACACCCACAAGCATATATACAACAACAACAAAAAATTAAAAAAATTATGACCACGAGGAAAGAGAAAAAGAGTAAATATTTCATGAAAATACTAATATAAAAAAAAAAATCTGTCTTTTATGAAATACAGATCTAAAACTTTACAAGAGCAAAGAAGGGAAAACAAAAAAAATCGAGAGAGAGAGAGAGAGAGAGAGAGAGAGAGAGAGAGAGAGAGAGAGAGAGAGAGAACCCCGGGTTGTGATTATAACAGCACTCTGGGCAGGTAACCAGTGGTGCTTTGAGGTTTCTGCGTAATCATAAAAGTGTTACTTATTCCTAATAATACTTCTGCTGTTGCTTTTTCTTTTCTTTTCTTTTTTAACCTGGAGTAGCTCTCTGTGTCCATTTATAAATGAGAAATTTACTTTATAAATAAGGAATTTTCACATTTTCAGTTCATTCTACATTTCATTTTTCCCTTTCGGCTTTTAACATAAAGCGGCTTGAGTTGCGAATACAGAATGTGACTTTTGCTTGTGTTTCGGTGAACTTTGTTTCGTCCAGATTATGAGCTTCGCGGTTCAAAGGGTGTTTAATATCAAATAAATGGCTTTTGTACTTGACCCCTTTCAGTGAATAAACAGAGTAGATACCGCAATATTCGAGAGTAGGCCGGGGGTGTGACTGATATACTGATATATATTCACACGAAAGGTAAACGCCTTGCAGGAAGTGGTGGGTCCCTGTATGAGGTGGTTTCATTCCTGAAACCGGAACGGAATGCCAAAGAGGGTCATTGCCTGGCTGGAGAATCAGTCGGAGAGACGAAGGTTGTCTGGGAGGTGTGGGAGGACGACTGCCTGGGATCATCAAGATAAACCGGCAGGACGACCTTTGGTCACTGAGAGCGATTAGTAGATCAGCCTTCCTAGGCCTCCAATCAATACAGGCCAGAGACTCGGGCGCCTGCTGTGTGTGCTTTCTTCATCCTTACCGGCATCGTCGCTGATTGCCTCCAAAGCTACCCAGCTCCACCCTGGATTTAACGCCACGTGCTTCTGCCGTCTTCCTGGGCTGACCTGTTGCTGATGAAGTCATCATAGCACTTCCTCCGCCTCCCTCCACCCCCCACGCAACCCCTCACCCTCACCCCCACCCCTCCTTTTTGATTTTTGTTCTTTTCTCACTTCTTTTCTCCCCCTGCCTGTTTGGCTGTTACATAGTGTTGATTTTTCTTTCCTTTGTTTCTTTTCTTCTTCTTTTTTTTGCATTGTATATTGCGTGTAGATTCTCCGGACGGTGTCTTCTCACGAAGATTCATTTGTGAAATTGGAAGCTCATGATGTTGAATCACGCGGCACAAGCTGCAGGAAAACATCGAGTGCCAGTCTTGAGACAAGCAAGGGGAAAAAGAGAGGGAGAGGGAAAGTGTGGATGGGCACTTTGGCCATCTTCCCCAGGCGAAGCAGTTTTCTTTATGATTTGGCATCACGCAAAGTGGAGTGATCATTCGTGATGAGACCTTCGATCTGTTGATCTATTAGTGGCCCCCACACCCCCGCCATTCCCTCTCCCCTTTTTGTTGTTGTTGCATGTGTTTGTTGTTGAATTTTTGTGGTTTTATTTGCAGCCCAAAGTTCATTTGCGGGTGACAGTGGGCGCAAATAAAGCGAGGATACATTTTGTTCTAAGGGGATCGTGTGCTTCGATTTATTCAGTTTTACTTTCTTTATGTTCCTTTTTTTCTGCTTTTGTTTTTGCCCTTGTTTGACCGGTGCAGCTGTCTCGGCCTTAACTGCCATGTGTCTAACTTCTTTTTCACTAGACACCGAATACAGCTGTCACAGTTTAATGAATTCTTTCTCTTAGCCTGTCATTGCGGAAATTATCTTTTAAACCGCATTAAAGCCAACACGAAGGTACTTGCTAGCCTTGGATGTTTCTGTGATTGAAACCAAGCAGTTGACAGTCTGAGGTACTGTTCAAAGAAGAAGAAGAAGAAGAAGAAGAAGAAGAAGAAGGAGGAGGAGAAGAGGAGGAGGAGGAGGAGGAGGAGGAGGAGGAGGAGAGAGAGAAGAAGAAGAAGAAGAAGAAGAAGAAGAAGAAGAAGAAGAAGAAGAACAACAACAACAACAACAACAACAACAACAACAACAACAACAACAACAACAACAACAACAACAACAACAACAACAACAACAACAACAACAACATAGAAGAAAAGATGAAAACAGTTGTAACCAGTCCTCACCCTCGAAAATCGATGAGCCCGCAATCAACCCTTCAATTCTTCAGCATAGAGACGAACAGGAAAGTTACGACTATTTCTTGACACACTTCCTTTTAGCCTCCCGTCGTGAGCTGTTGAAAATGGAAGATTTCAGACGGGATCACTTTCTTATTAAGAGGGCTGGCGCTGGGATTGCCACAGCCGTGAAGTTCAGATCCCACGCGCGTTTCGCCTGCTTTGTTCAGGGATAATTGGTCTGGCTATCCGGCTTTAGGACTCGGAGCTATCCGGCTTTGGGTCTCGGAGCTACACCAGGTGCCTGTGCTGTTCGTGTCTACCAGTGGGTTCTCTTGCTGACTTTGGGATCTATGTATACTGCGAGGAGATCTTGCCAAGCTTGTCCCACTCACTGAGGCTGAGAGCTTGCCAAGCTTGTCCCACTCATAGAGGCTGAGAGCTTGCCAAGCTTGTCCCACTCATAGAAGCTGCTCTTTCTAGGAGAGCAAAACTGATAGTGCATGGTATGGTGGTGGTTGCGATAGTGGTCGTCGTGGTGATGATAGTGTATGTATGTGATGGTGATGGGAGTTTGTTATTGGATTTTAACGTCCAGTCAACCGCACAGGGTTCCCTCAGGACAAATCACACATTCAAAATGACGTTCAAAGGTTCAAAACACAAGTCACTAAATCAAAAGTATGCGAACACGGTAGACTGCGTTAGCGACACTAACGCAGTTAGAAAGAAGGGAGAGGATTTTGAAAAAAATGAAAGTGAATGGACCGGGAACGTCGAAGGTGGAACAAGGAAAAAAAATTGGCAGTGGGGAAAACATGCATGGATATATTATTCTGATTTACTCCAGGTTTTTAAAGGAAAACATTTGTCAGCTCTGAGTTCTCAACTGAGGAGGCATTAATGCCTGTGGTGGCGGGGGGTAGTTAGCGTCCCTTCCACCGCTGAGGGTCAACCCCGGAAGAATCACACGTTTAAAATTATTTTACACCCGTTCAAATCACGTCACTAAATCACAAGTTAAAAAAAGCTGAAATCCAATCCTGGACACGGACAGAAACATGGGTAGAATTACGTAATTTTATTATCTTCAGCAATGTTTCTTTCCTGCAGGCACTTTGTAAAGATGATTCCGATCTTATTTTTCGCCACTTTTGTTTGTTTGTTGTTTGTTCTTCTTTCCCTCAGAGGGGTTACTGCGGGTGCAGCATTTGAGCTCCACTCTGCTGAGAATTCAGAGCTGTGAAAGGCTTATACTTTGTCATAATATATATATTGATATACATTATGTGAAAAACTCATACTTTAAGCCTGTGCTTGGTTATATAGTTATACATTATGTGAAAAGCTCATAATTTAAACCTGGAGCTTGGTCATAATGTTTACATTTTGTGCAAGGCTCATACTTTAAACCTGGAGCTTGCTCATAATGTATAGGTATACATTATGTGAAAGGCTCATACTTTAAGCCCGGAGCTTGGTCATAATGTGTAGTTGTACATTATGTGAATGTATAGTTATACCTTATTTGAAAGGCTCATACTGTAAGCATGGGCTTGGTCATAAAGTATAGTTATACATATTTCGCTTACACTGTTACTGCCTCTTATTTTGCTTTTCTAATATTTCTGCTTTTTGTGGTTCATTCAGCTTAGTTTTCCTGCCGATCCTCTTTTGACACAAAGCGGCATGTATAAACGTGAACATGAACTCGGCCATGTGATTTTTTTAATTTGTGTTTCGCCCGGATATGACCTTCACGCTTGTCTGGGCTTCAGGAGGAGTAGTGATTGGGCGTTGAATATTTACATACAGGTACTTAAGACTGGGCATTAAATGCCAAGAATCAATCCATCTTCTTTCCCTGTGGTTGTCTTATTCGCTTCTGCCTTTTTCTTCTTTTTCTTTTGTACATCTGCGATGGCTCAGTTCAATACCTGCGGTCATGTTAAGTCCGATTCCTTTTGATGTTTCATATGTATGCCCAGATTAGTAACACTGCACCTTGTTCGCGCGAGGTTCAGGAAGCCACCTAATACAGCCTGGCCCATCTGACTTGCAAAACAACCCATACTGAGTCCTTTGATTCTAGAAAGGGCGGGGAGAGTTTGATCTCGCGTGTCGGAATCATCATGCAGATTAAGCCACGCCGTCGGACCCGGCCAGTAGATCTATAGATGTGTGTAACTTCGTTTCTCGCCCAGCTCCGCTCTGTGGAGGCACTCAACTTCGTTTCACCCCCAGTCATAGACGGATTAAGGCTGCGCGTAACAGGGTTTCTTACGCGGCTCCCATTGCAGCCCTGAGAGATGAACACCAGCGACTCGAGGAGGAGAAGGTGAAAGAGGAGTGACACGAGCGTTTCAACGAGACAGCCTCCCTTGACGGCACAAAGGCCAGCTGCCTGCACAGCTTGATGAGCCAGCGCACGTGAAGAACGCTCGGATCAGTCACAACTCGCGGCTCGGGCTGGCGCTGGAAGAGAGGAGGAGGCGCGGGGAAATTAGAATTATCGACTGCGAGGGAGATAGGTATTGTTACCGGCACAAAGATACGACATACGGGATGCCGGGCAGGGATTCTTGTCGCTTGACATGCCCTGAGTGCGCTCCGCTCTCTTGCTGCTTTGTCCGTGGCAAATCCAATAAAGTTTCTTCTCCGTCGCTTCTTCTGTCCCACCGTCCTACATTTGCATTTCCTTTCCACAGCTGTCATGCGTGGCGGATCTCGTGCTAGCAAGGATGCATTTGTCAGCAAAAAAAAAAAAAAAAAAAAAGGAAAGGAGAAGGAAAAACCTTCCAGTCATGACAAAAACTGCCAAGTCAGAAAACTTTTCTTTGCTTCTGCAGCGCAAAATACGCACGATCTTAGCTGGATTCACACGCATAACAAAAAGGGGAAAAAAGGAAGAAACAGAAAGTAGAACAGATGCATCAACGGGATGAGAAAGAAGAAAAAGAGAGAGAGAAAAAAAAGCTGAATCGGAAATATAAAAACAATGTTCACGCTTCACCGCTATCAATGAAATGATGAGATATGCTTTGGGAGTGTTTCTGCGCAGGCGTACCGGATGTAGTGAGATGAATATTCATGGCGTGCCAGAGGAGGTTGAAGATTGAACTGAGTTTCCGTGAACCGTCGGAGTCTGACGTGCGCTGTAGCTTAACGCTCGTCGCATGGACATCTCCTCCCTTGATTGCCTGTGTCCAAAGTGGTTTGAACCATGAACTGACGAGACCGCTCCCCTCACGGCCTAATGCTGTCCGTCACTCAAACACTGGTCGCAGAAAAATGAACATGTGATAAAAGCTGTAATATAGGCTCAAAGACCTGCGTGGAAGAAATGGATGCTGTCAGTTTTGGCTTCTGAGTCTTCAAACAGGATCCGAAGGGGGAGGGGGGCAGTAAAAGGGAGATGGAAGGGGACTGGAAGGGTGATGAAGCCTTACAACGGTATATTCCTTAGTCATTTAAATAATGTTAAAGGTACATTGCTGGATTGCTGAGGATGCCATTCTAAAAAGCGTAGCTTTTGCTGATACTGTTCCAAAGGCGACCACCTGTATTTGAGTGGGCAGAGTGGACCACAGTTTGGTTTAAACAAAATTTTATTCATTCATCGTAATCATAAGCTCACAGTTTAAACTTAAAGCGTCGTGGGGTTGTTCTGTCAGTGGCACGTTGCGACATAAATTTCGATTTAATATTATTACTATGTAAATATCGACAATTTCGCATGACATTGACGATACAAATGGTAAGATAGGTAGATAGATAGATAGATAGATAGATAGATAGATAGATAAGGAATCACATCAAAAGAGAGAGAGAAATTTTGAAGCTGCTAACGATACTATCGCATTCATAATAAGTCAATAGCTTATGCAGAGCGCACTTCCAGTGGCTAGGACGGCACTTCTTTAAGCACTTTAGACAAAAAGTGTGGAGGGGGACAGTTTAGAGGGAGCTCTAAAGGCCTACCAGTCTAGCACCTAAATAGACAAAAGTGCGTAAAGCGATAATAATAATAATAATACACATAATGCACGCGTACTTTAGATACATGCACTACAAACTTCACAACTGACCCGTAGAGACAGATCTTTCAGTTACTCTTCTAATATGTTTACAAAAGAGGAAAACGTTGATGGCCAATGCCAGTGTTGGAATTTACATAGCCATTAGTCTAGCTGGAACTATTTGGGAAATCGGCTTGACGTCCTTTTCCCACGAAATAGTACCGTGGAGGGCTGAACTGGTACCTGGTAACCCTACTTACAGACCTTGTGTACTGGAGGGTAGGACCCAGATGAGGTAACCCCCTCCCCCCTATACACACACACACACACACACACACACACACACACACACACACACACACACACACCACACTCAAGTACGGACGCACGTATGCGCACACACACGCACACAGACATACGCGCGCGCGCGCGCACACACACATTCACTCAAGCACGGACGCACACACGCACGCACGCGCACACACACGCACACACACATGCGCGCACTCACGCATGTACGCACGCGCTCAGGCACGCACGCACGCACACACACACACACACACACACACACACACACACACACACACACACACACACACACACACACACACACACACACTAATGCCGCGCAACCTTTGGGACAATGCTTCTTAATGACAGGCTTTTTGAAATTCAAGTTAAACCTCGACTTGAATCCTCTGCTTCTTATGTCTGATTCGTTCTTCTCCTTCTTCTTCTCGTTTTGAGGCAAGCGGATATTGGACCAGAGACGAACATTTTTAGAAAGGTTATCCCTGCTGCCAGTGCATGACAGATGCACGAAAAACCACCAGAAACGTCGTGAAGTGGTGATTATTCCATTGTGATGCGTTACGTTTCAGATGCGTCACTGCCTCTGCGGGTTCACGTGTTACGCGGAGAGGGAATCTGAATTCCTGTTGATTAAGTTTTTATTGAATAAAGTGTCACTGACTGATACATGTTTGATTGCACGTGACTGTTTCAAGGAAATTGTCATAATATAACAGATACAAATGGACCGAATCGAGTTTTTATGGTTTTAATCGGAGTCTGTTGGTTGGATTGTGGCTCCTCATTTCGTTTTTCGAAAAAGGTGGTTTGGTTCCACAGGTTTAAACCCCGAAAAGCATAAGATCTGAAACAAGAATGACTGCTAGCGTTCTAAAACAAGATCCAAACACATGAAAAGTTCAAAAGAGCACTATTTACTGTGACAAAAAGCACAACATGCGGATTTTCGGGGTAAGCCCCTTTTCCAAGCTACGAAAAACACCTAAGCAAATGTTCAACACTTATCTGCGTTTTTAATTTCTTCCAAACACTGGACACCGAAACAACATAACAAAACAGCTCAACCAAACACAGATATGTGTTCTGCGTCTCATTTTTTCACCTTTTTACCGTTATTGAAGTGTTGTTTTGTAACTTGAAAAGGGGGCTTACCCCGAAAATTCGCATGTTGTATTTTGTCACAGTAAATAGCGTTCTTTTCAACCTTTTATATGTTTGGATCGCGAAATACATAAGAAATAGTTACGTAATGCCGCTTTGTTTAACAGAATTGTGTAAGCATTTTGTTCGAACCGTGAGGAGAGTAGGCAGTTCAATATTGTGTATTTTGCAGTTTGAAACGGTGGATCCAAAGTCTCATTTTGATCATTCTTGTCGATTTGCTCAAACGGTTGCTTCGACGGTTTGAGTCATAATAATAATGAGAATAAAAATGAGCACTTATTGAGCGCTTCATTTCGAACTGAGCCCCAAGCGCTTCACAATGGCAACGTAACGAAAAGAACCATGACAGTGACTGATACTAGTAATTATACATAAGTTCACATTCATACAGGAGACCACAGTTTGCAATACTTCTCTTGTGGTCACAAGCACCACCCCAACGTGGCTGTGCGGTAGCTCCATTTGCCATGCCCCTTTGTGCAACAGTTTGTCGGAGGATTGTGGACCAATTAGAAGAGCAAATAATCAGCAGATAACTGACGAGGGTACCCCGGCTCTCCCTTCCTCATCTTGACTTCGACACCCGGCAACCCTCTTCAGGGCACACCTGGTGACCTAGTGCAGTCTCTTTCTTTCTTTCTTCTTCTTCTTCTTCTTCCTCTTTCTGTCGTTCCATACCGGCTTAAGGGGACCGTTGCTCCAACCCCGTTCGTCCCAGTATCCCTACCCGCAGCCACATTTAAGGTCCATTCTGTATCGCGACCCGGCCACCAGAGGTCGACAGGACAAGATGACAGATCGCTGGTAGGCTATACCCTCCTGAGTATACACCGCACTGCTGCCGAGTCACTTCGATGGTGTTCGATGATGCAGGTTCTGATTTTACTTTCGCTGGACAACACCATTTGTGCCGTGATGGCTGAGTCGTGGAGTCAGACTGATAGTGAGCGTCCCCTCCCCGAGAGCAGACCGCCACTGCGTCTTTCCATTAAGTCCCGATATGTGGACACTCTGACGTTGAATGCTTTCACCACAACTGCTCCGGGCAAGGGTGGAGGCCTGAACACCGAGACTGCATGAGGTCACCACGACAGCATATCATGAATGGCCACGGAAGCTGAGAATTGTTACCGCGCTGTTACGGATAAAGATAAGGATGGCAAAGGATGTGGAGGTCCATATGTGTTTGAGACTTCTCAACAGGGCCGCAGTCCACGTTTACTGCCATTACTGACCTCTCACTTTTAGGCAGAGGGCTCCGCCCACTTATTCAAGCGGAATAAACAACATAATGTGTAGCTTCGATCATTGTTTTCTAAAATAGCACTGGCTCGTGCGTTGTTTACATCACACTGGTACTTGGACAGCCCTCGGGATTGTGTAAGGACGCGTGTTTGTACGCAGGTGCTGACCGGCTAGAGCTCATCTGTCAGTCACAGGATGGTGACTAGAGATTTCAATTATCAGTCCCGGTGTTAACCTGGCCCATGAACTGAAGGACCTGCGGTGCTTGTCAAGTAATTAAAGCAACACCCTCAAAGGCGCATCCGTGAAGTGGATGAAGCCCGGCCTTCCCATTGGGACCACAGCAATCCCACTGGGACCACACTAGTCCCAGGGGGGGACCGCAGCATCCTGCCTCCGGGAAGGATCCGATTAAGGCTTAAAAATCCCAAACTCTGGTGAGATTGAAACCTTCGACCCTCCGACTCCGAAGCGCTAACAACTACACCGCGGGGGTCGGTCCGCAATTTCTGTAAGCTCGCTGATGGTGACGTTGCGCCACAGTAAGTCTTTGTTTGAGTGATTCTTCATATTTAGCGGCCAGTCAAGTGCGGAAGTCATACCAGGGCAAAACACAGTTCATGAAATCACAAGGAGAGGCTGATTCATTGTTCATCAGTTGTCACTTCATGTTGAAATAAAACTGGTGAAAAAAATGATATTGAATGGACCTGGACTAAAGTAGGCACTTGTGTGTGTGCGTGCGTGCGTGCGTGCGTGCGTGCGTGCTAGCGTGTGTGTGTGTGTGTGTGTGTGTGTGTGTGTGTGTGTGTGTGTGTGTGTGTGTGTGTGTGTGTGTGTGTATCTGTGAGTGTGTGTGTGTGTGTGTGTGTGTGTGTGTGTGTGTGTGTGTGTGTGACGACGGGACACACAAGCCACATAGAGTAGAACAAGAACAATAAAATAAAGTGAAAATATGCTGGGAAATAAAAGCCAACCAAATAACTAAAGCTAAAGAATAATCACACACAACAACTCGAAAAAGCTGCATTTCTGTTGACAGCCATCCGTGACCTGGCAACACTGAAAAAGCTGGCGCTCACTGTTTCTGCCGTTGAGTCGCGCGTTTGCTATTGATAATTTCGATCATTACTTTGGGGACTGATCCCATTCAAATCCCCCAGCACAACACGGACAATGGCACTTCTGGCGTAAGCTGTGTTATCCTATTGTTCATAGCTTACAGTGTTCAAATATTAATGCCTCGTTATGAGAAAGTTCCTTTTCGCTGATGTTTAAAAACCAATGAATAATTCGTGTCATTGCTTTTTCCGCGTCGGGAATGTTCTTGACTCTGTATCGGACCATTCAACCGAGCTGTTGCCTAAAGCCATGATGAAATGAAAACTACACTTTCGACTGGCGTCGTTCAGAGACACGCTGCACGCTTGGGTTGAAGTGTTAATTGCCAAGCGATGATCAGTATCAGAACAACATCCGAGGACCAAAGCAAAAGGAAACAAACAAAGCACACACACACACACACACACACACACACACACACACACACACACACACACAAAATAAAAAAATCCGGGTTGAAGACTAAATTAGCACACATGGCAAGGAGTCGGAAGCTACGTTTTAAAGGGTGTAGCAAAGCGAAGAAGCGTACGGAGAAGAAGCGTACGGACCCTATCGACAGGAATGGAAGAAAAAGTATACACACAGCTGTTTTTCACATTATTTCTCGTCCTGTTTCTTGAAAATCGACATTTTTTAGAGCCGCGAAAAAGCGACCGTATATGCTACCATTTTGTGCACAGTAGTCAGTGTCAGTGACGTCAGAAACAAAGCTGGCTTGTGGAGTAAGAGTATTAAAAGCGTAATGAGCCAACCTTTTTTCGTTTCCTTTTTTACTCGTTGTTGTTGTTGATCGCTTATATATAGCGCTATTCTCAGGCAGACTCACTGCGCTCGCTTGTGATTCTACATGAGTAACTAGCTTTTTATAGCGCGTTTTTGAATAGCCACCGAAGTGGTGTACTTACAGCGCTGGCATGGCTGGTGCCACATGAAACTGCTGCCGTCTCCGCCCGATCTGTGTACACCATACAACCATGCACCATGTCACGTCATGTAAAGGCACATACGTGAGGTGCATGCGTGTTTAGCTGTAACCTGCCACCTGCACTTTCGGCAGAATGACCGGGATCTTTTACGTGTTACTGCGGTAACACAGGGGTGGAACGGATACCAAAATAAGAGTCAGCACAGAAAGCTGACACTGGAGAAGAAAATCCTCCCGCCGTTCCTGCGGGGATTCGAACCCGCGGTTTTTCAGTCACGAGTCTGGTGCTCTAACCACTGAGCTATCCACGCTCGTTGTTGTTCAGAAGCGAACCAACATGGCTGCTCCCCCAGAAGCTTAAAATCGAAGCAAAAAAAACTAACAAAAAAAACAACACAACAACTCTTTTGTATAAATATTGATAGAGCAACCAAATAATAAAGTGTGCAGATGGAAATATTGGCAAGTTTTGGTACATTTTTAGGCCAACTTGTGTCTTTGGCTCGTTCCCCTTTGATGATTACAGGTTTTGTTGTCATGATGATGAAGTGATGCTTTATGTCCTCAGATGTCAGTTGACATATTAGGGACAAGTTGTGACCAATGCCGAAGCACGGTGCAATAAATCTTTACGTCCACGGAAACCAGAAGGCTCGTTAGGACGGACAGTCCAGGACGTCCACCTCGACTCTCACACAGCTCCTGAACCATGTTGTTGTCATGAGATTGTTGGTCAGTTTATACCCAACAGAGTTCTGCGGGGAACGACACTGAGCATACAAGGCCGTGGCTGTATTTCCGAAATGGAAGCTGAACAAATGCTCTCTTGCTGAGCCCCGTGGCAGGGTACTGAGGACGTAGAAATGAATGAAAGTCCCCGCTGCTGTAAAATGCTTTCCTTCTTGCCAGTAATCGGAGATTTAAAGTGCAAAGTTTTTAAGCCAGCGATTGATGTTCTGTTTGGTGACCTCGGAAACCATATCTCCACTGGCGCTCAACGAACAGCAAGGGGTTGGTGGGGAAGAGGGAGTGATCGTTCTGCGAGTGTTTAACTGACCGGTTTCTCTTCCTGCCTACTTGTTGTCCTGGCAGTGAAGGTGGTGGTGTGTTGGGGGGGGGGGGGGGTGTACGCAGAGGCAGGAATTAATGTTCCCTCTGCTGAGAACTCTGAGATTTAAATGGTTCCACAGCACGTCGGATTATAAATGTGCGCGAAGGTTCCGTCTGCTGCCACGAATTCGAGCTTTCATAGTCTGCCTTCCGGGTTCAGCTGGCTTAATTTTCCCACATATCCCATTCTAATGTACAGTGGAGCGTGTTATGCACTGTGTCTCAGGCTTTTACTGATGAGGTTTGTTTATTTACCACGGTAGCTTAAAGACAACAGCCCTGGACGCTGACGACTTACTGGACTCCTTTATCCATTGAACGTTGGATTTTTGACATCTGTTGTGCTCCACCCATCGCCCTGATAATCGTAATGGTTGACTGGGCGTAAAACACCAAGTTACTTACTTACTTACGTGTTTCACCCGGATAAGCCTTACACAGTTGACTGGACAGTAATAAATAAAATATAAAACAAGAATGAAAGCTAGCATTCTAAAACAGGATCCAAACACAGAAACGGTTCAAAAGAATGCTATTTATTGGGACAAGACAAAACCAGCAAATTTTCGGGGTAATCCCCTTTGTCAAGCTACAAAACGACACTTAACAGCTAAACGGTCTAAAAGGGTCAAGAAATAGTTCAGCCAGACACTGATAAGTGGTTTAGCTTTTCACTTAATTTTTCATCGTTTTTGACCGTTTAGCTGTTGCTTAAGTGTCGTTTTGTAGCTCGACTAGGGGGATCACCCCGAAAATTGGCTGGTTTTGTCATATCCTAATAAATAGCGTTCTTTTGAACCTTTTGTGTGTTTAGATCCGACTGGACATTAGAAACGAGAGATCTAGGTGTCAGCCTCGTTTGTTGTACCGTTCGCTGTTGCAAGAGCTTCACTGGCGCTACAGACTCCGGGGTAAATCCTATGGCTGGGAGACAGCGGCCGATGACAGCATGCCGCTCGAACGAAAGAATTGCATGAGCGGCAAATCCCAGGTTTTGTCGAGGATGGCCCTGGGAACGCCGATTGCCAGCTGAGCACAAGGACCTTTGTGTCAGGTTGTTGGTCCCTTCCTCCACGTGGTGACAGGCGTAAACACTACAGCTGAAATAACGTGCAGCACCTCGCCTGCACGTGCAGCCCGGACCCGCACACACTCCTCACTGCGCTGCGACGAAAGGTTAACCTCGCACTTGATTATTTGATTTCGGAAGACAACATAGTTCTTTCTCTTCGTGCCTACCCTAGCCCACCCTTAGTCTTTTTGTAAGAGTCGCAGTTTTGCGATTTGTTCTACAAGACAGGCTGTAAATATGTATACCTCATCCCTTCCTAGTCTTGCTCTGGGGGTCGCATTTTTGTGATTTCAAGTACTGCGGCCCACCCGAAGAGAGGTGTCTGTCATACCAATCATGCCAGCAAGCAATGTGTCATTGGTAAGGACTTACACTGGTTTCACTTACGTCAAATCTTGTTCCTAGGAATTCCCCCCTCTGAGGTTTCCGTACTGTTTGAACCGAAGTCAGGCAGTGAGAGTTTTCATTCATGTATTCCAGCGTGGTGCAAAATCTACACTGGCTCCCCATAAGTGCAAGAATTCAGTACAAAAGAGCCACGTTTCAACGTTGTGAGTGTATTGGCCCTTCGCCGACCAACGTGGGATTTATACACTTAGACTGCTTTGCCCGTTTTTCTGCTGACACTCGTACGATATTCCGGTCTGTACACATTAAAAAAAACTATTGCCAATGCTGCGTTTATACCTTGTCCAGATTGCACTCTGGAGCTATCAAGAGGTGCAACAAATCGTGTTTTTTTAAAAATCGGTCGTGTATGTATGTATATATATATGTGTGTATATATATGTGTGTGTGTGTGTGTGTGTGTGTGTGTGTGTGTGTGTGTGTGTGTGTGTGTGTGCGTGTGTGCGTGCGTGTGTGCGTGCGTGCGTGCGAGAGGGGGCTGGAGTGTGTGTGTGTGTGTGTGTATGTGTGTGTGTGTTCCTGCGCGCACTTGTGGGTAGTGTAGGGAGTTGTTATGGAGAAAGTGGATGATAAATCCCTCATTTACTTTTGCTAGTATAGCACTTTTCAATGAGGTCAATTTTGAAATGACTTGAAAGAGCGATTAAGTTGACAGCTGTACGGAGCAGGGCATCTGGATGACGGGCGTTGTGTGACACCATCAATGTGTTTATTGTTTTATACCCTCGGCTTAGCTGTTGTGTGCCTTTGTAGTGTCTGTTTATTCTGAGGTCCAAACAGTGGTTTATACCCGAAATGCCTTTTAATAGGACACAACTACAACAAAAATGCAATTGTTTTGGGTAACAAAAAGACCTTTGCCAGCAATCAACAAGCAGTTTTTTTTTCATTAAGCGACGAAAAACGACTTATCTTTGTGGGTTGTATGGATCTCGCCAGGAGTTTGAGCGGGTATGTGTATCAGCATACGTAAGACGATATCTGAGTATGGTTATGAGCTTACGTAAGAAGATAGCTGAATATGAGTATGAGCTTTTTTCTTTCTTTCTTTCTTTTCCTCCTAAAAAAATGCTGTTCGTAGTTTTTTTGAACCTGTTGAAAGCAATTGATTTTTTTGCAATCAAAATGCCCTCACTCTTGCACGTTGTCATCCGCCAGCTTTGTAATAAAGGTTCCAACTTAATAGCGCGATGGGCAGAAGCTACATCTACGATGGTTCATTGTTATTTCCTTCCCGTCTTTTATATGGCTTTGACCGTGCAATCGATTGCGCTCAGATTGCACTGAATTCATTACTGGGAATCGGCATTGTCCTGAATATCGGGCAGAGACGTCGCGGTTCCGTCAATAATCAGAAATTGTACAGTATACTCCAAGGGTCTCTGTGGTATCCACAAAGGACCTTTGGCTCTGAAACTGACGTGAGCAAGGTCGCCCCGAGGCCGTTGACTGTGACTAAAGCTGATGGCCGGTGGCAAGGATACAAGGATATTTATTCGCCAATGGCATTTAAATGTGCACTGGAATTTATCTTGGTGACGTTCCATTCTTACAGTGCATTACCAAATAGACAAAACATTGCAATAAGTGACGAATGAACCATCGATGGACCGCAGGACATAATGCGTCCTGGTTTGTGTCAGAGTCCTTTCTTTGTTGATGTTTTCTTCTTCACTTGTCAAAACGATTCGTGGGGTGGATATGCTCTCGTGACTGCCAGGTGATTTGCCCCTTAAACCTGTAATCTCTCAGTTTGACATCTAGCCGTGAAATGCTTTGCTAGAGGAAAAAGCTATCGCCTCCCGCTGCATGCCGCGTGACACTTCGCTGAATGTTTCTTCTGCTGTATATGCTGAAAAGCAGAGCTGATGGAACTGGAGCTGAATATTGTGGGACATTGCTACAACCGAATGTTCTTATCAATGCAGAGTCTTGGACGAAACTACGAAAGAGCACGCGATAGCTACG
This sequence comes from Alviniconcha marisindica, assembly GCA_018857735.1. Classification (NCBI taxonomy): domain Eukaryota; kingdom Metazoa; phylum Mollusca; class Gastropoda; family Provannidae; genus Alviniconcha; species Alviniconcha marisindica. Next base: position 347,833 of record JABMCL010003745.1, on the reverse strand, counting down.
TTCGTATCGAAGGATGCACACATGGTTGCAATGATTGTTTCAGCGCTGTTCTTGTTCTGAGAGTCGGGTCTCTTGGTAGATATCAGTATTCACACACACACACACACACACACACACACACACACACACACAACACACACACACACACACAATCGCGCGGGCGCGTAAAATATCCAAATATTGAAAAGCTATAGTCACTCATTCATACGTCTAGAACGCAGACGCAGAGACAATAACGCTATAGTTGCCATTGTGAAGCGCTTAGGGCTCATCTCGAGGTGATGTGCTCCACAAATATTCGTATAAAAAGAAGAGACAACAAAAGGAAATGTG
>JABMCL010003745.1:315000-345000 GCA_018857735.1 Alviniconcha marisindica | reverse complement strand
CATGCTCGGAATAGACGACTTCTGATTTAATAGAATCATGGAAAATATGATCAGCGAAAAGAGTGAAAAGCGTGACTTGAAGAGATTCTTCAGAGTTTTTCAAACTAATGTGCTTAATTTGAAACCGCAGTTATGGTTCAGACATACCGATTGGCAAATACTATTACCTCAAAATTATTTGGTCTTCGATGAGTATCGTTGTATATCAACAAAGGGGGAAATGGCATTGGTAGAAGTCACAAATAACGAGGAGCAGCACAGCATAGACTTGAATGGGCTGCAGTTATGCTCATAGCGCCACTGTATGTGAAACTGGGCGTTACACAAGCCCGACATGGCCAGGACTTGGCATCGACACACCTAGTATAATGACCACCTGGTCCTATCCCCCCAAACACACACACACACACACACACACACACACACACACACACACACACACACACACACAAATCCAAGCCCTGGCCCCCCGATGGAATCCAACCATGGACGTCTTTCTATCGCAGCAGTGTTGCTTTTAATGTGTAAATGACTCTTCCGTGCTGCGTTGTTTCAGTCAAGATGTTCACCTTTTACGTCATTAGCTACCTGTCTGGACTGAGCGTCCAGGTCGGCACGGGTTCGACGGCATTTCTGATGGTGGTTAGATTGCATTCGTCAGTGCACTTTTGTTCTTGATGTATTGCGGTGAGGTGTCTTCCTATTAAGCCAAAGCTATTTCCAATACTTACGACAAAAAAAGAAAGGTGACTGTTAAATCTGTTAATAGGTCGTGGAGGACGACTCCCAAGTGAGAGAATAAAGGGGAAATTCAGCTAGCGTTGGGATTTTTCGTCCCGTCAACCGCACGGGGTTACCCCATGACGAACCACACACACATGCAGTTACTCCATAACGGGTACATCTGTGCTCAGGCGAAGAAGGAAAACAAAACGAAAGTAAACTATTCAGTACTTTTCTTTGATGCATCATCATCTGAGCGACACATGCCCTGGCAGAGACTTCCGCTCCTGTCATTACACATTCGGGAGTTCGTAATGTCCTTATTACCCTCTTCACGAAAGAGTATCAGCGGCTCAGGGTAGTTTTAATTGCTTGACTGCTCGGACTTTAATTGTCGTATCGCCCTCCAGATGATGGCCATGCTTCTTCCTGCTGTTCTCTCGTCGCACCTGATGACCGCTATATACCCATCTGCTGCCCAAATGGCCGAAGGTGGTCCCCGCTGGTCGCTGCCTATCGCTCTTCCCTCAGTGATTGTTAGCGATGTGTAGGCGTTTGCAATTCTGTGCTCAGAAAGCTGCGCTGTGTTTGTTCCTGTTTAGATTAACTCTTCAACCCGCTGCTGTTGTTTTCTCATTAGCTGGGGGAAACGTTGTTTTGTGGAGAGGATCCATTCATTTGGTCTGATCCATCGGTAGTATCTGTTTGCTTATCACTGCATTGCTGCCCATGGGAATAATCACCACCAAACCATTCCCTCCGTATTGGTACCAATATCGGTGCGAGTGCCCATAGTGGTCGTTGAGTCATGATGTCACGTCACTTTAGAAGTGAACCAATGGGACGAGATCGCTTCATTCGGGACTGTTTCGTTTCCTCGATTATCGACGAAAACCAGCACAGTGCCAGCTTTGGCTTTTTAGCTCTCTCAAGTGATCTTTCTATTTTCAGCGCAGGGAATTGTTTCCATTTTCACTGCAACGGAGTGGTCGGCAATGTTTTTGTGCGCGGCAATGTCGTGTGCGAGGCAGGTTATCTGTCATGAGGCGACAACCCTTCTATTGTCCGGATTGCTGCAGCTAAGAGGATGAGGATGGTGATCATCACTGTGATCGCCCAGCTGGTCTTCCCAGAAACATGCCCGTCGGGATGGACTGAGAACTTTGTCCTGCTTTCTTCACTGGACTGTCCTTGGAGCACAGTCAGCTGTGGGCAATACGTTCACCAGTTGATACAATAAAATTGATGCAGTAAAGTGAAATTGATCCTGTTTCCTCTAGACCCTCTTCTCCCCCACCCCACGTTCCCTTCCTCCTGCTCTCCCCATCTTTACCCGCAACCCGCTCACCACACCCCATCCCCGTTCCACCCCTTCCCCTTCTTCCGCTGAATGAAAATGGTCGATGGCTGGACAAAACCATTTTTGATGGCACAGGCGTAAGGCTTGTACGTCCAGTTTTAAAAACTCTGTGACTGGCCACTAATTTCTATACAGGCCTGTTGCGACACAATTTGTTACTCTGACACGGAGGAGGTGACAGATTGTGTAGCCGTGGAGTGTGTGTGTGTGTGTGTGTGTGTGTGTGTGTGCGTGCGCGTGTGTGTGTGTGTGTGTGTGTGTGTGTGTGTGTGTGTGTGTGTGTGTGTGTGTGTGTGTGTTCTGACGACCCCGCAGTAGGATAATGCGGACGCAGGCATGAAGGTCCGTTCTGGTGAGAATCCAGCGCTATCACATGCTCTCTTTTTTAAGAGATGTGTACAAAATGGAACAGATCTAGGGAAATGTACTAACCTATACGACCAATATTTTGTCAACCTCACTAGTAGTTGTTCACTCAAATTTTGTCAACCTCACCAGCATTTGTTGACTCATTCCTAAGAGATGTGCACTTTTGGTAGAGTTTATGTCCCTTATATTAACGTACATTTTATTTCAAGCACTCATGAATTCTCCCCGTTGCAAGTCTCTGTCTGTCCACCGACTATTCAAAACCCAAGTGTTCGTTTCGTTTCGTCTGTGGTGTATATTATAGGCTGTCATACATGTAGATGCGTTGCTGGTTCGGGGCAATTTCTGCGTGAGAGTTTTTATGTCATGGCAAAAGTTGGAAGCAAACAAATTGTGAGAAACGAAGTCGGCGACTTCCCTTTGACTCTAAACGCATTTGTCTCTTCTGTTCGCAAGTCCGGACAGAAAAATCAATACTGATGTCTTAAATGCTGTAACTGTCTTTTATCAAATCTTCTTGAGGCTCAGATGTCAAATGAGCAGCAAAGAAAAGCTGTCGCATTATTTTCGGTTTGTTTTCAAGCTATTGGGTCAACAGTTTCCGCTTTTAAATTATCTTTGCTATTGAGTTTCTAAAATCGCAAATGTTTGGTACACTTCTGGGTGGTCATGCTTTGCAAGTGTGTGACTCTGTGTGTGTGTGTGTGTGTGTGTGTGTGTGTGTGTGTGTGTGTGTGTGTGTGTGTGTGTGTGTGTGTGTGTGTGTGTTGTGTGTGTGTGTGTGTGTGTGTGTGTGTGTGTGTGTGTGTGTGTGTGTGTGTGTGTGTGTGTGTGTGTGTGTGTATTTGGCAACGAGTTACGCGGTTCAGCCAGAGCTTCTGACCACTCCTTTAGGCATCAATCATTCTTCCGTATACCCCTCTGACATCAGTGGCAGCATAAGTATCCCTCTTCGAGCGTGAAGACTCCTGAACGTCTCTCCGTCTGTATATATATCCATCTCCTTGCATGGGAGGCGTGGGAGCCATGACGTCCAGCTTCGGCGTACAGCAACACCGTCCCTGGTTCCTGACAATAGCAGCGGCCCCGAGACAAGAGTTTTCAATTAGGCTTCATTCCCGGCTAGCCCCTTGTCACCCACTTCGCTGCCCAGCCAAGGAGTTCACTTCTGAGAGGATGGGAGGGAGTGTATAGTATCAGCCGTGTCCTTTCGGTCGTTCCTCCTATGTATTTACATTATGCTTCCTCCTTCCTACTGGCGGCGCTGTTTGTCCCTGTCCTTAAGTCGACCTAATTTCACCTTAGTTGTGCCTGGCACGGTTTATTTGACAAGCGTGGGCATCCGAATCCGTCGATTTTGCAGCATCCTTTGATACCATTACCAGACCACAAACAAACCTTTCCTGAACTGTATCCTGGTCTTTTTACCTAGTCCTTCAGCGCCAATAAATGTGATGGTCGTATTGTTAGTTGCATGGACGACTGTGCCGTATAATGAGGAAAGTGCCGTAATATGGCATGGATATACATCAGAAAGCGTTTAGTGCTACATGATCAGTGGATGAATGTACATGAATTTGGAGTTTTCGGCTGTCAGGTTGGCGCCTATCAAGCTTTGCTTGACCCGGCTCGCGCCTTCTGCCAGATATCCTGTAGTTTTAGTTTTAGCCTACTCGGCTCTTTCACTTTCATTTTTTTCAAGTCCTCTTCAGACTTACAGTATTTGTGTGTCTTGAAGTGTGAATCTGAACCTGTGGTTTTATTACTTGTTTTTCGCCCTTGTAGCCTTGCTTGTTCACTATCAGTGATCGGCGTTGTTGTTGTAGCGCCCCACAGGACTCACCTGGTATATGCAGTAGTACAATGACAGATGCACTCCTTAGGGTGAGAGCATTGTGTGTGTGACAGTTGTTTATTGCCCCGCCCCATGGAAAGCCACACACCGATAACAAAGGCGCTCCATAGGGTGAAAGCATTGTGTGTGTGTGTGTGTGTGTGTGTGTGTGTGTGTGTGTGTGTGTGTGTGTGTGTGTGTGTGTGACAATTGTTTATTACCCCGCCCCACACCGTCTTCGAGGGATTCCTCTCCATTTCTGGAGGGTGGATGCTGTTGTGCAAAGGGGTTATCATCGCTGAAGATAAGCCTCCACATAACTATGTACAGCGTATAACAACAGTTTAGTACAGCCTTGGTGTTTGTTGGTCGAAGTAGCTCAAGGAAATATACAGCCGATCGAGTCTCGTCCACTTCACGGATGCGTCAGTGTTGCCCTGATAACAGCATGGACTAATGCCACAGATGCTGCAGATGTGTGTTTGGGGCATCTCCTGTCTATGCATATTATCTTGAACGTGACCTTTTAGCCTGTGGAGGACGCGTAATTGGAATTAACAATGAAAGCAGTTGCATCTTGATTCTTACCCACAAAAAAGTCTAGTTTCTGCTGTCGCTCGTAGCATGTTTTTGCGTGACCCCTGTCTCTATTCTTACACCTTACTCCTTATTTAGGTCAGCTGAGATCAGAACCTTCAACAAAAGAATGTTTGCATGGGACACGATAGAAGAAAGTGTTGTTTGGCTGTCCTGGATCAGAGGGAAATGCTGACGCAGCAGTGCATGGTCTTCTTCGGACGGTACCCTCCTTTTAACCTAGCTTGGATGAACAAGGCATGCTGTTCCACGATGCTGTTCTAGTTTGGCCTGACGCCGGAGGGACCGAGCTATTTGAAATGCTTTGGTCGGAAATGCCGAGTATTGCTTGCTTATTATCAGCCGGCGTACCAGCCCTTTGCAATCTGCTCAATCTCCGTCGCTCGACTGTTTCCTAATGTTAGTCCCTCTTCATCAATTTTTCATTAGATCGCATCGACTGGTCGTTGGTTAGGTTCCAGTACTATTAGAGTACGTTATTCTGCGATGGTGGACAGCGTACTTTTTTAAAGTATAAATGCGGCTGATTTCGCTTTATTTATTCAGTGTTTTGTAATGTTACTTTTATATAATTTTAGGTCTTGTTTTTTTTTTAGAATGTGGTAACTGTGTCTATTTTCTGACTGTTTTTGCCGTGCTGAGTTTCGTTTCTGTGTGTCTTGTTACTGATTTGATTCTTTGTCATTATTCCTGTAATGGTTTTTGCCCTGATGTAACCGTAGTGGTTGAATGGGCGTAAAACACCAAGTTACTTATCTGTAATGGTTTTGCGGCGATAGTTAATGAGATGTGGTTATATGAATGTGACACACAAAAATGTCTTAATGAGTGTTTCACTGGCCATCCAAGCAACGTAGCACGTTGACGTCCTTGAGGCCATAGCCCAATACAATATTGTTCATATCATATTCCGAGGCTGGCAGCGTTTTGTATTTCTTCACAATAATCACATTTAGAAAAAAGCGTTTCCGTATTGGACGCGGATCAGATTCATATCTGCCGGCTCCAGTCGCGGGCCCAATAAGATCCTTTTGTCCTGGCCAGCAATCTCAGCAGCAACCGGCGGAATGCTTGGTTCGATGAAACTTGTTTGTTCGGGGCTGGCTAATCGAATCACAATGAGACGGGTCGAGAATACAGTCAGCGACCTTCCCCTCGACCTCTTTGTCTTTCTTTTCTACCTGCCTTGCAGTCCTTGTTGCTGGACCCTTCCGCCGTTCCGTTCTGGCCTTTTCCGCGCAGCCAGTTGGGGCGGGTTTTTTGTCAATTTGCCGAGTTTCCTCAGTCAGAGGGATAGGAAAAGGGGTGGGATGGAGAAGCAGAAGGCCGTTGTTGACGAAACGAGACTGCAGCGTGCCCAAAAGAACTGCCGGCTGGAATTAGAGGGCCAAGGAAAGCAAGGCATTGATCCTCCTCTTCGGGATAAATCATTTACAGCTGCGGACTGGGGTCCTGTTGGCTGGGTCTGTGTCAACACCCGCTTGTATTATTGCACGATTTGGTGACTTTTCCCTGCCTCCCTCGTGCTCTTCCTTTTTTTTTTTTTTTTTTTTTTCTTTCGTTCAGACTCTCGTTTGACAGCTTCCTGCTGCTGGAGCATCAGCAGCAACAGTTCCAAACATATAATTACCTGCTTCATTGTTCGAAATATGAAACTTTCAAGTCTGGGGAACGGGTGTTCATCATTAATGTTTGATTCTCACGTGGTGGGATAAATAGAGAAATAAAGGTTTTATTTCGGCTAAAATGTACATCGCGAGACAGAATAATTGTCACCCGATGAGATCCAAACACGGCTATAAAACGAACTTATATGTCAATTGCTTGAACTTACAGCCGATGAAAGCAATCTGACAAAGGAAATACCAGAGTTGGATTCTTTCGAAATCGTTTAAATGGCCTCGATAATTCTGGTTTATATCCCAAGTTAGTTAACTTTCCACAAAAGAGGCCTTTGCACTCTTGCTCGGATTGTTGCATGATTTGTCTTCTCGTGTCTGCTCTGCAGCTTGCAGGTTCGATCTTATAGTCCAGGGTGAGAATTTGAGTGTCCACCTGTTTTCCTGTGTGTGTGTGTGTGTGTGTGTGTGTGTGTGTGTGTGTGTGTGTGTGTGTGTGTGTGTGTGTGTGTGTGTGTGTGTGTGTGATCAAACAAGAACTGTATATAGAGTTAGCTATATATATATATATATATTATATATATATATATATATATATATATATATATATCACCCGATAATACTGTGTAGAAATCGTATCAGCTGGTAATACCTTATTGTGTTATATATATATTTATGCAGTGCCCCTCACAATTCACACAACTGCCCTCAAAGGAACACGTTTTCATTGTTTTCAATCGAGCATGTTCTTTTAATGGACTGGCGAAAAAAAAAATCAAAACGTTGCCTGTTATTTAACTCATTAAACAACAATTTCAAAGGGTCGTAGCTGGAATTCTACTTCAGCTATTAAAACAAACAATTCAACAACTCTCCTTGATTTAAAACGTAGTCCTCTGCTTACAAAGTTAACCGATTTAAAATTTCTTGGATAGTACTGGTTTTCAAATCGAATATGAATTGAGCTGCAGACAGAGTTGTTGTTGTTGTTGCTGCTGCTGCTGCTGCTGCTGCTGCTATTTGTATGTTTGTTTGTTTGTTTGTTTGTTTTGTTTTGACGTAGTGTGACATTATTGACGTATATAACACGGTGTTCGTTATTGTGTTATTGTATACACTGCCTTGGTTCAGCTGGCTGTGTCAGGTTTCAGTCTGTTGGTACCTTTGTCACTGGGGGGATATTTCCATTCTTTTATCTGTCAGATGCAGTGCTGTGTGAAATTCCTTCATACACGCCAGCCGCCAGACAATTTTCAGCACGCGTGGGCAATGGCACTTTTGCGTCGACGGCAAAATCTGAACGCTCGTTTTTCAAAGGGAATCGTTTCCACATCAGAGAGAGAGAACGAGAGAGAGTGGCAGATACGGTTTGTTGTGGGGGCCACTGACCCACACGAGAGAGTGGGGGATGGGGGGGGGGGGATGAGAGAGAGAGAGTGTGTGTTAAGTGAAATAATGAATATTTCGGAAACGGATAAAATGGGCTAATTTTGTATATCTGTTTAATTATTATCTGTAGACATTCTCGCCAGTGTAGACTCAAACTGGGAAAAAATGATAGAAGGAGTGGAGAGACAGAAACAGATAGACGAGGAGAGAGAGAGAGAGAGAGGTGTTTGTATATTAATAGTGTCTGGAGACATTTTCGCCGCTGTAGTCACGAACTGAAAACAGGGTGGAGTGAGTGAGAGAGAGATGGTGATGATGATGACGATGAAATAGCTCGCCCGGAAGCGGTGAACGCCAGATACCTATGTTTGCATTAAAACAAATTCTAGATTTAAAAAAAAAAATCGCCAGTGTAGACACGAACTGAAAGAAAAAGGACAGACAGAGGGGGTTCTCGCGAAAAAGGATGGTAACCCTTTGCTCATGGTGGTATTGTTCAAGATCTGCCTCAACGTGACTCGATGGTGAAAATTACACAACCTACTTTGTATCCAATGTGTCCTAAAACCTATGTCAAGGTCTTCAACGAGCAATATCAAACCGAACTGATTTGTTTGTGCGGTTAGAGAAAATGATATTGCGTACTCTCTGTTGGAGGGCAATATATCAATCTTGTCAAGTCTGATTCAGAGATAATTGTAGAAACAGGTTTTGTAGTATTGTGAAGCCAGAGTCTATAGTTGACATTATTGAGTACGAAGAGTAATGTCGACATCGTCCTACGATTAACTGCACGCCTGTCCAAACTATAGCTGGAACCTTTTCTTGGAATCTGACATCAACCTCCGTCAGCGCTGCATTCTGTGCTTCGCCCGGATATAGCCTACTGACATGGTGGACGAGGCGTTAAAAGCCAATCATCTATCTCTCTTTCCCTAGTCTCCGCTGCATTCTTTGAGAAATCAATATTTGTTCAACCCCACCCCCACCGCCCCTTAGATTTTGGGGTATCGTTTTTAGTTGGGAGCCCCTCTGTGCAGTTTCTCCTGCATGTATTTTCCGGCTGATTTGTAGAAGGAGTTAGTGCCCTTCCCTCAGGGACGTTAGTGTTACCCTCCTTGGAAGAGGTCCGCGTGACGTTGTTGTGTGCTTTGCCAACTGCGGGTCAGTGTCGTTTGTTCGCTGGGTCAATGGGCCACTGCCTTTCCTTTGATGTTCGTTAATGTGGATGCAAGTAAATGCACTGGCAGCTTTTCACAACGCTGTTCCACGAGCTCCTTCCCGCCGAACGGAAACGCCTGACCCACTTCTTTCATCTGCGTGGCCGAAACGGATACCGAGTACTGTCGCTTTCTTATAAAACAAAATCACTTTCCGAGAGAGCGGTTTCTGTGTGAGAGAGCGGCGTTCAATAGCGCGGCGGACTTTTCGGGGTCCCATAAACAATGATTTGCCGGGCAATAACGGTAGTCGCGGGGGTGACTGTGACTGCGAAATCATTGGTAACCTGTTCGCCGGCCACAATGCCACCTGAGGAGCCCGAGGAGCCATTACCAGCGCGAGGATCGATGGCGGCCCTGACCACAGCCTGCGATGTTGATGGTTTTCATCCATTTTCATGATTATTTTCCAATTTGGTCCACTTGCGAGCTGGTCGCGAGTCGAGCAGCCGGCTCTTTGCCGTCTTCCGCAGTCTTTGGCGCGGCGAGTGGAAATAAATGTTGGGGGCTCCCCGAGCGACATCGCCTAGTGGAGATTTATAGGCGCGGCAAGTGTGAATTATAGATTGGTGCTGAGTGTGGCTAATGACTTTCCACTCCACGCGCTTCGCCCGGCGCGGGAGTCCGGCCTTCCTGCCTCGGAGGAGGGGGTGGCAGGAGAGGCATAAATCACCTGCAACTGCCTGGGATGGGGATGCGGATGCTGGTCCTCGGGCCTGCCCACGGCGCGGAGTGGACGGACGTATGCTGGTCGATGGACCGGGACGTTCGGGTCGACCGCCGGAAGAACAGTTGCAGCTAGCTGCAGTGCTTGCGTTGGTCTTGCTATGGGGTCGTCTAGGGTCCGTCATACGTGACTTTAGGTAGTCGTTTATGCGACTCCGTCAAAATAGCTTCCTTAATCCAGTTCCTGTAACCCGCCCCCCCCCCCTCCGCACACACGCACCCCCCTCCACCCCTTTGTGTGTGTGTGTGTGTGTGTGTGTGTGTGTGTGTGTGTGTGTGTGTGTGTGTGTGTGTGTGTTTGTTGTTGTTGTTTTGTATGGTTGTTGTTTCGGCTATAAACATAAGTTCCGCAAAAAATCTGAATTTATAGTCTTTGGACTTCAAGGCCCCGTCACCTCAGGACGATATAAATCGGAGGAGTGTCTGCGTCAGGTAATAGCTGTAAACAGAGAGATACGTGTTTTCCAAAGTATGTCACCTGTCACTTTCTCACTCGGAGTGGTATTGCAGACGCACAAAGTAAGGCCGCAACTGCTTATTATATAACGTAAAGATGCCAACACATTCTCTCTTTTAAATCCCGAGCAGGTCTGAATGTAGCTGTGCATACTTCACCTGCTGCCAGGAATTTTACCTCCTTAATTTCTGTCTTCCCGTCCCTTTCAGCTTCATTTTGCCTGATGGAAGGTCTTTCCACGTAGGGTGACGATTGTCGTGAACAGTAAGTATTGAGGCACGATGAGAAGTCTGGGAAGAGTCCGAGTTCTGAAAGCAGATGTAAAGTGGCGCGAGGCAAGTCCTCCAAAATGTCCGAGTCCCTGAAGGCAGATGCAAAGAGACACGGTGTAGGTCCTCGAAGTTTCCGAGTCACCGAATGTAGATACAAAGACACGATGTAAGTTCTCGAAAATGTCCGAGTCTCTGAAGGCAGATGTAAAGTGGCTCGAGGCAAGACCTCCAGAATGTCCGAGTTCCTGAAGGGAGATGCAAAGAGAGACACGGTGTGGGTCCTCGAAGTTTCAGAGTGCCCGAAGGTATTTACAAAGACACAATGTAAGCCCCCAGAAATGTTCGAGTCCCTAAAGGCAGATATAAAGAGACGTGAGACGAGTCTTCGGAAATGTTCGAGTCCCTAAAGGCAGATACAAAGAGACATGGGCATAGTCCTCGAAAGTGTCCAAGTCCTTGAAAAGAGATGCAGAGAGGCAATATGGGAGTGCTGGATTTCTGGGCTGAGTTCTCAACATGACGGTGGCTTCATCTCCAGAGATGACGCCGCCGCTTCTTTGGGCTTACGTCCTGAACATCCTGATGATTTTTCTGCTTCGTTGTGATGCTAATCTCCAAACCGCAAAGATTGTGTAAATCTTAACGGTCACTGCGAGAAAGTCGCCCAGAGGCTGGTCGTTCTGTGTGAGGCTTGGAGAGAGCAAACTGTCGTCACGGTATTTCGACCGGCAGCGATATGACACCGCCGCTTCTTTGGGGTCACATGATGGCGAATCCGCTGCTTCTGTGGGACACGGATCAAAGGCATGACCGCTTCGTTGAGCTTTGGGATCCTGTCTGAATCACCTTCACTCCTCCGTTTAAGCACCCCATAAAACCGACCCCGTGCTTTCTGATAACCCGCTCTTTACTCTTTCCATTTACCCCTTTTACAAGATTGGGAAGCCCTGGGAGGAGGAAAGAGGAAGAGAGAGGGGACCTTGTCATTTGAAATGCAAATTGACGTGCATTAGAAGTTTGTCATTTGCATAATCCTCTTGTTATTGCGTCGAGAGTGTAGCATTCCGGTGCATGCGATCAAATCTACCGCCGAGAGTCGCTCGAGTGTTTTCTGCAAGGGGGGAAAAACTGGTCTTCTGAGGAAACGCGAAAATGAAATAGATTTGCGAATTACGTCTTGTTTTCGGATATGATTTCTTGATCTGGTTCAAGTGTTGATTCACGCACGAGCTGCCCTTTTTATTGTCCCGAAGGACGAGGTGGTTTTCTTTCTTTTATTCTTTCTTTCTTTTATCTTTTTTCTTTTCTCACTCTCTCTTTCGTTTTTTTTATATTTTAGGGTGGGAACGGGGTAGGGGGCAGGCGATGTTTTCGCTGGCTGTGAATTTTGCTTGGACACGCAGCGATTACCGATATTAAACTAGATCATCGCAGACTGAGCAGAGTTTAGGACAATTTTCCCGCCTGCATGGATTTTATAACGGCGAGCGGTCGAAGTTGAATATGAATTAGTCTTTGACCCGTGCGCTTTTTAATGGCCGCTATCTTTGCACGAGAGACATAACTAGGAATTAGTTATGGCCCATATACTCTTCGGTTTTCCCCACGAAAAATCACAGGAAGAGCGAAAAAAGCACTAAAAGTAAAGAGCGCAAAAGAAAGGAAAGTCGTATGCACGACACTGTTTTTGATTGTGCTTGCATGGTTAGCAACGGTTGTTGGTGAGCCGGCCGATTTGTTCGTTGGCCTGTCGGTTGACTGACTGGGCTGAGATTGTAGTTGGGTATAGTTTAGATATGAGAACAATGTTGAATGTGTTTTGACGTATGATGGTGTTTGTTCGTCCCCAGATGACCCTCTGCGGTTGACAGAACGTTAAAGTCCACTTACTAACTAACTACATGGTTAAATGGCCGGCTAGCTGCGTGGTTACCTGGACGGCTGCCTGGTTAGGGTAATGTTTGGTGGGGATTACTTGTTCGTTTGTTGCCGACAGGGTAGGGAGGATGTGTGTTCGTCGCTTTCTTGGAGTTTAGCTGTAAATGTGATTATGTGACCTCGATTTTAGAACTGGATTGGAACATTTTGTTTCCTCTGATTTCAGCGTGCGTGGAGAGCAACGTGAGCCGCTTGGTGTACACCAGCACCTACAACGTTGTCTACGGAGGGGAGGAGATCATCAACGGGGAGGAGTCGTTGCCCTACTTGGCGATGGACAAGGTACAAACATAACCATTGTCAGACCAGAAAATAAATACTGGTTAAAAGTAAAAGTGAAGTAGAAACTTTTGCAGCGTTCTGTGCTGGAATAGATCCACAGGAGACTAGAAATCAATCTCGCATAGAGATTTATATGTCACAAGGCCACTCACTCGTGTGATAGTCCACATACGTGTTGTTGTTGTTGCTGCTGCTGCTGTTGTTGCAGCTGCTGAACACTCTGGGGGCCACCCACAGAACTACGTCTCGAGACGGAAGATCCTCAAGAACGACGTTTGCACAACAAGAGTATACTTGTACGTGGACAGACAAAGAGCTATGTATATATATACACAAAGCATCTGCTCAGCAGGGCACAGGTAACACTTACTTAAGCATATTGCTTTTGTGTTTGCTATACCTGTTGTTTGTTCAGTTGATGATTACGATGTCTGAATAAACTTTGTTTAAACCATCTGTTCAGCGCATTCTGTTACTGTTGTGAAATGTACAGTATGTTTGCTGTCAGTTCACAGACCACTACTCGAAGACGAAGATGCTGGCAGAGAAGAAAGTTCTGGCGGCCAATGGACAGAGCACTAGGGATGGATCAACGCTGAGATGCTGTGCGCTGCGACTGGCTGGTGTATACGGGCCGGGAGAACAGAGACATATTCCTCGGATCGTGGTAACGTACTAGTGCCTTCTGCTGTCATTCACCATTAGTCTGGAGCAGTCTACCCTATACTCTCTCCAACACTCTGAATTCTTCCATAGCATCAACAGACCTGCCCTCAAGACCCGTCGTGGTAACGTGCCAGTGCCTTCTGCTGTCATTCACCATTAGTCTGGAGCAGTCTACCCTATACTCTCTCCAACACTCTGAATTCTTCCATAGCATCAACAGACCTGCCCTCAAGACCCGTCGTGGTAACGTGCCAGTGCCTTCTGCTGTCATTCACCATTAGTCTGGAGCAGTCTACCCTATACTCTCTCCAACACTCTGAATTCTTCCATAGCATCAACAGACCTGCCCTCAAGACCCGTCGTGGTAACGTGCCAGTGCCTTCTGCTGTCATTCACCATTAGTCTGGAGCAGTCTACCCCATTCTCTCCAACACTCTTAAGTCTTCCATAGTGTCAACAAGACCTGCCCTCAAGACCCATCTTTTACCCTCTGAACTCTGAATGCCATGCGTGTGTGCATGTATGTGTGTAGTCATTGTGTGTGTGTGTGTGTGTGTGTGTGTGTGTGTGTGTGTGTGTGTGTGTGCGTGCGTGCGTGCGTGCGTGCGTGCGTGCGTGCGTGCGTGCGTGCGTGGGTGCGTGTGCTGTGTAGATGTGTATCTCTGTGTTTGCGCGTGTTTGTGTTGGAAGCGATGGAAAAGACCTTGAATGAAGTGCTGTAGTGTGTAAATGTAGTTAGTACGATTTCGTTGTGTTCTGTATGTATTTGTCGGCTCGATTGTTTTTGCATTGCGCGCTTTATGTTCAAGTTAGGTGTAAGCGCCTTATGAATATTCTATTTACATTATATTACTTTACCTCCGACAGGCTGGAGTATGTTAACGCTGCGAACAAAAGCGTATTCCGCGTATTGTGGTACGTACTAGTACGTTCTGTATTGAACGTCGTCATGCCTGAGCATCGTGTATAGGCCTGACGATTAGAAGCTGTTCCACGGATGAGGTACGTACCAATACGTTCTGTAGTTCACTCCAACGGGCACGGATGATGTACGTACCATTACGTTCTGTAGTTCACTCCAACGGGCACGGGTGATGTACGTACCAATACGTTCTGTAATTCATTCCAACGGGCACGGATGAGGTACGTACCAGTACGTTCTGTAGTTCACTCCAACGGGCACGGATGATGTACGTACCAGTACGTTCTGTAATTCACTCCAACGGGCACGGATGATGTACGTACCAGTACGTTCTGTAATTCACTCCAACGGGCACGGATGAGGTACGTACCAATACGTTCTGTAGTTTACTCCAACCGGCACGGATGATGTACGTACCAGTACGTTCTGTAATTCACTCCAACGGGCTCGAGTGTTTTGGCCTTGCGAACAGAGGCAGATTGCGCGTAGTGTGCTACTTAGCAGTATGTTCTGTATTCATTGACGTCATGCTGGAGTGTATATTTAGTGTGGGTTTACTCGGATATGTTGTCGTGTATAGCCTAGCGAACAGAGATATATTTAGTGTGGGTTTACTCGGATATGTTGTCTTGTATGGCCTAGCGAACAGAGATATATTTAGTGTGGGTTTACTCGAATATGTTGTCTTGTATGGCCTAACGAACAGAGATATATTTAGTGTGGGTTTACTCGGATATGTTGTCTTGCATGGCCTAGCGAACAGAGATATATTTAGTGGGGTTTACTCGGATATGTTGTCTTGTATGGCCTAACAAACAGAGATATATTTAGTGTGGGTTTACTCGGATATGTTGTCTTGCATAGCCTAGCGAACAGAGATATATTTAGTGTATTATGGCACGAAATAATGCTTTCTGTAACTGCAGTCCCGCAACCCAGTAGTTCACCTTTCTTTTGTGAGAATGACGGACACAGGTTTATTCGCAATTCGGCAGCTGATGGGTATTCTCGTTCTTTCGTTTCTCACCATTGACTTGCCTGTGGGTATGGGCAACGGAGGTATATGTTGTGTGTACCTGGTATCCTCTCGAACTCAGTTCGTCATGGGAGGAGGGGCGGACGAGAAGGTCTGAAGAGGGGAAAGGTTGAGCAAACCAAAGCACCCAGTCAAACGCCATCAGCTACCAGCAAAAACAACAACAAAAACAGCCCCATTGCTGGCGAAATCCGCATCTGATAGCAATCAGACCTTCGACCTATGATAAGTCGACGGTAATAATTATGTCACGACGTTTATGCGTTTGTTTGAAAAGAATCACAGTTGACTGCAGCCACTGTAACCTCATGTGTCTACGTTGACGAAAATGTCGAGCATTGAGAAGTATTCTTCAACGACCCCGGGACAAACACCAACTTTCTCCATTCTCTCGATGCTGCTGGTACTCTTTAGCGAGATGCTTGCCGGGCTGTAATTGGTTCCAGCACGTCTCACCATTACCGCCAAGCACTCCGCTCCGATCCTATCACTATTAGCAGGTCGTCGTCTTCAAAGAGAAATCACCAGCGCGAAGATGGTCATAAAACTTGCGACAATGGACACGCGACAAGCAAGCCAGAGCAGGAGTTTCCACTGCCAGTCCGTCTCTAGGGGGTCTCATGGATAATTCACCCAGCCATCCTGTTTATGGGCGTCCCAGTCGGAGGCTGCTTTTATAGACTTGCGTTTGTTTTGCATGAAACATGCAACGTGTAATCATCCTCCGGCAGTCTTGGTGGCTGACTCTGGGTGACAGGGAAAAAAGGAGAGGAAAAAAATGTGAAAGCTAGTGTTGTTGCTATTGTTATAGATTATATATATATATATATATATATATATATATATATATATATATATATATATATATATATATATATATATATATATATATATGTTGGGTGGATGTTGGAAAAGATAACCTTTTATGTTCTTGTTTTTGATGGTGGTGGTGGTGATGTTTATTTGATCGTTTGTGTTCCTTTCATGTTCTACGGCATTGACTAACGTGTTAACTGTTGAAGATCAGAACACATAAAAAAAAGTTGCTGTTTTTAAACCGCTTTATAACAGGACAGTAGAAACCGACGGGCAAATTGTCAATACATAATTATATGCGTTCGACTCGGCAACACACGAACCAACGGGGAACAGTGACAATGAAAACACTAAAAAGGAAAATAAAACTAGTTTCGCTTCGACGTTTTCCTGTGTGGATCTCGCAGTGGGGTCTCAGCTTTGTTTGTTTCTTCTTCTTTCTTTTTTCTTTTTTTCTTTTTTGTTTACTCTTTCTTCTTGTCCCCCCCCCCCCCCTCCCCCCCCCCCCCCCCCCCCCCCTGTGTGTGTGTGTGTGGTGTTGAGTTTGGCTTCGTTGATGGAGACAATAATAAAAGCATCACCCTGTAAAAGGAGATCGAAAGAACCTAGTCTTTGATCTTTGAAGAAAAGGTCATGTAACACCATTGACGCAGCAGAAGCTTAGATGTTATCGACTGCAGTGAAACAAATATGCACTTGATTTTGTTGGATGGGCACAGTCCGTGATGGCCAACATAGCAAATTGCCGTCACCATGAAAGCCTTCACTGGTTCCTGATTAGGTGTGGCGTACACGGCAATCCTTGTTATATTTTGAACGAAGTATTGACACGCTTCGAGCATTGCTGGATGTTGTTTATGGTCATCGTGTGTATATATATATATATATATGTGTGTGTGTGTGTGTGTGTGAATTGGCCACCTATTTGTTAGGATCAGAAATACCTTTTCGGTGATTAAGTGCGGTCACAGTGACTTTGCTGTTCCTCCGTTCTAGGTCATTAATTCAGAGCGTTGGAAGCTAGCTGTGAAATGCAAGCCTGTGCTGCTGCCGCTGCTGCAAGCTTTGCTTTCACGTGATGAAGTGCGTCTCCTAACACAACTTTGTCGGTGTGTGAAATGTTGCATATTTCAACCAGAATGATTGCTTAGAATTTTGCGCTTTAATTTGAATTTATGTGATTGGCTTCCGTATCTCTGCAGCCCTCCAAAAATATAAATCGGAGATTTGTTTCAGCTTGATTGTTTCGTGTCAGATGAGTTCGCCTGTTGTTGTTTGGTTGTTTGTTGTTGTTGTTTTGTTTTGATTTGTTGCTCGTGTTGGGTTGGGGGGAGGGGGGGGGGGGGGGTGGAGGATGGGGGGGTTAAAATGTGTATAATGAAACGTTCTCGCTTTTGATTAAATCAACAGATTACTTCCCTTGCTTTTCTTGCTGTTTTACATTCAGAACAGTTTCGGTTTTCTTTTAAAATATTCTGAATTTCAAGAAAAGAAAAATGAGTTGGGGAAAATGTTTCGCTTAAGCTGTTGGGTACCAGTCAGATGTCCGCCATCCCCACTACCCCTACAACCTCGCAAATCAAGCTGAATCCAATTCCTGGTCACTGTGATCTCTGGGCATGACTCACTGAAGCAACAGTTCGCTAAGACTCTCAGGGCCCTGGGTTATCTATTTTCTGCTTTTCTGCGCAAACCTTGACAACTCGTCCAAACATGCCGCAGTCCCCGTGATCGAACCCGTCCACACGACAGTCGCTGGAATTCCTTCCTCTGCCCCGCTGCTGCCTGCTGGTCGAAGCAGGGTGGTGCCGAGCATTGTGCGAGGGCACGAAGACCAAAGTTTGGTTAGCGGCCGCGTGACATCCTGCAAAAGACGGAGGGACCCTGAGGAGTCGTGTCAAAGTCAAGGCGCGTCCCGCTCTTGTCTCCCCTTCATGTCTCTGTCACCGTGTGTGGACACTTGTTGACTGGTGCTCGTGGCTTTGGCTCGTCTGTACTTTGTCTGACGTATCCGAGGGCTGGAGAGACGGGGCAAAGTGGGAGGGTGAAAGGGATGCGGCTTGGACCTGAATGAGCTGGAATCGTCGCGACCACAGATGATTTCTGGTTGAAGTGCTTCTAAGCGGCTGTCTGTCTCTCTTTCTCTTTCTGTCTCTATCTGTCTGTCTGTCTGTCTGTCTGTCTTTCTCTATCTGTCTGTCTGTCTGTCTGTCTGTCTCTGTCTCTGTCTCTGTCTCTGTCTCTCTCTCTCTCTCTCTCTCTCTCTCTCTCTCTCTCTCTCTCTCTCTCTCTCTCTCTCAAAATATATCAGTACATATGTATGATGGTAGGTCCGACCCTCCCCCCACACACACACCCTCTCCCTCCGGCGGGGCTTGGAGGTCTTCAACCATTTCTATTGAGCATAGAATGTGTATGTCTTTAATGCTCATAGCCCCCACCACCACCACCACCACCACCACCCCCTTATCGTCCTACCCGATGACGCAGTCTAAACCATGGGTTCCAGTTTTAGGTGAACCTCTTATTTGTTGGGGAAGAGAATATGGGGGGGGGGGAGGAAAACTGGTGACGCATTTCGTATGAAATAGCCATCAGATTGAGCGTGTTCACACGAGCCAAATATCGCGGCATAAAGCTGCTTCAGACGCCGGTCAGGTGCTCACAAGGGGGGGAGGGGGGGGGGGGGATCCATGTGGGGGGGGTGGGGGGGATCTACTCCATCTCATTCTCTCCGATCAGCGAGCGAGTCATTTCTCGATGTTCCTGAGCCTAAGGACTGTAAAACAAAGCGATATGGCCAGCGAGCCCTCAGATATCTCGCCCCATCTCAGTGGAATGCTCTATGGCCCTGCCTAGGAGCGTCAGGGAGAGCCACTCTGTTCATTCTTCTCTCAAGACGCACTTATTTCGTTGTAGCTCGTAATTCTTCTTTCCACTTGTTCTCTCTCTCTCTCTCTCTCTCTCTCTCTCTCTCTCTCTCTCTCTCTCTCTCTCTCTCTCTCTCTCTCTCTCTCTCTCTCTCTCTCTCTCTCTCTCTCTGCCTTTGTGCTAATATCTTCACCGTTGAGAAATAAAATTCAATCAATCAATCTCTCTCTCTCTCTCTCTCTCTCTCTCTCTCTCTCTCTCTCTCTCTCTCTCTCTCTCTCTCTCTCTCTCTCTGATATTTGTATAATAGTTTGTTGTATTGAGTGTTACTGCTTTAAACCTACTGGGCTAGATGAGAGGAATGGGTGAGGACTACGGAGGCACCGGTCTTGCCTCGGGAACTGCCAGAACCATTTGGCGTTAGGGTTTGGGTTCAGGTTTCGGGTGGGGGGTGGGGGGGGGGGTCTGGTTAGTCTGGTTAGTTCTCCCCAGCCCTAATTTTGTTTTCAAAGTGATAAACCCTCTTTGGACTCATTCAAATCTGACGTTCAGATTTTTTACTTCTACTTTTTGTCTTCTACTTTTTTTCTTCTTCTTTTTTCTTTTCTTTTCAAAACGATAGACCTGCCATATTTTCTGGTCCGCGCGCTGCCATCTTCCTCCGCTGCGAGCCCCCTTGTGTGAACTTGTGTGTGCGGGTGCCTATGTGTGCGTGTGTGTGTATGCGCTGACAGTAGTCCCTCCGCCGGGACAAGATTTTGTGCTGTCTTTAATTATTGATCATAGTTAATTGGTTTACGTCTCTCTGGTTTTTGGTTTTTCAAAAAGGGGGGTAGGGTGGAAAGAGGAAATTTCCTCATGTGCTGGATAGGTAGCGTACAACGGTAATGATATGTTTACCATTGCAAGGTTTCTGTACAAATGGCTAAGTAGGGGTAATGATATGTTTACCATTGCAAGGTTTCTGTACAAATGGCTAAGTAGGGGTAATGATATGTTTACCGTTGCAAGGTTTCTGTACAAATGGCTAAGTAGGGGTAATGATATGTTTACCATTGCAAGGTTTCTGTACAAATGGCTAAGTAGGGGTAATGATATGTTTACCATTGCAAGGTTTCTGTACAAATGGCTGAGTAGGAACTATTCCGGCGAAAGGTGGATACGTACAAGAACCGAGGTACAAACGGGTGCGATTTCCGGCACTGACAGACCCCCAAAGAATGGAGGTTTGCAGGAACATGGACGCAGTCTTGACAATGTCCAGGGAAAACAAAGAGAGAGGGGGTAAGAAACCTCTGGCTAATGCACGCGCTTGACCTTGATGGAGGAGGGGGGGAAGAGAGAAGAAGAAACCACAATTGTAGCAGATTCCGAGCGAAGTGGCAGGCACCTGATAGGGATAAATTGCCAGGAGCTCCATCAGGGAGCTATTATCACGATGTGTGTTGCTGCAATTTGCTTTTCCTCTCTTCCTCACGTCCCTTGCTCCCGTCCTCGAAGAATTGAGAGCTAGCAGCGAGACTCAGAGAAAAGGAATGGAGAGGGAGTGAGGTCTTGTTGGACATTGGTATAAACACTCCTGGGCTTTGCACGTAGACGGGGGGATACCCACCTTCATCGTAGGCGTGTGTCTTTGTGTGGGTGTAGGTGGGTGGATGTGGGTGTGGAGGATGTGCGAGTGTGTGTGTATGCGTGCGTGCGTGCGTGCGTGTGTGCGAGCGTAAATGCGTGCGGGTGCGTGTGTGTAGTGTCCGTGCGTGCGTGCGTGCGTGTGCGTGTGTGTGCGTGTGTGTGTGTCTGTGTGTCTGTGTGTGTGTCTGTGTTGACTGCAGGTTTGTTCCATCAGTCCTTTTGTTCGTTGTTGTTGCTGTTTTCGGTCAGACTTTGTGTGATGGTACATTCGCGTGAGTCAGAGTAGAAAGCAACATGGTTGGATTGTCACGTTCTGTGAGGTCAGGACCACAAAGACGGTCAGATTCTTCAACAGTGACTGTTCCATATCTTCAACAAAGACTGTTCTATATCTTCAGGTCTGCTGAACTCCTTGCTGTCAACCGAACTCATTTTCGTTCTGATCAAAAGGAGCATTGTGAGTCAGACTCACAATCCTTTGACGTGGCGGGCAATGGAACAGGTTTCCCATTAACAGCACATTGCTGTCTGTGGGCTAAATGACTATACCAGTGGAACGTAACATGTTTCGACAACATAACTGCTGGACACATGACACGGAGCAGGAAGTGGGGGAGGAGGTGTGGGTTCCTCCCTTCCTTTATTTATTTATAATTAACTTTTTAAAGACAAACTATAATTGGGGATATTATAGGTATATCCGTCGACGTCTGCATGTCCATAGTCAAGGACTTTTGTGGTGGCGGTGGTAGTAGTGGTGGACAATTTGTTGTTGTTCTTTTTTCAGGGGGGGAGTGGTGGGTTTTATATCAGACTGCAGAGGTTCCACTCAGTCAGACTAATAAAAACAAACACGATACTATGGGAGCGGTAAGGGAAATTAGAGTTCCGTTCTTCAGATTGGCTCAATGAGTAGCAGCCCGGTGTCCTCTTCTCGTTCACTTTGCTTTTGTTGCCTCATGCTGCCGCCTCCTCTTTCTTCATCAGAACCCTGTCTCCGTTTGTTGCTTCTCTGTACCATTGTCTTCGTCTGTTGCTCTGAACCATTTCTTCATGGGTTGTTTACAACCGTGTCTCCCTCCGTCGCTTCGCTGGTAAACTGCCTATGTTGTTGGTCCACGGTGTCTCCTGTTGCTTAGAACCATTTCTCCTTTTGTTGTTTACAACCATCTCTTCTTGTTACTTCGCTGGAACTGTTTCCCTCCTTATGTTGCTTCCAGCCGTGTCTCCGTCGGTAATTGTTTCGTTGGAACTGTTTGGTGTTAGCGGTCCACAGTGTCCCCTTTTGCTGCTTAGAACTCTCTCTCTCTCTCTCTCTCTCTCTCTCTCTCTCTCTCTCTCTCTCTCTCTCTCTCTCCTCTCTCTCTCTCTCCCTCCTCCTTCCTCCTTTCTCTTAACTCTCTCTCTTCTCTCTCTGTCTCTCTCTCTCTCTCTCTCTCTCTGTCTCTCTCTGTCTCTCTGTCTCTCTCTCTGTCTCTCTCTCTGTCTTCTCTCTCTCTCTCTCTCTCTCTCTCTCTCTCTCTCTCTCTCTCTCTCTCTCTCTCTCTCTCTCTCTCTCTCTCTCTCTCTCTCTCTCTCTCTCTCTCTCTCTCTCTCTCTCTCTCTCTCTCTCCCTCCCTCCCCCTCCTTTTGCTGCTGAGAACTCTCTCTCTCTCTCTCTCTCTCTCTCTCTCTCTCTCTCTCTCTCTCTCTCTCTCTCTCCTCCCCTCCCTCCCTCCCTCTTTTCCTTGTGTACAGCTGCACGTGTCTCCTCTGTTGCCCTGCTTCTGTATTCAGGGTTCCCCAGTGTCTCCTTCGGTTCTTCACTAGAATATTGCGTCCTAATGTTCCTTAGAGCCCTTTCCTCTTTCGTTGCCTTTTCTTTTTAGTATTTCATTGTCCCTTGCGGGAAATCCAGGTCACCTTACCCGGGTAAGGCACAGCAGCCGCAAGAGCAGCACTACCCATTCCTATCTCTGCGTGCAGTATTTCCGTGTGAACAAACAAGGTATGGCGCCAGTATTTGGGATTTTTAACATGCGCAAAAATGTTGATGCATGCGATTGCACACGGGGGCTGTACGCTGGTATTTGACTCTGGGAGACAACAAACAAAAAAACGAAAGTAAAAAAACAAAAAAGGTTCTTGCTTACAACTGTGTCTCCTCTCGCATCGCTGGAGCTGTTTGCTTCGTGACCAGAACCGTGTTCCGATCTTCTATTGCTAAGAACAGTTTCTGCTTTCGCTGGAACTGTTCGCTCATGGTGTTGCTTCGCAGTGTCTCCTTCTGTTGCTTCACTAACACCGTGTTACTTCGTGAGTATAGAACCTTGTCCCGACTGTCTACGTCCTTTTATTGCTTAGAACAGTTTCTTCTTTCGCTGGAACAGTTCGCTCATGGTGTTGCTCCGCAGTGTCTCCTTCTGTTGCTTCACTAACACCCTGTTACTTCGTGAGTATAGAACCTTCTCCCGACTGTCTACGTCCTTTTATTGCTTAGAACAGTTTCTTCTTTCGCTGGAACTGTTCGCTCATGGTGTTGCTTCGCGGTGTCTGCTTCTGTTGTTTCATTAGCACCGTGTTGTTTCGTGAGTATAGATCCAAACACATGAAAGGTTCAGAAGAACGTCTGTTTATTATGACACAGACACAGTCTGCGGATTTTCAGGGAAACTTCGAGAGTATAGAACCTTGTCCCGATCTTCTGCGTCCTTCTATTGCTTAGAACAGTTCCTTCTTGCTGTTGCTTCTCTGGCACCGTGTTGCTTCGTGAGTATAGAACCGTGTCCCGATCTTCTGTTGCTTGCATGGCCGTGTGGACGAAGACCAGAGGCCGCGGCCCTTGGTTGAGACCGTGTAGCCTTACGTGGGAGGTTGTAATCGTGGCCTGCCCCTTCTGGCGTCCCTACGGATAATTAGAGACAAGGACGTCGAGTGACAGGAAGACCGGGGGAAAAATGTTAGAGAGAACTTGATAGCACGAGGAGAGCGTCTGAGAGCCAAAGAGTTTTCTCTCGATTTTTTTTTAATTCTCTCTCTCTCTCTCTCTCTCTCTCTCTCTCTCTCTCTCTCTCTCTCTCTCTCTCTCTCTCTCTCTCTCTCTCTCTCTCTTTCTTTCTTTCTTTCTTTGTGTCCGGTCTGGAGCGATGACTGTTCGACAGCATAATGGCACTGTATTCGGTTGCGTGGCGTTATTTACTTGTTTTGGTTCGCGATCATTTTGCGAAGAAAATGATTTTCATTGCGATGGAATACTTTCGTGAGCTGAAATGTCTCTGTGTAGGCGGTTCCGGCGTCCGTATTTTGTGCAAAAACTTGGACTTGAAAAAGTCAATAATCCGGTCTCCGACGGTCTCGCAGCCAGTCGGTGGAACAGATATTTTATATATCTTTTTATTTTATTGCTCTCTTTCTTTCCTTTCCTTTTTTTAAGGGGGTGTGGGGAGGGGAGGGGGGGGGGGGGGGGGGGGGGAGGGAGACAGCACTTACACGAATATCTTGGGGGGGGGGCGAATAAAGCAAGCAGCTGCAGGAGTAATGTCAACCCGTCTCTAGTTTAAATAAATGTTTGAGAGAGGTGTGTGTATTGGGGGGGGGGGGGGGGGGGACTTGGTATCTAACGTCAAGTCAACCGTAAAGGTTATATAATGGAAAGAAGGAGTAAACAACGGGTCATATTATGGAGAAAAGTAACGTTATCAACCATCCAGGTACATCACCGATTCTGATAGAACTGTTCGTAACAGGATCATTGTCTGCAACACCTCAGTCTTTGAGCGTGATTAATTTAATTATCACCCTATTAAGGGAGAGAAAGAGAGAGTTGGAGCGGGGTTGCTCACTTCGTGTACACGTCATCATGCGGCGTTTGGCGTATTTGAGGACATGGGGCTTTTACTGGTGACGTGATGCTGATGATAACGATTTGCTCATCGGCCCCTCGCCTTTAAAGCCTCTTCATTCCCTCCACTCAGTCTCATTAACTTCGTTCTCTGGCCCCCGGTGTCCTTCGGTTCCCGATGACCCGTCAGTCCATCCCTAACGGATCTGATCATCAGAAAAGCTCTCGAGTTTCGAACACTCACTTCATCAAAACGCTGACAGGGCCACTCATCCACTTCCTTCCCTTCCTCGGCACTGGGCCGGCCAGGGACCGTGGCTCGGGTACTGGCCTGGAAACGGATCTGCGGAATTCCCCGCTTAGAGCCCCGGCCCGCACGCCCCATTCATCACCGGCGGTGACCGTGTTGATGAAGGGCCTGTTGCTCCGCTGACGGCCGGCTGTCGCTGGGGCACGGGGCGGTGCATGTAGGGTGGACAGAGCAAGCAACTGCGGCACTGCATGGGCATGTATGGTGGACACAGCAAGGGATTTCGACACTGGGCATGTAGAGTGAAAACAGCAAGGAACTGCGGTACTGGGCATGTAAGGTGGACACAGCAAGGAACTGCGGCACTGGGCATGTAGAGTGAAAACAGCAAGGAACTGCGGCACTAGGCATGTAGGGTGGACACAGCAAGGGAATGCGGCACTGGGCATGTAGGGTGGACACAGCAAGGGACTGCGGCACTGGGCATGTAGGGTGGACACAGCAAGGGAACTGCGGCACTGGGCATGTAGGTGAGACACAGCAAGGGAACTGCGGCACTGGGCATGTAGGGTGGACACAGCAAGGGACTGCGGCACTGGGCACTGGGCAGTACACAGCAAGGACTGCCCTGGGCACTACACAGCAAGGAACTTCGGCACTGGGCTATGCTAGGGTGGACACCAGCAAGGAACTGCGACACTGGGCACGGGTCGGTACACAGCAAGGACTGGACACTGGCACTAGGGCAGACAGCAAGGACTGCGGCACTGGGCACAGGGCAGTACACAGCAAGGAACTGCGACACTGGGCACTGGGCACAGGAGTACACAGCAAGGAACTGCGACACTGGGCACTGGGCACAGGGCAGTACACAGCAAGGAACTGCGACATGGCACTGGGCACAGGTCAGTACACAGCAAGGAACTGCGACACTGGGCACTGGGCACAGGGCAGTACACAGCAAGGAACTGCGGCACTGGGCACAGGGCAGTACACAGCAAGGAACTGCGACACTGGGCACTGGGCACAGGGTAGTACACAGCAAGGAACTTCGGCACTGGGCACAGGGCAGTACACAGCAAGGAACGCAACATGGGCACTGGGCACAGGGAGTACACGAGGAACTGCGGCACTGGGCACAGGGCAGTACACAGCAAGGAACTGCGACACTGGGCACTGGGGACAGTGTAGTACACAGCAAGGAACTGCGGCACTGGGCACGGGGCGGTACAATAGGGTGCACACAGCAAGGAACTTCGGCACTGGGTATGCTGGGTGGACACCGCAAGAGACTTCGACACTGGGCAGCGTGGACCTGTTCCCCGCCTTTTCCTGATCATTTGTTGGTTTGGGCAAAGTCTTCGGTTTGAGCCTTTGCAGTTTTTCTGGTCATAACTTTTGTTGGTCTGGGCTGTCTTTTGATTGAGCCTTTGCGACTTTCTGGTCATTGGTTGGTTTGGATAAAGTCTTTGGTTTGGGCAAAGTGTTTGGTTGGAGCCTTTGCGTCTTTCTGGTCATTTGTTGGTTTGGGCAGTGTCTTTGGTTTGGGCCTTTGCGTTCTTTGTTTTTGTTTTGTTTTTGTTGTTGTTGTTTTTGGGCATTTGTTGCTTTGGGCAAATTCTTTGGTTAGGCCATCGCGTTTTCCTGGTCATTTGTTGGTTGGAGCCTTTGCCTTTTTTCTGGTCATTTGCTGGTTGGGGAAAAGTCTTTGGTTTGGGCTTTGCATTTTCCTGGTCATTTGTTAGTTTGGGACCTTATGGTTTTCCTGGTCATTTCAGTGTTGGTTTGGGCCTTTACTGTCTCCCATTCCCTCCGCATCCGCATTTCCCCCGCCCGCACCCCCTATCTCATACACGCTAACACACACACACACACACACACACACACACACACACACACACACACACACACACACACACACACACACAACGCGCGCGCGCGCGCATACAAGTATACACCGCCACCGTACTTTAATTATTATTTTTTAATGAGCACCGTTTCTCCGCGTTAGATATAATATGCCTGAGGGGAGGTCGGATGGAGAAACCGCCCCAATCCTGCAGTTATATTAGTGTCGCAGATTAATAACACACACGAGACATACGCTAATACGCTAGTATAGCTCCTCCCACCCACCCCCTATACATGTGAGCGTGTGTGTGTGTGTGTGATGTTGGTAGTGTGTGTGGATATGTGCATGCAATGTGATAGTGATGGTTTATATATAATATATATATAGATAATAGATATAGATATAGGTATAATATATATATATATATATATATATATATATATATATATTATATATATATATAATAACATATAATATAGCAATACAATATAGGACTAAATCCACACACACTGCACCACACACATCACACAACTACCACACACACACACACACACACCACACACACACACTACACACACACCACACACCACACACCACCACGCACACCACACACACCACACCACCACCACACACACCACACACCACCACCACCACCACAACACACACCACGCACCACCACACACACACACACACACACACGCACACATGCACGCACGCACGCACGTGTTTCATGCCGTTCACGTTTGTCTTTTTCATAGCCTCATTTTCCTGATATGTTCTTTGAGTGATACCAATTCTTTGTGACAGAGTAGCGTCCGCTTTTTGTGTATCTCTCGGGAGTGCAAGGTGATTAAAGGAATTGGACTCGCTCCTTGCTCTCCTTTTTTCCCCGTGTACACTGTGTGGTCCTCTGCACCGTCACGCGGCTCAGAAATCCACTGGGAATGCAAGTGCCGTGGTTGTTTTTGAAATGTGCGGGAATTTCAATTTCAAGGAGTTCCTTTTAGCATGACAATGACTCCTATTCATCGCTGCATCAATTGTCAAAACCCCTTACGGAATTTTCCGTGAAAAGGAAATTTTAACAGTCTAGCATGCATTTTATTTTCGCCTTCTGTTTTATTTTTATTTTTTGTCATGGTAATTTACGAAACTGCGTTACATTTCAGGATTGGATAGGAATGTCTTTTCAAGGTGGATATCAAGTTGCAGTCAATTTATTTCAGTTAGTAATGGATGCCCAAAAGTGATATCAGTCACACTTTATGAAAATATGTTACTGTTTGGTCATGACTTGAAATATCAGATCACAAATTAACTAACTCTGTCTTCAGAGTTCACAAATTAACTAACTCTGCCTTCAGAGTTCAGTGTTGCTTTACGTAATCCGCAGAGACCGTACGGACTATTAGGGACGCGGAGCCCAGGACGGCCACCTCGACTTTCACACAGTTCCTGAGGTCTGTCTTCAGAGCAAGTCCTGAATAGTGCTGTTGTGTTCATAGAGATGATGATGATGTAGAGCTTAATGTCCTCGGATGTCGGTTGACATATTAGGGACAAACTGTGACCAATGCGTTAAGCATGGTTCATTGTTGCTTTACGTCCACAGAAACCATAAGACTCATTAGGACGGGGAGCCCAGGACGGCCACCTCGACTTTCACACAGCCCCTGAACTCTGACCTTCATAGAGCTGTTGTTGATCGCTTTTATATTTGGACAGTGCACAAATGCGTTACAGAAATACCCTCGAGAAAAAGAGAGAAAAAAAGGTCTTTTCACTTTGACAGCACGTACGTTCGCGACATGAAGTGCAGCCTGTGGACAGTTGTGGCCAAACAAGCAGACATTAAGGATGCAGCCCTTGTGACCCTGATCGAAATACTAGTGGGCACGCCGAGCACTGCAAGTCCGCAGCGGTCTGGGCAGCTGGCTTTTCGAGGAGACGAGCATATCAGTGCACATTCATTAGCCCGTGGTCAGATGGCGACATGGCCCACTTAACATCAACTAGATGGCTCTGCGTGGGTTTATCTTGTCAGACCTTTGTCATGCCACCACGCTGGCTAAGTGCACACTTAGACATTTATCAGCTACAGTTGCCACTAGAAGCAGACAGTACACGTAGCCACGACACAAGCTTGGCATTGTTGCATACTCTGTGTCCACTTCTGGTAAGTCCCTGTCTGGAACTGAGAACGATGTGGTTGAACATCCGGACAGTTGTAGATATAGGCATGAACAATTGGCAGTTAGCAGGCTGACATTTAGGGGCGATTTCTGTGCTGTGGGTTCACGGGAGATGTTGCGAGCC
The DNA here is from genome assembly GCA_018857735.1 of Alviniconcha marisindica. Taxonomy (NCBI): domain Eukaryota; kingdom Metazoa; phylum Mollusca; class Gastropoda; family Provannidae; genus Alviniconcha; species Alviniconcha marisindica. Next base: position 316,033 of record JABMCL010003745.1, on the reverse strand, counting down.
CTTCACGACATTGAGGCTACAAGCCTCGTAACGCAGTAACGAGTGACTTCAGGTATGCTGGACAGTTACAAAATTGGGAGAGGCTTGGTTGTGTTGGTGTGTGTGTGTGTGTGTGTGTGTGTGTGTGTGTGTGTGTGTGTGTGTGTGTGTGTGTGTGTGTGTGTTTTGACTATGTAGACATTGTGACATTGACGCCAGCCAGCTGATACTGTGCAAAAAGACGCCATTCAATGGATACTGTGGGCATAACTTTCCAGTTCATACTGTGGACAAAAGCATCCAGTTTGTACTGTGGATATAAACCTCCGAAGGTGATCGTCATCATGCTCATATTTTGGACTTTACCCCACAGTTGTTAATATGTACATAGACGCCGTCCAGTCTATAACTGGTGTAGGTATACACCACACCCAGCTGTTACTGTAGACATAGACGTCTAGTCTATAATGTGGACACAGATGCCTAGATCTTCATACTATGGACAGAGGAGCCGCCTAGTCCATATTGTGGGCACAGACACCACACTCTTATGTGGACACAAACGCCACGATCTTCGTACTTTGGACATAGGTGCTGCCTAGTTCATATTGTGGACGCCGACGCCTTGATCATCATATTGTGGCCATAGACGCCATCTGGTCCATATTGTGGACACAGACGCCACACGCTTCATTGTGTGGACTCACACGCCACCTAGTTCACGAAATTGTGGACATAGGCACCCTCGTGCACTCAGTGCACACTTGACTGGCAGGACAACGCCAACGGCATGCAGCATGCATTCAGTCAGTTGACAGCGGTGGCTGCAGGCCGGTCTGTGCACCCAGCACTGCGGACCTGTGGGCGCGGCGCGGCACTCCCAGGCTGTCCGTCGTTGGCCCGGCACGGGGATGCTGCAGGACCTGTCAACGGCAGGGGCTCGGGCAAGACAAATGATGGCCTTTATGGCCGTCCTCCTCTCTCCCACTGGCTGCGGGGCTCCGAGGAGAGTTTCATGGCCCGTGTAAAAAGACAAGTGGAGAAAAGTCAATAC
>JABMCL010003745.1:265000-310000 GCA_018857735.1 Alviniconcha marisindica | reverse complement strand
TATTTATTGGTGACTCAGTGACTCGATTCATTGATTTGTCAGCTCTTATCGAACCGGAATCTTTTTTGGTAGTTTCTCCCAGTTTTCGAGGCAGTTTTATCCTTGGCTTCTTTTACTCCAAGCACAGCAAAGTAAATTAGGTCTGAAACCATGAGCCTGGGGTTGGGCGAAGTCGGAGCTCAGAAGATCCCCTGGCTTTTTGTCTCAGTCGGGTCAATTCAGTAACTTAGACCAGCTCGCCTCTCTCGTCCATCCTATGCCGTCTGAGTAGAATCAGCAGAGTTGGGGAAGAGTCGAACTGATTTTAGGTGCCGGAATGGGCCAGTGCTTTACCGATGAGCTTTGGTAAGCTGATGCAGATACCACGATGAACTGGGTAGATTTACAGTGCTGACGTTGAGGACATTGTTGAGAATAGTGGAAGGGGTCCACCAGCAGTTTCGGGGGGTACGCAGAGTGTATGATTATGATCTTGTTTCTGTGTGTCCAGTGAAAAACCAAACATTTTTCCTTCTTGTTTGGTTGTTGCTTCTGCTGTGTTTACAGAGGATCTGTAAACGTTTGCGAAACAGAGACCATAGTTTACTTCTACATGTTGTGATTGAGACAAGATTCAATGACCTTGGTGTATTTTAAACGTTACAGCATGAAGGGTCCAAAGTACGGATTCATTTGTCCAGAGACAGAGAGAGAAGAACGATGATATTAAGATGTAATGCTGCGTTTTTGGTAAATGCGTGCACGTAATGATCCATGTATAATATGTACAATAACAATAATAGCCTGTTATCTGGAACTCTCTTCCTCTCTCTGTCAAGCATTCTTCTTCACTCTCTTCTTTTGACTCAAAGCTGAAAACCCACCTCTTCTCATCTGCATACTGATTTGTCGTTTTCTGTCTTCCCATTCTACCAACCTGTCGTGTGTGTGTGTGTGTGTGTGTTGTGTGTGTGTGAGAGAGAGAGAGAGAGAGAGAGAGAGAGAGAGAGAGAGAGAGAGAGAGAGAAATGAGCGTATCCGTAGGCTTTTGTAAATGCTCCGGGCTCTTACGTGATGGGTCGCCATAAATAATCTGTTATATATGTGTGTATGAAACTTGCAGTGACTACAACCTTCTTTGAAGGATGATGATGAGTTATGCGTCGCTAGTTGTGACAGGAACCTTCATGCTGTAGTTTTTTCGGGCACTTTCAGCAAAAACTTTCAGACTTTTCTGTGGTGATCCACCTACTTAATATCAGAGTAAACGACCTTAGTAAATTTGTAGGTCATTGGGAGTTGAAAGAATACATATTGAACAGCAACAGTAGATATTTGCTATGCTTGTCAGCAAGACTGCTCTAACAGACAGCCCGGATTTCATGCTGTTCTTTAGTTTCCGGACTGAATTTCATGCTGTTCTTTAGTTTCCGAACTGAATTTCATGCTGTTCTTTAGTTTCCGAACTGAATTTCATGCTGTTCTTTAGTTTAGGGACTACATTCCTGCTGTTCTTTAGTTTTAGGACTGAATTTCATGCTGTTCTTTGGTTTCCGGTCTGAATTTCATGCTGTTCTTTAGATTCCGGACTGAATTTCATGCTGATCTTTAGTTTTCGGACTGCATTCCTGCTGTTCTTTAGATTTAGGACTGAATTTATGCTGATCTTTAGTTTTGGGGCAGTTTTCATGCTGTTCTTCATTTTCAGGACTGAATTTCTTGCTGTTCTTTAGTTTTCGGACTGCATTTCACGCTGTTGCTTCTTCTCTCTCTCTCTCTCTGTCTCTGTCTGTCTGTCTGTCTCTCTCTCTCTCTCTCTCTCTCTCTCTCTCTCTCTCTCTCTCTCCTCTCTCTCTCTCTCTCTCTCTCTCTCTCTCTCTCTCTCTCTCTCTCTCTTCTCCTCCCCTCCTCTGTACGCAGTGATAACCTTTGTTTGTCTTTTGTCTGTTTTGCCGAGTCTTTGTGTGCACAAGAATCTCCTCTTTCCTGAATGCAGTCCATGCTCTCGTCCCGCTTGTTTATTAGGTTCATTTTCGTTTCAAGGGAGGCAGCTGTTAACGCATGTTGCGCGTGTGTTCACTTTTTGCTCTGGCCATTAACTGGTGCATCGCATTGGAATCAAAGTGGGCGTAAAATCTGTTTCATGCCTAGTCCCTTATTGTCCGGCGCTAGCAGTGGAGGAACTATTACCGCCCAGGAAATAGCTCATTTCAGATTGTGCTGTGAAGCCAGGTGGAATAGGCGGATTGATTTGTGGGAGTTGCAGAGGGCAATGAAAAAGAAGACGTACAAAAAAGCCCTACACCTTGGATTTGCGTCGTTCTGTTTGACGTTTTGCTCACAGCGAAAGAGCTGGGGTGGGGGCAGGGGGGTAGAAATAGAGAGGGAGCGGTGGGTACACACGCACGCGCGCGTGTGTATGTCTGTGTACGCACGCTCGTGCGTCTTCGAGAGATTCTGAAACTGAAAGATACGTGTTGACACTGAAACGAAAGAAAGCTGAACCATTAAATCAGTTCAGATCATTTACCAAAAAGGCCTGAAAAGCTTAATTCCAGTGTGAAGTTTGTTGGGGGAGGGGTCACCCATTGTTTAATTTACTAAAACGCCGCCACCTCACCCAAGGGGGGGAAGCCCTGTTGCTCAGGAGGGAAGGGAGATCACCAAGCTTCATTCATTCCACCAATTCCATCACTCCCAGATATTACACCGCTCCTCGCCCGACCCCTCCGGCAGTCTGGGAGAAAAAAAAGCCAAGGGGACAATAATTGGAATATCATCCCCTTAATTTCACTGTTTGTGCAGTACGGTTTGGGACGGGGTGGTGGTGGGGTGGGGGCTTGATCAATCTCCTCCTGGGGGTCGAGACACGCGTGCAGGCGCCATGATGGGGTCCCGCGTCCCGCGAGCTTCTGCTGTGGCGCTTGATATTTGTTCATCCTGATTGAATTTATTCACTGCTCGCTGTGATTAGCTCTGTCCCCCTACACCGGGCCTGTCTCCCCCCTGTTTACCTCCAATCTCCGCTCTAATGAAACGTACAGATTTCTTTTCTTTACTTGCCCCCTACCCCGCCCCGTCTCGCGGTGGCGTTCGTGAGCGGCCATTCTGTGGGAGGTCGAGCGGGCCCCCGCCAGTCGGTACACTGACACGACGAGATGCTGATTGTTGAAGTTTATTGGTATGTTTTGTCTAACGTGTGTTCCGGGATTATTTGTTTTGCTTCTTTGTGTGTGTGTTTATGTGTGTGTTTACTTTTTGCTGTTGTTGTTGTTCTTTCTTTCTTTCTTTTTCCTCTTTCTCTCTGGCTCACGCCAAAGGACGTCCGCGGTTGAGTTTCCTGCGATTCTAAAGCTGCGTTTTGATATGTCCGTGAAACGTCCTTTGGAATTGTGCGCTGGTCCAGGTAACTTGCTGTAGTGTCGAAACTGCGGTGAGAGACAGCCGGAGAAGCCAGGGGGCCGGAACACTCGCTTTTCACTCATTTGACGCAGAGGCTATTTCAACACTCAGACGGCTGCCCGCTTCGTGTGACTCAGGAAGTCCACCCCACGTCAGCCTTCTCCCATGCTGTCCACAGACTTCTGCCTGTTCCGCGTCCAGCCTTTCACCGGGTTGGCCGCTGGCTTGGCTAACTTCTTCGCTCTATAACTAACCTTTGCTGAATCGGATCCGTGCTCTATAATTATATAACTCTTTCTTCCAGTACCTTTTCTTCTTCTTCCTCTTCTTTTTTTTTTTTCTTCTTTTTTTTTTCTCTCTTTTTTTCTTCTTGTTGGTGGTGATGCTGGTGGTTGTTTTTGTTTGTTTGCTGGCTTTCTTTTTTTCTTTCTTTCTTTCTTTCGTGTGTGTGTGTGTGTGTGTGTGTGTGTGTGGTGTGTGTGTGTGTGTGTGTGTGTGTGTGTGTGTTGTTGTCTGTCTGTCTGTCTGTCTGTCTGTCTGTCTGTCTGTCTGTCTGTCTGTCTTTGTTGTTTTGTTTCAATTCTATTCAATTTAAAAAAAACTTTAATTGTCCCACAAGGGGCAATTTTGTTTGTTTGTTATCAACGGTGTTTTTGTGGAAGTGGTGGTGGCTGTATTCGTCGTACATGTGAAATATGTCGCCATTTCTTTCGCAGAAGTGTTTTTCACCTTCATATTTACTTAAAACACACAAAGGGTTAAAAAGAACGCCTTTAATTGGACGGTTCAAATGAGGATCCGGTTTATAATTCGACGGTACATTTTTCCATCTCATTCTGTTGTGCAATTTGTCCTCAGCTCAGTTTATCTCATCTTGTTAGCAACTTGGCCTCTGTTTATCTCATTATCAGATAAGATTTGTTTTATCGTCCATGCTATAATCGTGCACGCAAATTTCTCTTGAGTGTCTGCACATTATGTAACATTAAACTCTAATTAACACACACACACACTCACACACACACACACACACACACACACACACACACACACACACACACACACACACACTCTCTCTCTCTCTCTCTCTCTCTCTCTCTCTCTCTCTCTCTCTCTCTCTCTCTCTCTCTCTCTCTCTCTCTCTCTCTCTCTCCTCTCTCTCTCCTCTCTCTCTCTCTCTCTCTCTCTCTCTCTCTCTCTCTCTCCTGAGGGCTGGACGTAAAAAAGTATTGTACTTATTCCATTACCCTCATTAATTTTTAAAAAAATCGTTCGTTCGTCCTCTCTCTCTCTCTCTCTCTCTCTCTCTCCCCCCGTCCCTAATAAACCGTAACACTTCACGAGGCAGATCTACCGAAAGCGTTCAGAGTTGGCTTTTGACAGACACACCTCCTAGCACGGCACCAACGTGTAGTAAGCTTCGCACCGGAAAACCGAAAACGTTGAGAGCTGGCTGCGGTCACACCGACATTGTAGGACGGCTCCAACGTACGTCATCTTGACGCCAGATTACTGAAAGCATTCAGGGATGGCCGTTGTCAGACCGTTCTCCTGGGACGACAGCAATGTGTGTAGGCAGCGCGCCAGAATACCGAAAGTGCATGTTCAGCGTCGGCCAAACTTCTGTCTAGATTTTTACCCGCAACGATGTCGCCAATGTCAGTCTGGAAGCACGGATTCGAGTTGCAAGCTTTTAATTTAAAGGGGCCGTTTGCACTTTCATCTCAGTTCTAGTTTTGTCAAAGTTGGGCACCAGGAGCACCCGTTATCCTGTTGCCTGGATGGTTCTTGATGGTGTTGGTATGAGTGATGATGGTGGGGTTTGTGTGTTGTGTGTTGTGTGTGTGTGTGTGTGTGTGTGTGTGTGTGTGTGTGTGTGTGTGTGGTTTGTTAGCATTTTCTCTGTTACATGTTGTTTACTTTGCGAGATGGAGACCGTCGTTAACTTCAAACCTTTCGGACAGATTGGCGTATTTCAAAGGTTACCGCGTGCAGTGTCCAAATGGTAAAAGTATAGACTTGATCGTCCAGCGAAAGTTGTTCTGGTTTGCTTTTCCCAATCCTGAAGTTCTTGGTTTGTGTGCTTGCATGTTCATATGTCTGTGCGCCGCCTTCTTGATTGTAACTTGGGCTTGAGTTGAGGGCATCAGTGGAGACATTAAACCTTTGCCAAGGGTTCCATTCTCTCTCTCTCTCTCTCTCTCTCTCTCTCTCTCTCTCTCTCTCTCTCTCTCTCTCTCTCTCTCTCTCTCTCTCTCATATTTGTTTGTGGTATTGTCGTGTTTATTTGTGTTTGTAGTATAGCAAGGACTGGCTGTTAGATAGGTCCAAATGGACCTAACGCTACTATCTTTGAGTATTAAAGTTTCGAGTTCGAGTTCTCTCTCTCTCTCTCTCTCTCTCTCTCTCTCTCTCTCTCTCTCTCTCTCTCTCTCTCTCTCTCTCTCTCTCTCAGCTATGCTTTCGCGTGCAATGGCATTTCATTTCTGCAGTTCAATTCACCATCGACAAAACCAATATATTAATGTCCATCCGCTGACTGACCGTGCGGTACGAAACGCCATTAGCGCGCCGAGCCTAGTTCCAAACTAGCCTTAAAATCCTCGTCAAGGCCTGACGATGGTTGAATCACCGACAGCAACAGCCTCTTCTTCTGCGCCGCTGCCGCTCCGGTCTAATATCATTGCTGCCCTAGCAAATGGTTGCCACACGCTGCTCACTGTAGCGTAACAGGAGGCGGACCTGGTATGTGACTGCACGGTTCAAAGGTTCAAGGTCCAAGGAGTTAAGATAATAATAATAATGAAGAAGACTTCTAGAGCGCCTCTTCTCGCTCGGGCTCGAAGCGTTTCACAATCGCAGTAGGACAGCAACAACGACGACGATGACGACGACGACAAAGCACCTGAAGATATCCACGTACAGCACTGTAACAGATAACGATGATTAAACTGATTTATACAAACTGGGGGAAGGTGGAAGGGGCTATCGGAAATATAGTCGCGCGTATAGTCAAGGTGCAAAATGCGTGGCAAACAGGGGTTTTTCATATTCAGTAGTGTGTGCTGAACAGGTTTTGAGCGCTTGCTTCGGTGTTATTTTTGACTGAGTCTTGGGTCAAGGCCACACTCTGAGCATCGCTTTCCGGTACCTTCCTCCAAACTCTGCCAGATTTGGTTACGCCACTTTTTATCTCCGCGCAGCTGTCCACCGACGCGGTCAGCGCCCTCCGAAAGGTTTGGGTACTGATAAGACTGTGGAAGCACCTTAGCGCCCAAGCACGCACGTAAACATGAGACGCATCCACCCCTGGTTAAAAAACTATTGTTCCGTCTCGATTCAAACGATTTTGTTTTTATTTGAGCTGGCGTAAGCAACATGGCAACATAAAACAAACGTCTGCTATAATCTGAGTGGTTTGTAACAGCTGACAGTTTTGAGGAACATATGACGTAACTAAATACGGCAGTGGTTGGAGAAAGAATGTCGTAAACCAGTGCTTGGAGTTTGGGGTCAAGGCCTGTGGCACACTCCCACCAGTGACCACCGGTCTACATTTCCTGTCGTCTCTGCCACAGCTGATGACATCATAGCCAGTCCCGCCGTCATTTACTTTCGCTCAGCGACGGAAAATGGGCAGTTCTCTGTGCGTAACCAACTGCAGAAGAGACGTGAGAGAAGGGCAGGCCGCTAGTCGATGTTTGGAGTCTGAGACTGTGGCTTTGGAACGTCTTGCTTCCTTTTGTTTTGTCTTGTCTTGTCTTTTCTTGTCTTCGGTTCTCTGGTCTGTTGGGTTTGTCAGTCTGGGCAGAGTGAGACCTCTTGGTTAGAGGGTGTGCATGAATGGACGTGTGTACTAGTTGAGATATGTATATGTATATACCAGTTTGTATTTATTTTGGTAGGTCTTGGGGTTATTCTTTAAAATATGGTTTTTATACACCGTGTGTGTACGTGAGACCGAGAGAGAGAGAGAGAGAGAGAGAGAGAGAGTGTGTGTGTGTGTGTGTGTGTGTGTGTGTGTGTGTGTGTGTGTGTGTGTGTGTGTGTGAGTGTGTGTGTGTGAGTGTGTGTGTGTGTGTGTGTGTGTGTGTGTGTGTGTGTGTGTGTATGTGCTCTGTGTGTGTGTGTGCCCTGTGTGTGTGTGTGTGTGTGTGTGTGTGTGTGTGTGTGTGTGTGTGTGTGTGTGTGTGTGTGTGTATTGAATACCTTGATGCTACATCGGGAATTGCCAGTCACGGAAAAATCGATATGGACCAGCAGTCTGCCTCCATTGGTTGGAGCAGGAGGGAGGGAGGGCAGTGCCGTTTAAGTTGCTGTAAACCACACCTCTGAATGAAATCCGATGCGTGTTCCTGTCAACAACAGAAAATATCTATGGCTATCACTGAGAGACGGGCGAAGCGCAACGTCGGTAGGCTGCTATTGTGAAAGGTCCCGAGAGTTTGTGTGTGATGTAATATGATTTTTTTTTTAAATTGTCTGAATTGAGCGGCGGTTGCACCGTAACATCTAACGATAATAGCTTACTTTCCGTGCACAAAGCAAGCTACAAAATGTCAGAAAACGGGATTGTGTTCCTGGCAAGCAGTCAAGACTTTGACAAATTTGCGAAAGTGTTTGCTTTAGAGTAGAAACTCGCCGCAGACTGAGTGATTTCGGTCTGTGTTTCTGTTTGTCCTTGTAATTGTTTGCTTTAGAATATAGATTCACCGCAGAGCTGTCTGATTTCGGTCTGTGTTTCTTTTTGTCCTTGTAATTCCGGCTGCCGTCCGTGGAAGAACTTCGCTCTGTGTCTAGAGTGCAAGAAAAGTGCCATAGACGGCTGCCTTGCCAACTGCCTGCGAGTTTTCCTAACTGAATCAGTCCAAAACCCATAGCTGCTGAAGCAGAAGCGTGCCGGAGTCCAGGGAAATGACCTAGGAGGTACACTGGCGGGCAAAGCAACCACCGCAAGTGGCTTGCGTCTCGAAAGATCTGAAATGTTGAGGAGCTTGAGACTACCTGCGGGTACAAAGCCAAGGACATGACACTATCGATCGCTGGGGAAAGGGCGGGGGTAAAGAGAAGCACAGAAAGAAGCGCTCAGACATCTTTAAACGTTGAGAAAGGGCCATCGTCGATCAGAGGAGCATTGGAACTGTTTCAAAGGCAACGTTGGGGAAACTTCTGAGAGACGGCGTGGAGCGCATATTATGGGCTTTTCCAAGCGGATAGACCCATTCCTGAACTCAACTTATCAGAAACCGTGTTCTCATAACCGCCCCAGTAGTTCGATTAGTTAGTCAGCCAAACCGAGACGCAGCTAGGGGTTGAGAGTTCGACTCTTCAAGCGAGCGGATTCTCACTGGTTAACACACTGGTTATTATGATTCTCTGCAACGATTAGGGTTTACCGCAGTGCCGTTGACGGGTTTGGGGTCTGCGTTATGTGTTCCGATTGGCTCCTACTGCCTCGGCTCACGGTGGGTCCCGTCGCCTGCACTTTTCCACTTGTATCAAGGAACTGTCACTGAGATTCATAGCTAGACCAGCTGCAGTCTTCACTTCACGTTGCGCTCACTATAGCTACCTCGGTACTTACTGTAGAGTGGCGTTGCAGTCAGACGGGCTGTATTGGGCTCATTGCCAGTGAGGTGCATGTATAGTTTTCATGATTGTGACTAATATCATTAATTTGTTATAGAACAGCATGTACAATTCACAGAAGAAGAAGAACAAGAACAAGAAGAACAGGAACAAGAAGAATGAGGAGGAGGAGGAGAGGAGGGAGGGAGAGAGAGACAGAGACAGACAGACAGACAGAGATACACAGAGAGACAGAGACAGGGAAACACATAAACTACAAGGCAATGTTTTGCCGCCATGCTACAGTTCAAAGCTGAGGCAGCGTTCTGTATTTCCTAGGCAGAGTTCTCGCAGACAGCAAGTGTAAATTTAGGACGTCAGCAGACACCACTTTCCTGGCAACGGCTTCCATTTCTGACCATCATCAAAGACCTCACCCCGTCTGACCTCCTGCTCCTTGCCCCCTGTGTAGCACGCTCAGCCAAGCCCGGTGCCCGTGGACGACTCGGCAAATGCAGTTAGCACTGTACACACACTCTTCTCCCCCCGCTAATGCTTTTAGTTGCAATCATGGCTGCAGTTTAGAGTCCAAAGAAAATGACATACCGTCTTTTGGTGGCTCCCTTCGCTGAGGCTGGCATTGGCAGCAGCTGATGCGGGCATGGCAATGGAATTAAGTGGGAAAGTCAATATGGATTTTTCTTTTTTTCCCTCTCTCTTTTTTTTCTGTGGTCGCCGATAAATATTGGCGAAGTGCGAGACGGATGAGAATAGGGAGAAGTGAAGAGGTGTGTTGGGAGTGGGAGGGGGAGGCGTGTGTGTGTGTGTGTGTGTGTGTGTGTGTGGTGTGTGTGTGTGTGTGTGTGTGTGTTTAGGTCTGGGTCTCTCTCTGTCTCTCGTCTCGGTCTGTCGTCTGCTGCTGCTGCTGCTGTCTGCCTGTCTCTGTCTCTGCTCTTCTCGTCTCTCTCTCTTCTCTGCTCTTCTCTGCTCTTCTCTCTCTCTTCTCTCTGTCTCTCTCTTCTCTCTCTGTCTCTGCTCTCTGCTCTGTCTTCTGTCTGTCTCTCGTCTTCTGTCTGTCTGTCTGTCTGCTCTCTTCTCTCTCTCTCTCTTCTCTCTCTCTCTCTCTCTCTCTCTCTCTCTCTCTCTCTCTCTCTCTCTCTCTCTCTCTCTCTCTCCTCTCTCTCTGTCTGTGTGTGTGTGTGTGTGTGTGTGTGTGTTGTGTGTGTGTGTGTGTGTGTGTGTGTGTGTGTGTGTGTTGAGGTCTAGGTCTATATGTTGCTGCTTTTAGCGGCCGGAAATTGATGTAGATTCAACGAGACAGTTTTATAACTGTGGACGGAGTCCAGCTTTCCGTCGTGTGTTTTACGCTGTCGGTCCCTTTCCTTTTGTGTGGACGTTGGCAGCTGAGCCGTCTGTCTCCTTTGCCATCTCAAAATGAAAATCTTGAGATGGAACTGAACTTGATCGTGTGTCAACACTGCTGTTATTAAACAGTTTCTCGTAGCCGTGCCTTTCCTTGGCAAGTGTGGTGCCTCTCCTGGCAAGTGCGCTACCTTCCTTGGCAAGTGTACTACCTTCCCTGGCACCTTCCATGGCAAGTGTAATACCTTCCCTGGCAAATGTGGTACCTTCTTTGGCAACTGTGCTATTTTCCCTGGCAAGTGTGGTACCGTCCTTGGCAAGTGTGCTACCTTACTTGGCAAATGTGCTGCCTTCCCTGACAAGTGTGGTGCCTCTCGTGGTAAGTGTGCTACTTTCCCTGGCAAGTGTAGCACCTGCCCTCGCAAGTGTGATGCTTTCCCTCGCAAATGTGCTGCCTTTCCTACCAGTTGTGATGCCTTCCCTGGCAAGTGTGGTACCTTCCTTGGCAAATGTGGTACCTTCCTTGGCAAGTGTGATGCCTTCCCTGGCAAGTGTGGTACCTTCCTTGGCAAATGTGGTACCTTCCTTGGCAAGTGTGATGCCTTCCCTCGCAGGTGTGCTACCTTCCCTACCAAGTGTGCTACCTTCCCTGACAAGTGTGGTGCCTCTCCTGGCAAGTGTACGTGCTACCTTCCCTGGCCAAGTGTGGTGCCTCTCCTGGCAAGTGTGGTGCCTCTCCTGGCAAGTGTACTACCTTCCCTGGCAAGTGTGGTGCCTCTCCTGGCAAGTGTACGTGCTACCTTCCCTGGCCAAGTGTGGTGCTTCTCCTGGCAAGTGTACGTGCTACCTTCCCTGGCCAAGTGTGGTGCTTCTCCTGGCAAGTGTATGTGCTACCTTCCCTGGCCAAGTGTGGTGCTTCTCCTGGCAAGTGTATGTCCTACCTTCCCTGGCAAATGTGGTGCCTCTCCTGGCAAGTGTACGTGCTACCTTCCCTGGCCAAGTGTGGTGCTTCTCCTGGCAAGTGTACGTGCTACCTTCCCTGGCCAAGTGTGGTGCTTCTCCTGGCAAGTGTATGTGCTACCTTCCCTGGCCAAGTGTGGTGCTTCTCCTGGCAAGTGTATGTCTATCTTCCCTGGCCAAGTGTGGTGCTTCTCCTGGCAAGTGTATGTGCTACCTTCCCTGGCAAGTGTGGTGCCTCTCCTGGCAAGTGTATGTGCTACCTTCCCTGGCAAGTGAAATGTAAGCTTAAGCTTTGCGTGTAGACCCGCTGGGCGCGACAGGACAAAATGGACTGGAACCAGTTTTCTCTGATTTAGTCACTGGACTGTGCAAATGATCAGGGTAGCTGGGCAGGACTCTTAGTTGTAATTGTCTGATAGCATTTCGGTGGTTGTGGCACTTACACCCGCATAGATGAAGCCGGGCGGATGCCTTAATCATGCAGCCCGTTTCCTCTGTCTCGTGCCAGATCCTTGCGAGTTCCGGTTGGCTGTAATAGCAGCAGTGACAGTAATTCTGGTTTTGGTGGTGCGCTTGCGTACTTCTTGTGTATCACTGATCCCCGGCAATTGAGTGAGTGACTGAATGTATCAACTTTATTTTACGAGGGTAGTGGTGTAGACAACGGGGTCTTTTTACATTCAGCCCTCGTCCATGAGGGACTGATTTTATTGATGCACGCACGCACATACACACACACACACACACACACACACACACACACACACACACACACACACACACACACACACACACACACACATGCGTGCGCGCGCACAGATTTCAAATATGCTCAGATAAATAGATCAGTCTATAAGCAGTTTAAGCCAAAGAAAGCAGAAATACAATACAACTTTATAATCAATATCAGTGCACACCCATATACATAAATAGAGAAGGGAAGCGAAAAATAAGGAAAGAAATGAATATGTGGCCGAAAACACTCATGAAACTGTGCAGAGGAAAATCAAAACAAAGAGAGGATTCAATAGGCTACCGACCATGATGCTGCAGCTTCGACCTCTAATCATCATTGCTGTGTTTATGTGAGTGGATCCAACTTTCCATTTGAAATTGAGATCTCAAAATCAGCAGAAATATTGACAAAGATTTGTCCGGAATTTGGCAGCACGTGCAACAAGCAATATGCGGATTAAGAATTCCTTCTTCACTCGTCTTCAGAGTAAACCCGGCAGCGGGTGACGATCTCAGCGTAAACAGTCCAATATCGAAAGCAATTTATCAATTTGTAGTTGCTCTGTTTTCGCTGGGTGCACGCTTGTGAGCAAGGTTTTCAATTTGCTGGGCATTTATGTCTGTTAAATGTGAGGGCTCTCAGTGTGATTGCCCGTCGTCAAATTGCACCGGCCAGAGGCCCAAGCAGACATGACTGACTGTCACCCGACAACTGCGCAGAGCTCCCCGTCACTCATCGGAAATTAACTTTGTGTGTTGGTCTTCGTGTTCTCTGCCATGTTGCGTGTGTCTGGTGGCTTGTCCACCGGCAGTAACAGGTCTTGGTGTGTGTGATCTGAGAAAAACTGATCGTGGCGGTGTTAAAGTGATCCCAGTCCATCGGTTTCTATGATCGTGTACAAGGCGGCTCCACGACGCATGATTTTGTTGTCAACAGATCAGATATTGGACATTGCCAACTGTTGCCCCAAGCGACCTGAAAGCTCTCTGTGCCATGCAGGCACAGAGAAATCCAAAAGGTGTCCACCTGTCAGTGGTCAGTAGTTCTGTCTAAAGCCCCTTAAATCATACGAGATAACATGCCTGGCATTATGCTTGTTGAATGTGTTATTTTGCGTACCTATGTGTTACTGCTTTGTGTAGTGCTCAGCGTCATGCTTACCTTTAACCAATCTGCAGTATTTACTATTTCCCATTTCCAGCGAAGACGTTTTCGTTCTCAGGGGACAGGTTCCGTTCGTCCCCAGCGGAGAAAAAAAAAAGGTTCCTATTTCCAGGAAATGTTTTGAAGGTAAAGGTTTGTCTGCTCTTCCAGTTTCACCACTCATCATTTTGACCCTGTGTGGTTGACTGGGCTCAAAGCACAAACTAATTAGCATCTTGACCCTAGTTAGCAACAGCAACAACAGCAGCTTGTGTGACCACCACGTGGATATACTGGTCGCTAAGGTCTCCGGGTCTGACTCCAACGGAAAGGGCGTATTTGGCAACCGCGGCGTTGTTAATAAAGATCCCTCGTGTTTGTCAGTGGCCTATTTGTGGGCGAAATCGTATTGAGACAAACGAGGGGAGACTGTGAAACAGCAGACTGTGGCTGGATGATCGAGGCTCTGAGTGAAGTCGTTGCTGCTTTAAATGCACGTGCACACAGTGCGAGCCGTGGTCGTCAGGCTGTGTTGTTTGTCGTTCCATTGTTTCCCAGTCGATTCGGAGTCAGCGGCGAGAGCAGGTGCGGAACTGCCACGAGTAGAGTGACTTGTTCCGTCCTCAGCATCCGGATTCCTGCGAGACCGGCGGGGGAAGGGGGGGGGGGGGGGGGGGGGGGGGGGGATGGGAGAGGGGAAGATAGGAGAGGGTGGAGGGAGGGGAGGAGGGAGGCTTATACAGTGAGTTCTTGGATTTTTCAACGTCGTCAGCCGCATAGGGTCACCTGTGGACGAACCACACATTGGAACTTCTTTTAATCCAGCTCAGGTCACTAAATGGCGAGTGAAAAGCTGGATCACAATTCTGGACACAACACACTCACCAGCAAATCAATGCAACCTAGTCGAAAGCAGTCAAAAATTAGCACATCTCAATATTCGCAGACAAACATACACAGAGACAGACTGGCAGACGTACACGGAGACAGGCTAACAACACGCAGACAGACTAACAGACAGACAGACATACACAGAGACAAACATACACAGAGACCGACGAACAAATAGAGTACAAACGCTTCTGACACAGGACTTTGTCCTTCGCTTTTGTCAGCATTTTAAGACAAGGTAGGACAAGGTCACGATGTCGTTTCAAGGTAGGACAAGGTCACGATGTCGTTCAACAGCGCCGCCCTGTGCATCCGCCGTGTGCTATTATTGTACTTCAGTGGAAAGACCCATAACAACATCTTGAAAACACAAGTAAACTTCAAGTAAGGTAACAATTACTTGTCAGTTTGTTTTTACTGCTGTGTGTTTCTGTTGCATTTTCAGTCGTACCTGGAGCAAGGCTTGGTGACGGTGACCTACGGGTCACGTGACAGTCTGGTGGACTTCCTGCACGTAGACAACCTAGTTCAAGGCCACATTCTGGCCGCCAGGGGGCTCTCACAAGAGAAAGACTACGTCGCAGTGAGTGGTTGTTTAATTTGTCCTTAAAGTGGTACACTGTAACGTGATGGCGCCTTTTCTGTGTATGATCAGTGGAAGTACAATACGTTATCGGTTAGCCTTGTCTAAATTACGGTTAGCCTTGTCAGTGCAAATGACGGTTTAGGCTATGCATAGTTTTCTGTGTAGGCTAAGTATTTTATGAAAGAAAGGCTCCAAGTTTCTGGTTTCTTCGCATAGCCTTCACTAGACCGCCTGAGAAACATATCTTGTCACTGTTCAGTGACAGTGTCTCGATCTACTGCAGTGAGGCCAGACAAGAACAGTCGGGTTTTTGTTTGTTTGTTTGTTTGTTTTTTCATGTTTCTTAATTGTATGGAAGCCCATACATTTCCAAGCGTCACATTTCCTTTCTCTTTCTTGTTTGGGGAAATAAATTCGTTCTCCACATTCTGGACTAGGCCTACCATTGTAGGCGGGAATCGAGATATTGCTGTGCAACATGTGGAACTTCTGAAACGCTCTTAGCTTAGATCAGGTGTATCCTTTTAAATGTGTCTGTGGTCTGTTTGACTAGTGTCTCCAGTTTGGTACGTGTGCTGTAGCATTCTGCAGATAGTTGAAGGATCTGTTTGTTCATTGCTTCACTGTGTCTGTCTTCAGGCTGGCCAGCCCTATTTCTTGTCAGATGCCAAGCCAATCAACAACTTTGAGTTTTTCCGTCCTTTGGTAAGTAAAGGGTCATATTCAGCATAACAATAATTATTAAGTTTAACAGGGCTTGTTCCCCGGGATTGGTGTGTGTGGGTGGGGGAGGGGGGGAGGGGGAGCAGGGGTTACAAAGTTATTAGTTTTAACAGCGCAGAAGTATTTTATACTCCAATGGCTACGCAACAGTTGTTCACGGGGGGAAACAACTTCGGGGTTTTGTAAAAGACCACTTGCTTCAGAGACTGTAGACCTAAAGATGTTTGCGGAAAGACATGCCCCATTCTGACGGCCGCGGGTTTGGGTTTGTGCGAGCCCCGCAGCTGCCTAGTGCAGCATGAGGTGGGTATGCTGTGTGCATCGTGGGGTCCAGTCTTCGTCACTATTGTCCAAGCCTCTGCTACATTGCGTGGATATTTTGGAGGAGCGGCACTGCACTGCAGTTTTGCCCGTTGACCAGTCTTAGGCGTGGCACGGTCAGTGAGGCTGACCCAGTTGCCCCACGGCATTCGGGAAAGCACAGCATACATAACACCAACATACCGGATGGACCTTTCCATTAAGAACCTGCAAAACTTAGACCAGATCTGGGGAAATGGACTCACCAATGCGACGAAACACAAGGAAACAATAGTGCACAAGCGCTTTCGACAAAAATTATCGTCTTCGGGTGCAAGACAGATAGACAAGAACAAAAAGAGGAAGCAAAGAAGAGGACAGACAAGGAAGAGCTGAAGAAGACATTTTTTGTCGAAAGCACTTGTACACTATTGTTTCCTTGTGTTTCGTCGCATTGGTGAGTGCATTTCCCGAGATCTCTTCTATTTTGTCAACCTCGTCAGCAGTTGTTTACTCATTTGTGCAAAACTTTGTTGCGGAACTCTTCTAACAGTCCGCCTCACGCAAGACTGCACCGTTTCAGTACAGGAATGGGACTGCAGGGCTGTGGAGATTGCCTTTACAGATTCTGCCATTTCGGAGACTGCGTGTCTCCAAAGCAGATAGTGTATGTTTAGGTCATGCGAAACACGCCGACAGATGTCCCCAAAACGTCACTTATCTGTAATATGTTCGCTCTAAAAGTGATGTAAAGTTACGATAGCAGAGCGATGTGAAGACATGCTTCAGTTGCCAATTCTCACAAACTACTGCTCCCTCCCCCCCCCCCCCCCCCCCCCCCCCCCCCCAAAAAAAAAAGCAGACTAACAATAAAGCAAGAAAGAGAGATGAGGTTTAAGAGACAGTGGTAGCAGGCCTATGAAGCTGATTGCAAAGGATAAAGATGGGATATGCAAAATGGAGAGCATGGGTGTGCTACTGGTTTTGTGTTGGTTACAGAACAGCGTCTGGTTACAGAACGGCGGTCAGGTTGGAACACGTCGTTGTGGTTGTGGCAGTTTAGCTCCTGTACTCAAGTCTGTACGAATGCTGATGGCAGCAGATGAAGCTGGCGCTTTTCATCAGAAACGCTGATCAAGAGCTGTCTTGCTCATCCGTGATTGTATCAGATAGACTCTGTGGCGTCGTGTGCATGTGTGCGTGCGAGCATGCTTATTGGCAGTTCCCCTAGCAATCATGGGTTTGATTGGAAAGGATTGAGAATTGATTGGTTGGCCGCAAGAGACTCTCCCGGCAGGCGTATGAAATAGCCATGAACATTAAACGGTAAGGGTATTGCTTTTGATTAATTTGATAACACTCTGTAAAAGCTGTGACTGGTAGATCAACAACTGTAAAAATTATATTGGTGGTGGTTATGGTGTGGGTATATATATATATATAGAGAGAGAGAGAGAGAGAGAGAGAGAGAGAGAGAGAGAGAGAGAGAGAGAGAGAGAGAGAGAGAGTGCGTGCGTGCGGTGCGTGCGTGCGTGCGTGCGTGCGTGCGTGCGTGCGTGCGTGCGTGCGTGCGTGTGTGTGTGTGTGTGTGTGTGTGTGTGTGTGTGTGTGTGTGTGTGTGAGAGAGAGGGGGTGGGAGAGAGAGAGTTGTACGATTTTAACGTCCTGTCAACTGCACAGGGTCATCAGAACTGGCGGTGAGGGGTCTGTTTCAGTGTCTTTGTGGGTGTGAAGGGGTATCACGTTTTGAGTGTTACGCTTTCATTCTGGAATAACAGTGATGTTTGATGCAGCTGCCATCTAAGATGTTTGAGCGAGTACATTGAATACCACGTTTGTTTAAGGCATTGACGGCCTATGCAGTACTGGTTTCTGGTTGCAGATAGAAGGCTTAGGTTACCCGTACCCCAAAGTCAACCTGCCGCTGGCTCTGGTGTTCTACTTTGGTATGGACTTGTGCTTTTTTACCTTCAAATTGCTTGGTCGGTCCACTTGGTACCACATCACTCTCATATAACCGTAATGGTTAACGGACGTAAAACACCAAGTTACTTACTTACTTACCGCTTGGTACCACGTGGTCTATGGTGTACGACCTCTCCCTTCCGTTTGTTGGTGTTCAGTGTTCTGGTTGGAGGTTCCTCCATCAGACACGGGTTAAATTGCCTTAAATTGCACTGATACACGAACCGTTATGGCTGTATGGTTGAACAGGACCGTCCGAACCTAATCTCAAATGGACTATGTGACAGCATGGTTGAAACAGCACAGTGCATCAGTTTCAGTCTGTCCATTCCAAATACAGCGTGCTATATTCCAAACGGCCGAACTGCATCCGCAAGCCAATGAGTGCCCGGAAAGGCCAGCGGTAGTTCTCGTGTGGAATAGTTGAATACGTCCACCTTCCCCTTGCTTGAACCTGTCAGTTTCGGCTGTATCGTGTGGCAGCCAGTACGTTTAAGACGGACAGGTCCGACCGAATGACGTTTGAACAGTCCTCTTCGACCATACGTCCGAAACTGCTTGTGTATCAGCGCCTTTCAGTTAGTTCTTGCGGTGACTTGGTTAACTTTTGGTTTTCGAGAGACTGCACCACTGACTCTGATTAATGTGTAGTCTTAAGTCATCGGGCATTTACTCTTGTTCATATGGCAACTGTGTTCTAACTTGCAGGCACACACACATATGTATATGCACGCGAACACACACTCACACGCACGCACTAAATTGCTAAATTGCCCCGTGGGGGGATGCGGATTAAAGTATATTGACGACCTCTCTCTCTCTCTCTCTCTCTCTCTCTCTCTCTCTCTCTCTCCTCCTCCTCCTCTCACACACACACACACACACACACACGCACGCACGCACGCACGCACGCACGCACGCACGCACGCACGCACGCACACACAAGCACTCACAACACATTTAAGCCCACAAAAACACGCCTGATGTAGTGTAAAATGTATGTGATTATGTGTTCACTGTTTCTCTGCTGCGCCACAGCTTTTCTGACGGAGCTGGTTCACGGAGTGGTAGGCAGGGTGTACAACTTCCAGCCCTTGCTCACCAGGACAGAGGTAACACTGTCTTCCAACTTCATCGCTTTCCACTTCATCACCGTGTAACCAGCATGCAGTGTATTCTGGCAATGTACCGTTTAAAATGTCACCATTGAATTTTATCCAGTATGTCTGTTTATTAATTTTAGGTCAAAGAGTTTTTTTTAAAAACCAAAATTAAAAAAAAGGAAGTAATTAATTATGTCTGTTTTTTAAGTATTATAAATTAGAATGCTTTTGTCATTGCATGTTTTTAGATTAATAACCCTTTAGTTAGTTGAATTGCCCTGTGAGGGATGGAGAGAGAGAGAGGGAGAGTTAGTGTAGGCGTGTGTGTACACATGTGAGTGTGTACGCTCATGCATGTGTGTGTGTGTGTGAGAGAGAGAGACCAATTGTCGCAGCTGTGTTCGTGTTCCACGGCGCAGGGGAACCAAGAGAGTAAATGCGCTTTGAAGAATGTTTGCATGCTTACGTCCCTTGGATGACCATCCTGCCTAATCCTAGTTTTCACCCCTTTTGTAAATCCGCGTATGTTTCAGTGCTCGCAAGAACACTACAAACGCATTTACTCTTTTTCAGGTGTACAAGACAGGTGTAACTCACTACTTCAGTACAGAAAAAGCCAGAAAAGAGCTTGGCTATGTCCCAGCAGTGCAGAATGATTTATCAGGTGTGGTGCAGTACTATAAAAACACTGGCCATATGCATTACCCTCAGTCTTCCAAATCACTGCTGTACTATGTTGTCAATGTGCTGATTGGACTTTTTATAGCCTCCATGATCATGTCTTATCTACCCTATGTCAAGTAAGTCAGCTTCTGCTTTACGGTTTTATTGACTGTGTGCAATGACTTCCTGTCGCTTTGATCGTTAGGTTTTATGTCAGTTTTGGTATTCAGTTTCATATAATCAGTGTATGTTATGCATGAGCATGAAAGTTGCAGAGAAGCTCGTTTGTGTAAAACTGAGGAAAAAAGAAGTGTTCGGTGTTCCTTTGGATTTTTCTCCCGGCCAACAGTACATGAAAACCTATGGGATCAATAATTTGTTCAGCATTTACAGTATGTTCAGTACAGGGTATCTATGGAATTTTACCTTTTTTGTGTGATAAGGAAAACTAGCAGCAACAGAGCATATGTTTCTCGTCATGAAGTGATTTTGTTTGTACCAAGTCCATGTCATTATGTTTGAAAACCTGTGGGATCAGGAAGTTTGTTTAGCATGTACAGCATGTGCAGTACATTGTCCCTGTGGAATTTTGTCTTTTTTATGATGAGGAAAGCTAGCAGCAACAGAGTATGTGTTTCTCATCATGAAGTGATCTTGTCTGTACCAGTCCTTGTTTTTACTCCCGTTTTTCTTTTGCTTCATGTTTTAATCACTTTACAATAATTTAACCAACATGGCATATCAGCTTTCCGTATCAGGGTGAGTTTTCTTTCACCTGAGGAATTACTGGGGGATATGGAGGCAATGGGGGTCACTTATTACATCTTCTTTTTTAACAAATATTTGACAAATGTCCTCTGAATTTATTTTCACAATAAATCATCACATACTATGTGTGTTGGCAAATTAATGAGAGAGTGAGAGATTTAGTACACACACACACACACACACACACACACAGGAGAGAGAATTAGAATTTACACACACAGAAGAGTGATTTAGTATTCACACACACACACGAGAGAGAGAGAGAGAGAGAGAGAGAAAGAGAAAAGAGATTTAGTGTTCACACACACACACACACACACACACACACACACACACACACGAGAGAGAGAGATTTAGTATTCACACACACACAGATGAGACAGAGATTTAGTATTCACACACAACACACGAGAGAGAGAGAAATGAGATTTAGTATTCACGCACACCAAAAGAAGATGCCTGCACTCTGACATCAGTCACCAGGGTGCAAGAGTGATGAGCATTTCAGATTAATTTATTATTATTATCCATTGATGTGGCACCTCATCATCAAAAGTTAACAATGTATGAATTTGGCTCATTTCCTAACGAACAAGGCTATAACACACAGAAACAAAACGACTACAGTTAGAAAGAACTCCGCACTAGTAAATGGGATCACGTGACACACAAGTTAACAGCCAAGGGCAGTCAGTTATCCCATGATTTTCGCCTGAGATATTCATCATTTACACGTGTACATGTATTGCTTCAGAAAGAAGGTCAATCTGTGTAGGGCAGGAGTGACAGTTGTACACATTCTCTTAACCAACATCTTGATCTTCCTCCTATTCAGCTGCACTGGAACAAGATGGTATTATCACTTCAAAAGCCACCAAGTTAATATTTTAAAAAAATATAAAAAAGAAAGAAAAAAAGATGTAAGATGAAGCACCAGAACTAAATAAAAACACAAAATGAAAAAGAAAATGTATACGGTAAAGGTAACAGTCCTCCCCTCCAAAATACACGTCCTTCAAAAACCTGTACTGGTTGCATGCACTCTGATTACCTCCCTTCCCCCACTGCGAGAAGAAAAATACCCACACGACTACCAGGCAAATTTAAAGTTTCCTTGCTCAGTTGTTTAATATACTGGGTTCACCTCTCGCTTGAAGCAGGGTGAATGACTTTCCTGCTGTTCTAAATGAGTGCTTGTGCAGACTCGCCAGAGCTTGCCATCAATGATCTTCATGTGCACAATGCACAAACTTGCCAATGCACAAACTTGGCATTCATCAAAGATGGCTGTATTTTGATGAAAGGAAGGCCTAACAACCCATGTCATGGAAATGCAGATACCCTACGGAAGAAGCATAATAACCATTTAATGGTTGTGGCTACTTCTGGCAGGAATGAAAAGAAAACACACAAGCATTTTTGCCCTCTTGGAAAAGCCTGGCATGGTGTAGTAATAGTAGTGGTGTACGCATAGCCTTGAGTAATGTCCGACAATTCTTACCAGTGATTGTCAGGCTGAGTGGGGGACAAAGGCCCACCAGACATGCTCACTAGACATATGCTCACCAAACATGCTCACTGACAGTGTTGCACCTGGACATTTGCTCACTGATATGGCTTCACACACACACACACACACACACACACACACACACACACCAACTTGAGTATGACTGATGGCAGATTGTCACACAAAATTTTAATAATTTAGACCTATGAATATCAGTGGTCACTACAGCATGTACCCATACTAAAAGGTCAGAACTTAAAAATAATTTTAAAAAATTAAAAAAAAAACTTTTGGCCATGCACCAGTGCTCTAAGCAGTCTGATTTGTGCAAAGGATGGAAGAATTCCCTCCAAGGGTTTTGCATCTGCCACAATTTACTTGCTTGGTCCAGCGGTGGTCCAGATTCCTGTGTACAGTGTGTGTGTGTGTGTGTGTGCGTGTGCATGCATGTCAGTGCACAAGCCTGTACGTGGTAACCTATGTCATGCTGGTGAGCAAAAGTCCTAATGCAACACTTCCCCCTAAGGCCTGTGCACACTCACTTTCAAAGCCCAAGCCACAAAGTGCTGTCTGGGTAATGCTCTCTCCAACAGACAATATCCCCAGCAGCAAAGTGAACATTACAAACACAACAGTTCTGCACCTGCCACAAGCTTCCTTGAATTCTGGACCCCCAGTGTTATCACTCACATGTGTTTTTCCAACTGGATCCTGCTGTTTGCATCCCACATGGATCAAAATAAGGAGCGATATGTGCATTCATGGAATATGTTTGTGTCTGGTGAATGTTTTCAAAAAAGCGGCTGATTTCATTTTCATGGCAGCTAGGGTTGGGATATGGCTGTTCAGAATATCATATTGCTGTTACTGCACTGCACAATATTTAAATATCAATGTTATAGTTGCACATTAAACCATATTTATCATGTAGTTGCACATTAAACGATACTTATCAAGTATTTCTATGAAAATCTTTAAAATGTGGGTAAAATTTCCATCATCCATTTAACCAACCAACAGAAAACAAATCTCGTGAGTAAAATATTAAATTGTTTTATTCTTCTCCTTGTGGACAAAACAATCCTGCTTAATGTAAAAAGAAATGGAAGATTTTGTTTTGTTTTATGATTCTATTTGTAATTGTAAACTGGTTCATCTCATCAAGCCCATTTTGTTCATTTGTAGGGCAAAGCAACAAAAACATGTTCTGTCTGTCAAATAGCATATGTAAAATATTCACTAAATGAGTCAGAAGAAACAGAAGTCAGCTTGGCAAGCACTGATCTGTACCAAGATGGGTCTTTCACAAACCTCTCTGTGAAGCTTACTCAGGTCTGTAATGCCTCTCATTTTTTTTTATTACACTATTCAAAGCTCAAAATTGAGGTTATACAAATATAAAAAGTGAAAGCCGAGCAGTTCTTTGTCAACCGAAATGAATACTGGACTCACACATACTAACCACTGGGGACTGCAGTTGTTTCTGTCAGCCCTAAAAAAATCTCAGCCGTTCCCACCTTATTGCAAAAACATTTTGTTGCAGAGAAACTTTAACCATTTTTTTTTCCTTTTCTTTCTTTTGTCCACAGTTCACTGCATTGTGACCCTTACGGCCACAATCTGAGATTTGTATCTTCCCTCCGTGCTACTTGGGTGTCCAGAATGCCAGTTTCACTGCCCACTAAAACAGATCGCTGGTTTTCAATACCAACTGTCAAAAGCTACCTTAGGATGGCAATGCCCAATAAACTCAGAAAGAATGGTGACTCATTTGACTAGCTAAGGTGAATGTGTGCATGAGCCTCCGGTACTGGCTGTAGGCATGAACACATAAACAAACAAAAAGGTTTTGGCAAGATTTCAGGAACACAACCCTATGAACAGGGGCAGAGATCACAATTCCTGCAATCCCTTCACAAGCCCATTTCACTCCTATGGCAAAAGCCCCTCATCAAAAGGACGCATGTTGCAACACAACCCTTTTTATGGACAAACGCCAACTTCACCTGATGATCAGTTCTCAAATATGACTATCTACAAATGAGTTCATACACATTATAAAAAGTCCAAGCAGAGATTAATATCAACAAAAACTGAGTCATCAAAGAAAAAAAATGTACAAAGCAAACCTGAAGCTGCAGGAAACAAAGGTATACAAATCAGTTGTTTCAGAATAAATAAAAATTAATGTGTTCAATGTCTTGGATAAAAAGGAATCATACGAAATAAAAGAAAGCGTCCTGCCCTTTGACACAATGTCATTGCATGGTCATTAACATCAAGTAAGACTCCAATATGAAAGGTCACATGCATAAACATAAAGCTGAACAACTGACTGTAGAGCAAATCTACCTGAACACTTTCTTTTAAAAACTCAGAACCAAACTGACAGGGATGGAAACTTCACTTAACACTTCTAGCAATCATTGAAAAAAAAACTTGGGGCATAAAAGCAAGCAACTAAACTACACAAACACACTATCCAATCTATCTTCAAAGAAAATCTCTTTTCTGATGAGGTGACCACTTAAAAATGAAAAGAAACCAAAAGGAAATAAATCTACAAACATCTGGATTCTGCTACAATTTGTTCCAGCAACTACAGTTTGTGTAAATACATTTCATTTACAAATTTCAGTTGACAAACAGAAGCAGCACCCAACTCATGCAAACAGTACCGTAATCCCCCTAAACTGTTCCTCATCTCAAACCCCTGATTGCAAGGGGGCTGACGCGGTTTGTGGATCACTGACTAGACACTGAAGCTATCAGGGGAACAGGATTTATTAGTAAACCAAACACTGGAACCTAGGTTTGCATGGTCTTGCACTCTTTCCTACAGCTCGGCTTGAACAGGTCTGTGTTGTTCATTCAAAGAGGAGAACGTCCGGGTCTAAATGAGAGTTTAAAAGGATTACGGCATGTGGTCAACAGACAGAATACATTACAAGTAAATCACGCATTACAGCTGCTTCTAGCAGATCACCACACTACCAAGCCACTTAGTATATATATATGTATATAGATAATACAAGGAGGTTCCCCCGTCATTTCCATCACAAACAGGTGTCACTGAACAGAGTAATAACATGGTGTTAAATTTGGGGTACATCAATAATCAAACACCACCACAGTATCATATTTCTATATAAGGGGAAGGAACAAAACAAAAAACCCACAAAAAGACAACATGTCAAGAACAATCCGTTAAACTTGGTGTATTGAACTCCAGAATAGAGATTTTGAGCAACAAAACAAACAAAGAAGTCAACATATGGAACAGAAAATCTAGAATACAGACCATACATGTATACAAAGAATGCAATTTCAAACACGCACAAGAATAAGAAGAACAAAAATACTGCCCGTCCAAAAAGGGCATATTAATACAAAACCAAGACCTGGCTATTGCTTTCAGTTAGTAAACATACATAGACATGACCAAAAAACAGCAGCAAACGCACACTGGAAGAATGAGACCGGGGTGATCTTGCATTCTAAACCACAGACTACAAAATGCATCCTGTCTAAATGGGAAGCGGAATAATAAAAAGTGTAATACTTCTTATCAGTTCGTGGTTAAGTGATACTGTTGGTCTCCCGTTTTTGCTCCACTGTGAAAGCTCAGACAAGGCATCTGGTTGTAGTATTTCCATTTTATATTCCCACTGTACAGTAACAGTCATCACAAACTACAGTTTACACGAGAGACTGGACCTGCTTGGCACTGAAACCTCCAGATGATATCCATTCCTTAATGTACATTTACATTTTCACTCATCGGGTAGTCTTGCCCTCTAATCATCATCTGTTTCCATCACAAGGAAAAAGGTCACTGCATGAAAGTCCTACTGTCTTATGACAGTCTTGGAAAACATCTTTCAGCCATGGCATTGCCAGTGTGTGTGTGTGTGTGTGTGTGTGTGTGTGTGTGTGTGTGTGTGTGTGTGTGTGTGTGTGTGTGTGTGTGTGTGTGACAAGCTGATCTGTTTTGTGTAAAATGTCTACATCAGCTATCAGTTAAAGAATTAGGTCCCCCAACTCGTCCTTCCGCTGCCTCCAAGAAAGTCTCCAGCGCAGATCTGGGCTAAACTTTAACCACAAACTGTGGAAGAAAATCACAAAGATGAGATTATGGAACTTGTGATTCAGTTTTTGAGAATACATGCCCCAAACACTAACATCCAGATAGTGAGATTGTTTTAGTTGTAAACACGGGTACCAGTGTTGTAAATATGGGTCCCAGAGTTGTAAATGTGGGTACCAGTGTCACCATCAAGCTTCAAGCATTCACAGGAAGGCCCATTATTTGAGTTGGGAGAACATCAGGTTACCTGACAAACCACGTAGAACCTGAAGTAGTAATAAGCCCATACTAGGGATTCTCTCTTGTTGTTCTTAACAAAACAATTATTATCCAGCCTAAAAAATCAAACGATACTTTTCTTCCAAACACTTGATCATCTTTCCATGACAGAAACCTTTACCAAATACCCCTGCTACAGGCACACACAAAAAAAGGAAGAAAAAGAAGATTTTTGTGGACACCTTGTTCCCCCCACCCCTCAGTCCTGTAAAGCACAGATTTAGCTCACAAAAGAACCAGTTTAGCATACAAATGAATCAGTTTATTCCTAACATGAAGCAGGCTAAGCCTAAAAGGGAGGGGTGTCTAATGCAGGAAGTCTTCCAACTCTTGTTCAGACTGAAAGTCTTCCAGACTCTCGTTCAGACTGAAAGTCTTCCAGACTCTCGTTCAGACTGAAAGTCTTCCAGACTCTCGTTCAGACTGAGGCGTTGCTTCAGACTGAGGATTTGTTGCACGGCAGCTTTACACTGAGAGAGACACAAAGCTGTTGTACTGGCCAATGTTGCGCTTCAGGATGTCTGAGCAGGGGCCCAGCACACGCTCAAAGCGCGAGCGGTCCAGCTTGACGCACTTGAGAGGTCCTCGGGACACTACTGTAGCCGCCCGCGGCCTGTCCAGCAGCAATGCTATCTCACCTGCAGGGAGAAACACACACACACACAGAGGTAAACATCAACCTGAACTTATATATCAACTCTAGCAAACAACCAAAACACACAAGAGATTCCAAACAACACTATTTTACCTGGACAATACAAAATGTATTACAATGCTAGCAGTCATCTTTGCTTCAGACTCTCTTTGCTTTTGTTGTTGCTTTTTTATTTTTTTATTTTTATTTTTTCTCTGGCAAACAGACAATGGAATTTCAGATGGGATCAGTAGTGACTAAAAGACCACCCAAAGTACTTCAGTAGTCATAGTCTGATCAGTAGTGACTAAATCAGTAAATGACCACCCAAAGTACTTCAGAAAAAGTACAGTAGGATCAGTGGCGACTATTTTATTAACAGCAACCCAAAGTACTTCAGAAGAGTCATAGTATGATCAGTGGTGACTAAACAGTCAACCCAAAGTGCTTCAGAAGACTGGATACAGTAAACAGATAACTATCATTTTTGGAACAGAGAGACGGAATTTGAGGAGAGATCAGTGGTGACTCAAAAAAAAAAAAAAAAAAAAAAGTACTTCAGAAGAGAGGACACAATATGTGAAGTACCCACCAAAGTAATCTGATGTACCAAGACGTCCAACTTCAACAGGTTCCTCATTCTCTGCTCTTCTCTGAAGGACCGCTGCACTGCCCTGTAAAACATGGTCAGATTATTCACTCCTGCAGTTCCAATGACTTGAAAAAAAAGAAGAAGAAAAAGAAAAAGAAAAAAGTTAAAGAACTGACAAGCATCCAGCAGTCATTTAAGTATGCCAGCTGCTCACTGCATTCAGGCAAACTGTGGCCCATCTGTGTCATGTGCAGCTCAGCCATAATCAACAAAGCAGGTCAGGCCCCCCCCCCCCCCCCCCCCCCCCCCCCCCCCCCCCATTTTTCACCATCCTGTCTTCTTTCTTTTTCTTTTCTGTTTGTCCGTTTCAATGTTGCTTTATGTCCACAGAGATCGTACAGACTATTTGGGACAGGGAGCCCAGGATGCCCACCTCTTCTTTCACGCAGCTCCTGAGCTGTTTGGTTTACCCTTAAACACTGCATTCCATTGGCCCATGGCTATGTGAAGCCACATCTTCCATGTCATCTTCTCACTCTTCATAACAACCATTACCCCTGGCTTCCTCACCCACCACCTCCACCTCCTCACCCCACCCCACCCCACCCCATCCCATTTCTGCACCAAAACTTATTAAAACTTCGTTCTACACATGCCTCCAGAATAATGAAGAAGTCGTCTCCAGGTTCCCCCTGCTTCACAATCTCCTCCCCATCCTCAAACTGCACAGGCTCCAAAGCATCAGCCACGGTCAGCCGTTCCCACTTGTCAAGGTTCTCTGCACACACAGCCACTCAAACGTGATTCAATGCTCAGTCTTCCTCCAAACATCTTTTCTTTGGTTTTTTGTTGTTGTTCTTGTTTTCTTGTTTTTGTTTTTTGCTTCAGACTGTGATTACAAGAGCTGCTTCCAAACATTTGAAAGAAAGCTATTAGTCTTACATAAACAAACAAACAGAAGCATGAATGTTTCCACATAGTGCATAACACTGTTGACTGAAGTAGCTGATGAAAACATTGTGCTTATAAGAGGCACACTTGTGATGGGAACAAAAGTTGGACTTTACCCCCCCCCCCCCCCTCCCCCCCACCACCACCACCACCAGCACCCCAAACTCCTCTCCACCTTCCAACTCTCCAACCAATAATACTCCCTCAAACCCCAACCAGACCTGTCCAATCTATTCTCTTTCTAAATCAGTTTCTTTTTCTGAGCAGACTCTGGTTTGTATCTCTTTTCTACGGATGAACTAACAGGGTTTTTATTTCAGGTGTCAGGGCACAACAACTTCCGTGACACACGTGATTTGCTGGAGTGTAAAGGCAAAGACGGCTGGACAGACGCAGAAATCAATTCCACCTCTTGCACTGCCAGCCCCATCTGTGCGCACAGCACAGACCTGACCTGACTTCTGACAGGGGACAGAGAAGGGGACTGGTTCATTTCCACTTCCTTGTCACCTAGCACCAGGCACCTCCATCCCACCGCCCCAGCTGCCAGCCTGCAAAGCTTGGGCTTACAACGTTTCAACCATTTTCAGCTTTTTTTGTATGGAAAAAAAATACATCTTGATTTTCTGAAAGCAGATTTCCAGTGTGTTTGCTCATTCGCATGTTTGACTGTCTGCATGTCTACGGTTGTTTCCTGTAAGTCCACTTACCCAATATAGATACTTTGCTGAGGAAGTCTTCATAGATTTTCCTCTTTCGGATTGTACTTCCCTGAAAAGAAGAAATGAGGGCAGATTAAACCTTACTCAGTGAAACAATTGTAAAACTGTAAACAAAACAGGCTTACAACTACTCCATCCATGCCTTTGAATCACCTTTAAAAACTGCATTCAAGTTCTGATCACCAACGTAACTTAACAGGACAACAAACAAGCAAAAAGAACACTGTTCATATAGATGTTAACTGCGCTGCACGCCAAGTCTGACAAAAGATGTCTCACCATAAGTATCCGCCTGTAGCTGTCCCTGTCAATGCCCCACAATTTGACATCAGTCTTTGCCTGCAACATGAAATGCATGTATTACTGTTCCACAAAAGGCATGTAGCACTGGTCCTTTACTACTTACATCACACCAAAACACATCAGTCAATGCCTGCAACATGAAACTGGTATTACTGGTGCTGGTCCTTCACTATAATTTCACATCAGTCTTGGCCTGCAACATGAAATACATGTATTGCTGGTGCTGGGCACTTTATTGGGTATGCTTAGGTTGAAAGAAAGAGAAAAGAAAACAGAAGGGGGATCAAGGGTAAAGTTCACTGAAAATGTAGTTGACAACAATGCAAAACATAGTCTGCACATACCAATGTCTGAAACTGTAAACAAAACAAAAAAGCTATGAAAAAAGGTGACTGTTCAAAGTTGTTTTTCTTTTGTTTGTTGTTGTTGCAGGGTAAAGAAAGAGCTTGCAGGGTGAAGAAAGAGAGAGCTTGAAGTTTAATGTAAAAAAAAAAAGATGTTTTAAAAAGATCAGAAAGGGCTGATGGGGAGATCAGACAGGTAAAGCGTAATCAAACTGACCTTGACAGTAGCAGCTCTGGGAGTGCCGTAGATAAGAGCCAGCTCCCCAAAGCTGCCCCCTTCTCCAATGGTTGTGACATGGTCATTGTTCACATATACCTGCAATCATCATCATCATGTCTGTTCTCAGTGTCAGAGACAAAATACAGCACCAAAACCTCTGTTGCCTTAATGTTATCCTGCACCACTAGCTCACCCTGTACCAGGTTACACAAGTTTACAAAACCTGTTACGTCTTGGCCAACTGTAATAATAGCAACCCTGTGTTGTGTTTGTTTGTTTGTTTTTCACACAACACTCTCAGAGAGCTCATGATGATGCACCACCATACCAAGTTTGGTTACAAAAGGTTGAGCGGTTCAGAAGATTTGTTCTGGGCAAAGCACAGACAGACAAACACACTGATACAATGATTCCAGTATACCCACCCTAACTTTTGTTATGGCGAGTATAATAAGATACATGCTAGGGAAATGTAGTTTCAGTAACAGAGAACAAGAAGCAACAGAAGCCGTGCAAAGACACTGTGGACAACATCATCTGCGGGCCTACTTGCACTTCACGATCAGCCAAACAGCAAAGAAGTGGTGGCATTACTGCTTGTCTTCATGCAGACGCATTCTGGTGGTGATGGAAGCCATAATTAGGTTCAGTCTCCCACTCTTGGGGAGGTGGTGGTGGGGGAGGGGGTAGGGGGCACCCTTCTGTGATTTAGTTTGTGGGTAGGTCTCTGGAGGTAACTTGGCATTAAAACAAGTCAGGCAAAACCTGGGGTCTACTAGATTCTGCTGCACCATTTCCTGCCTCAAATGCAAGCCAACTGGAACATGGCATGCACAGACTGTAAAAGCATGGAAGCCTGTATTTTCTTCATGCCAAAGTGCTGTCCAATTGTAAGAAAACTGGGAGGCATTTGATTTACCTACAGATGGTGCTTTAAAACTGGTTGCAGGCCGGTTTCCACTGACAAGACAGATTTTCTGGTGGCTTGCAGGGACAATCTCTACAGAGGTACACAGAATATGACACTTGACTCTGTGTGTGTGTGTGTGTGTGTGTGTGTGTGTGTACATGCGTGTGTGCATGCATGTATGTGAGTGTGCATGCATGCATCCATGTGAGTGTGTGTGTGCGTGCGTGCGTGCGTGCGTGCGTGCGTGCGTGCATGCGTGTGTGTGCCTCCCTCTGTGTTGTGTGAGTAAAAATGAGAGAGTGAATAGCAAACTCAAACTTTATTACCAGCAATTCATCACCAACTCAGATAACTGTCAGTTTCAATGAAACTCACAAAAAAATAAAAACAAAAACAACAAAAGCATTAAGCTGATTCCGCTAATGCACTGAAATGAAATGACACTTCCTAATTTTTAAAAAAGTGATACTTCAAACTCTTGCCCTTAACAAAACTCACTAATTCAAAGAAGCCGCATCAAGTTCCAATAGCCCATATGTGATACTTAATTCCAACACACTGTTCCCAGTCCGCCCTTCCAATTACAGTCAGAGACTGTGTACACTGGCAAGGCATGCCCACAGGAAACACCAAGTCCACCGGGTGAAGGAAAGCCTATTACTGGGTTCCTCTCAGAAAGGGCGGGTGGGGGCCAGGTCTGTAGGGAAATCAAGTTTTTGGAGCTAGGCAGGTTTGGTCCATGCTGAGCCAGACTGATGGCTTCCATTCAGGTCCTGCGGCCAGGCAGTAATCTGGCGCTGACCTTCTCTGCACCATTTCCCTTCTGCTGAGGCTGTTTACAAGGTATGGGACTGGCTGCGGTGCACATAAAATTGAAATCTGCATGATTATTCATAACCTTCTGCCTGCAACGTCCTTCTCCCTGAATGGTATGACTCCGAAACAGTCCACAGATTACCATGCTGCAATAAATGCCTTACAAGCCACTTTTATTGTTCTGCCTCTATGTTATGTGTCAAATCTTTGGATGGTGTCTGATATTTTGCACAGTCTGTGACAGCATTGCATAAGAGATGTTAGACATATAAACAGAGGTATGCAGGTACATCATTTTTGTGTGTCAACTTCTTGAAACACACAAAATTTGTTCAATAAGTTTTTCGATGCATGAAAAATCATTCAGCTGTTAATGAGTATCAGGTCATTGAGTTGGGGGAAAGCTAAAATGCAATGTGCTGATGTAACATGTAACCTCCAGCATACACACAAAGAATGACGAAGCCCTTACCAGCTCACATTTGCTCACGCCAATGATGACGGAAATGAGCCCCTTATCAGCTCTCATTTCCTCACAATAGAGAAGCCAGAAATGAGGCCTGCTATATATACTGATGACAAT
Source organism: Alviniconcha marisindica (assembly GCA_018857735.1). Lineage (NCBI taxonomy): Eukaryota > Metazoa > Mollusca > Gastropoda > Provannidae > Alviniconcha > Alviniconcha marisindica. The sequence goes on along the minus strand of JABMCL010003745.1, from coordinate 277,900 downwards.
AATGAGCCCTTTATTAGCTTTCACTTGCTGACACCAATGATGACTGACGTGAGGCCTGCATCAGCTCTTTCATCTGGTCACATCAATGAAACCAAAACAGAGCCCCTTATAAACTCTCATCTGCTCACAAGGATGCAAAAAATGAGGCCCTTATCAGCTCTCATCTGCTCGCATCAATGAAGCCTAAAATGAGGCCTGTATCTGTTCACACCAAAGATGCAAAAAAAATGAAGCCCTCATCAGCTTTCATCTGCTGCATCAGCATGAAATGAGGCACTTATCAGCTCTCATCTGCTCACAGTAAAGATGCAAAAAATGAGGCCCTCATCAGCTCTCATCAGTTCACATCAATGAAGCCAGAAATGAGACCCTTATAGCATCTCTGATCCACTCACCCCAGTGTAGCCAGAATATGACCACTGGGGTTCCTGAAATAATTAAAACTTGACAACCACAAAGGTCACTCCAAGGTGAAGAAGTTGACGAACCTACAAAGATGCTGCCCTGTAGCCAATGCCACGATCCTCGAGGTCCTTGAATTCACAGTCCAGAGAAATCAAGCAATCACTCAAACTGCTCTGACCAGATAGTGAAATGATTAAACCCAAGATAAAAACAAAGACTGAATACTCTATTACCTAAGCACAAACACTGAAAACGAAGCACTGGGTGACTTACATCAACTTCCCCTTGGTCTATGACATAGAAGTTGTCTCCTTCGTCTCCCTGCTGGATGATGACCTCGCCAGCGTGTCGGTGCACAGGGAACATGGCATCGAAAATGTCGCTGCACAAAATAATAACAATGATGATGATGTGGGGCTTCATGTCCTCAGATGTTGGGTTGACATATTAGGGATAAACTGTAATGAAATAATAACAATAATAATTCATAGCTCACATAGACTGCAAACATTTCAAAAACAAAACTCCATGCATTAGTAGACACCATTCATGCACACATATACATGTGGACATCCTCATAATCTATGGTCACAGGAATGGTCTACCTAGGTTTGTAAAAGGTCTATCTTCAGCTGGGTTTTGAACTCAGAGTGGAGCGATTTCACACACTGCTAGGCAGCAAATTCCAGACAGAGGGAGCAATGAAACTGAATCTGCCTCACCAAAAGATTTCAAGTCACATTTCATAATTTTCAAAAGCTTCTCGCTTGAAGATTGGAAGGTACATGATGCCTGACACGTGCAGAGTGAAGCTGAAAAATAAGAGGGGAGCGCACTGTCAAAGTGATGGTACACAAACGTTTTTATCTTCTACTCGCAGTGGAATTTTACAATATGAGAGAAAGGCACAAAACCTCACTCAGAACAAGGTTTGTCACCTAAAGCAGCAAAACACCCTCTGTTGTGTGCCTAGATATTGCAAGTCAGTGTTACTGTCAGCATGCATGCCCACTTTCTTTGCACTTGGTCTGGTTATTAGTAATAGTACAGCAACCAAGTTTGTTTGCAACGAGATTCATGGTGCAGAAAAAATAGGACTGACAAACATTCAATGAGGATTAAAATCTTCATTGTGGCCTTGACCTTGAAAATCCAGTCTTTTTACAAGACACTATAACATATAATGATGTACCATCAAACTAAGTGTTGATGCCAAATGATAAGCAGTTCAGAAGATATTGCAGAAACGGTCATACTTTTGATTATATGATCCCTACCTGTGACCTTGACCTAGAAGACAGAAAAGCAATCTTCCCATATGAACATGTGGCTCATCATACTAAGTTTGGTACCCCCCCCCCAAAAAAAAAGGGTGGGGTTGGGGGGGGTCAACAGTTCCGAAAATTTCATCTAGACAAACAATAATTCAAATGTTTAACCTTCACTGTGACCTTGACACTGAACATAGTAATCCAATTTTTCCCCAAGGTTGATGATGATCTACCATTAAGCTGTGTTTGGTTACCAAAAGAGCAGTAGTTCAAAAGACATAAGAGAAACAGTCATATTTAGATTATAAAAAATTATGAGCCCTCACTGTAGCTTTCGCATTAAAAATAGCAACCCAATTTTTGCACATGACTCTCCAGCTTATGATGATGCATGGCAATAACAAGCTTTGTTACAAAAGGCTTTGTGGTTCAGAAGATATCACCCAGACTAACAACACTGGACATTTTGAAACATCATTGTTACCTTGACTTTGACCACAGCAATCTAATATTTTTACTGGGCACTTCGGCTTATGATGACCTATCATCAAACTAAGTTTGGTTCCAAAAGAATCAATACTTCAGAAGAGGTAGAAAGAGAAAGCAAAAGTGGGTATGCAAAAGAACAAGCAAGTAAAACACAACAGAAAAGGTGAAAGCCATTGCCAAGACCAGAGATTAAGAAAAAGAGAAAGAAAAAATAAATAATTAATGTTCACTCAGCTCCAACAGATTAAAACAAAAGTGGCTAAAAATGAATGCTTTTTCACATGACAAGCCACAACCATCTGCACATTTCAGCAAATCTTGCCTTTTACAAGCAACAGAGAAAGACACAGATATTCTCCAAGAGAATGATTCAAAAAAGAAAGGAAAAAAGTGAAAGCATGAAGATAAGATGCTTCACTTTGTCTTCTTTTTGTCCTTTTCATATAGAATATACACATGTATATTATACAGGCAATGGAACCCTATGAACAACTTCCCAAAGATGTCATTCTGTTCAAAATAAAGTGAGATCCAAACAAAAAAACTGTGAAAATGAAAATGTACGTATCTGGTGCATTTTCATTTTTAACCATTTAACTGCTGTTTAAGTGTTATTTTGTCACTTGAAAACAGGGCTTACCACAAAAATGTGCATGTTTTGTATTGCCATATGATATTAATTTCTTTTGAACCTTTTATGTGTTTGGATCTTGTTTCAGAATGCTAGTATACATCCTTGTTTCAGGTTGTTGTTGATTTTGTTTGTTTTGTTGTGTGTGTGAGTTTTGTTGTTGTTGTTGCTGTTTGGGGTTGTTGTTGTTTTGTGTGTGTGTGTGTGTGTGGTGTGTGTGTGTGTGTGTGTGTGTGTGTGTGTGTGTGTGTGTGTGTTTGTTGTTGTTCATGTGGTGGTGGTGTTGGTGGTTTTCAAGAAAAGTGGTTTTATTTTTTTCAAATGCCTGCTGTACCCCAAACATTGCTAGTTCTCAAATGGTACAAATTTTAGAGCTTGTTCGGCAGCTGCTTCATTTTAAGGGGTTCCACTACAAAGAGTAAAGGAAACACAAATGTTGTCAAGTCTGCATTCACTACCGTTGCCCATGGTAACCAAAAATGTGGCAAATTACGGGCCATTCCCATCCAAACCCCCCCCCAATATTCCCCTCCACTACCACCCTACTGGCTTTTCTCACCCCCTCTTCTTCATTGATCACCAGGAAAGGAGTGTCTGGGGAGACTTGAGAGGAGACCCCCCAACAGAATCTGTTCCACTTTCACTGTACACTAGCAGATAAGAGCCCCATCGCGGGGAAGTGGGCAAGAACAAAGATCTCGTCATATGGGAAATGGAGATTTGCTACGCCCGCCGCAACCCAAGATCCTCATTAGTGCTGGAGCAGCCTTAATCACCACCCAGCCCTCACAGCCTCCACGGAGAAGACAGGGTCTTACACGACTTTAAGCTTGAGTTCCAAAAGGAACGAATTCTTAGTGGTGGACAGCCATTTTGTGACCTTTCTTAGTGGTGGACAGCCATTTTGTGACCTTTCTTAGTGGTGGACAGCCATTTTGTGACCATCGCCAAACTTTTGAAAGTTTTGGCCCATTTCAGAAATTCCTTTTTCCTAAAGGTTCCTCTAAGTTTGATTAGTAACAGTAATCTCAATGAGGGCCAGCCACCTTGTAAAATCAGTTTGTCTTCAAGATGACGCTTTCTCCTGATCAGACTAGGAGTGGTTCCACAAGCATGCCACAGCAAAACGGGTTTAGGGTAGTTTAGCAAGATCATCTCCCTCACCCTCACTGCTCCAATTTCTGCACACTCACTTTCTTTGTGCTTCATTATAATTTTATATATATGTATCACCAAAGCACACAGAAAGTAGGTTGCCAAAGAAAATATATACATACTAAGTCCAGCTGCAAATAGTTCAGCTGTTCAAAAGGTGTCAGGTGCAAAAAACATGCAATCTCTCTGTCTCTCTGAGATGCAAAAAAAATGTAATGATCTCTCTCTCTCTCTCTCTCTCTCTCTCTCTCTCTCTCTCTCTCTCTCTCTCTCTCTCTCAGTTCATGTGCTTCATGTGTAAATTTTCATGTATAAAATTTCAGTCACTCATTCATGCTTCATATATATATATATATATTTTATATATATTTATATAATATATATAAAATATATATAAGTGATGCCTTGTAATTTGCTTACTCATCAGTAGCTTAGCAAGGACTAGTTAACTACAATCCTTGTCAAATAAAGTTTTTGAGTTCAAATTCCCCACCAACACACAATCACAACACACACACACACACACACACACACCACACACACACACACACACACACACACACACACACACGTGCGTACGCACGCACGCACGCACACACACACAAACACTCATTTATTGTAAACACTGAAGCTCCTGGTGCTACACAAACACACAAAACTCTGGCGGCGAAAGGTTCAAAAGTTCACATCACAAGTTGCGAAAACAAAAACAAAAACTGCCACAATCGGTGGATCGGACCCATCACTGTGACCGCGGCCTAAAAGATGGCAGCAGTCCAAACCTTTCTGCACCACACTCCCACTGGTAATCGGACACCACACCAAAGCTGGTTGCCAAAGTTTCAGGGGTACCTCCCGACAACAGGTGGGAAGACAAACACACGGTTGGAGGTGATTCAAACATTCCCCTTCCCTTTCGAAAAGAAAGAAAGAAAGAAAGGTAGGGGTGGGGTGGGTGGATGGAGAGAAAAAATCGTAACTCTCTGGGAAGGGGGTGAAAAAAAGACACAGACACGCAGAGAGGCGCGACTCTGTGTGTGCGTGCGTGGTGTGTGCGTGTGTGTGTGAGAGAGAGAAAGAGAGAAAGGGGGTGGGGGGGGGGGGCGACAAGACACAGGCAGAGACAAAGGCAGAGAAGACACACGCACAAGCTGCAGACCAAAAAAAAAAAAAAAAGGAGATGGAGGAGGTATGGGGTGCAGACAGACGGACAACATAAGTGCTAAAACGCTTTTTGCTTAACCTTTCGTAAATACGTTTAACAAAACGGAGGGGGGGGGGGAAAAGAAGGGGGAAAAAGCACCCAAATTTCCATTTTAACTTCGGCCTTAACTGGCAATTTTCCTATCTTCCCTTCAGACTGATCGGCTGCTTTAATCTCGATAAAAGGTTTTCCAGACGGCCTGTAAATGAATGAATTAAAACTTATATACGGCGCATAACAACTTCCGCACAAAAACTTGCGTGTTCACAGTGCCAGATGCAGAAATACGTGTAGGTTCTCACAAGCTATAACTACCAAAGACATTCATACCAATAAGGTACACAACAACAAACCACCCCTACCCAAGAAAGTACAACTATACATAGTAGTTGGGGGGTGGGGGGGGGGGTGAGAGAGAGAGAGAGAGACACACACACACACACACACACACACACACACACACACACACACACACACACACACACACACACACACAAAGACAGAGAGACACACAGAGAGATGGGGGGGAAATACACAGTAGTTATGGAACTGTACAGCATTACATACATATACGTGCGCGCAAGCGCACACCACACAAAACTGCACCGGCACCATCATCACATCGACTACCCTGCATAGAGGAAACTGTGGACGTTTTCAAAGAAGCCCTAAAAGACTGAATAGAGTCCCTGCCCTCCCTGATGACCTCGGGGAGGGAGCGATAGAGCTGAAGGCTCTTTGGCCCTATCGCTTCGTCTTAAGTTAGAGTTAAAAGCCCTGGGCCCGGGAACATCAAGGAGAGATCTAGATGCTGACCTGAGAAGGCGAGAAGGGGTGTGTCTATGGCAAAATTCAGTGTTAGAGAGGTAGAGACGGGTATAGTCTTGAACTGACTGGCAGTATGCTGCGGTGTCTCACCCGATATTATGACTCCATCACAATACACATAATGTCCACAAAAGCCTGTTAAAGACAATTTTGGAAAATTCCAAGTTTCGAAGGTGTGTGCACATCTTGTGAAACCGAGTTAAGTTTTGTCATTATGCAACTCTGCTAGTCTAAGCCGTCAGACTCTCACCCAAAACCCTGCCTGTGGGACTTAGTGACTGACACTTAGTGCACACAACCCCAAAGCAAATGGTACCATTAAGAATTCCAACAGAAAATTTCAACAACAGTACAACCACATTTTTACTGAGTCTGACTGAAACCACGTACAGGTCAAACTATTGTGACGGTCGGACCATGGTTGCAGTTATGTTTGGTTGTACTTTTAGTGTGTGCGTGCGTGCGTGCGTGCGTGGTGGTTGCGTCCGTGCGTCCGTCCGTCCGCCCGTGTGTGCGTGAAAAGAAGGAAAGTTTGAGCTGAGAGTTGTCATAACCTCGGTGACATTTTCTTGGTGCCGCAACATCCGCCGGTCACCAGACTTCGCCAGACGCCAGAGGGCACTCGTGACGCCAGCTCACAGAGGGGGCTGGCTGGTAATTTAACGACCTGCACGCACTTGCAAGCTGTCGACTCCCGCCCAGGGAGGCTTGGGTCCATTCTAACAGGTCTCGGAAAGGGACTAGAGTGCTCGAACGCGACCATTCCAATCTTTCATCCTAAAATACGTGGCTGGGATCTTCGCTGAAGTTTCACGTCTTGCTTGCTGTGATTTTATGCTTCATCTCGTTGGAGGCTAAGAGGAAGAAGAAAAAAGAGAAAAGAAGAGGAAAAACACGAAAAAAACACACACACAAAAAAAACGCATGCACGCACACGCAGTCTCTCTCTCTCTCTCTCTCTCTCTCTCTCTCTCTCTCTCTCTCTCCTCTTCACACACACACACACACACACACACACACACACACACACACACACACAACACACAAAACACGAACGATGGAATCGAAGTTGAACTGTAAACAAGAAGACCGCAGACCGAAAGGAATAATAAAGGGCACATGCACGCACACACGCCACACACACACACACACACACACACACACACACACCACACACACACACACACGCCATGTTTCCCCGTCTCTCTCTCTCTCTCTCTCTCTCTCTCTCTCTCTCTCTCTCTCTCTCTCTCTCTCTCTCTGTATGGATGACAGAAGGTACCCCAGAAAAGCTTATAATATGTTATTAAATCTTCAAAGACAGAACTATACTACATGGGCTTGCAAAGTTCGAAATGTTTTATACAAATTTGGCTTTGGTGTGGTTTGGGAAATGCAAGGTGTTGGTAATGTAAACTTGTTCATTAACGAGTTTAAGTTGAGGCTTATAGATTGCTTTAATCTATGCTGCTCTGGGTTCACACGATTTTTATAACGTACACTCTAATTTCAATCAGTCATTAGTACTCAGTCATTATCTTCGAACTCTTAACAACATAAGCGTGCGGAGAGTATTTGCTAGATTCAGAATTGGAATGTCTGCATTAAAATGTCATTACCTACAGTATAGATCCTTTGCTCGGACAGGATATAAATTGTCCATTCTGTAATACGCCAGAAACAGAAGTACATTTTTTATTAGTATGTCCAAAGTATACAGCCTTGAGGGATGAACTTATTCCACCAAAGTACCATAGACAACCATCCATGTTTAAATTTTCCTTATTATTAGCTAGCACGAACGCACCCACCATAGAGAAATTATCCACCTTCGTTTTTAAAGCTTTAAGCACTAGAAAACTGAGTTTAAGTCCGTCATTGGATCCATGAGAATTGAATTGCCTGAATGTTCACTCCTGTTGTAATGGGCCGGAGGCCTAACAATAAAATAATTTGTCTTGTCTTGTCTTGTCTTTTTGTCTTGTCTTGTCTTTTCTCTCTCCTCTCTCTCTCTCTCTCTCTCTCTCTCTCTCTCTCTCTCTCTCTCTCCCCCCCCCCCCACACACACACACACGCAAAACACACACACACACACACACACACACACACACACACACACACACACACACACACACACACACACACACACACACAAAACACGAACGATGGAATCGAAGTTGAACTGTAAACAAGAAGACCGCAGACCGAAAGGAATAATAAAGAGCACATGCACGCACACACGAACACACACACACACACACACACACACACACACACACACACACACACACACACACACACACACACACACGCCATGTTTCCCCGTTTCCCTACTTGCACCTTCCCGTCTGGCTTGAACGACTGGGGGTTGTCGGTGCATTCAACACCTTGATACAATATATCAGGTCATAATCGAAAGTCGACATCGCCATCCTTCCTCGGACACGTCACACAGCCAGTAAATCGACTTCCTGTTCCAGTGCACACAATTCATCTTCTCGATCACCGCTACACTGAGAGTCCAATCTGCAAGATGACTGTGGCCATCTTCTCCAGTTCCTCCTTGCTGCCGTCGATAGAGTTGGGTGTGTAGCCGGACTGCTGTTGGCCACACGCTAATTTTTGCCTTGCTGCCTGCAGAGGCGAGCATTTCTGCAGTATATGTTCAGCCCAATGCACAGAATAAGTATGCTGTCACATTACAGTAGACTGTTCTCGGTACAGAGTCACGATAGGTACCGCAGCTGAGTCGGTGCAGTCCTTGTTCCACAGCATGGCTCGCCGGATTCAATTGTGGTGCCGGCAGCTCGCTGTGGAATGTCGCTCTGTCATTGCAGACAGCTGTCCGGTGAGGTAACTCCGAGACAGGAAATGAACGCAACTTCCTTCCCCCACAGTCACATTCAGGATTGTTTTTACCTGATCGGAAAACGCTGTCAATGTTTAATACCTACAGTCAGTTCAATTTGCTTTCCGGGGTGAGCGAACAGATCATTTCCTCCCACCTTCCAAAACACAAGGGATTTAGAACTCGAAATAATTATGCCCGCAACCCATAGAATAAGCCAAAAGCAAGCAGACCGCCGAATAAACATAACTGCGGTTATAAACGCCGTTGGCTATAATCAAACTGCCTCCCCCCCCCCCCCCCCCTCCCCCCCCCCAGTTCGGCCCCCTGCACAAAATGATCATGATTTTTTGCAGTCGTTCTGACTTAAATAATCTGGTACCTTCAGAACTCTTCTTTGATAACCATGTGTTTAATGACACTGCTTTTTTGGGGGGTGGGGGGTGGGGGGGCGGGTCGGGGGGGGGGGGATTTTTTTTTTTTTTTTTTTTTTTTCTTCTTCTTCTTCTTCGGCATCGATGCACAAATCAGCGGAAGCACAAAGACAGAAAACAGAGAAGACATACGAAGGAGAGAGATATAGAAAACAGAGAAGACATACGAAGGAAAGTGAAATAGAAAACAGAGAAGACATACGAAGGAGGGAGATATAGAAAACAGAGAAGACATACGAAGGAGAGAGAAATAGAAGACAGGGAAGACATACAAGTACAAAGGAGAGAGATATAGAACACAGAGAATACATACGAAGGAGAGAGATATAGAAAACAGAGAACACAGAGGGCGGGAGGGCGGGTGGGAGAGCGAGCGAGAGTGAGAGGTCATGCCCGCAGTTTGACATCGAACGCGATTAAACAGTCAACACTGAAGTCTATGCTGGTAATCGCATATTTCGTATTCCAAACAGACGCGCCTTTTCTTTTATTGGTCTTTCTGCGTGGAACAATCTCCCTTTCTCTGCCCGACATGCTCAAACTTTGTCTGCCTTCACGTCACAGCTCCAGACACCTTTTCTCCGTCTCTTTTCTCTAACACCTCCAGCTGTCTCCAGCCAGCCTCAAGTAAACGCGAGTGCATGTGTGCGTACGTGCGTGCGTGCGTACGTGCGTGTGGTGTGGTGTGGTGTGGTGTGGTGTGGTGTGGTGTGGTGTGGTGTGGTGGTGTGTGTGGTGTGTGTCTGTGGGGTGTGTGTGTGTGTGTGTGTGTGTGTGTGTGTGTGTGTGTGTGTGTGTGTGGTGTGGTGCGTGTGAGTGTGTGTCTGTGGGGGGTGTGTGTGTGTGTGTGTGTGTGTGTGTGTGTGTGTGTGTGGTGTGTGTTGTGTGTGTGTGTGTGCGTGCGCATGTGTGTGTGTGTATATATTGGAAGGGGGCCGATGTTTGATGACAAATTTGTGTATCATAATATTATAGTGTGTTGATGTTTTTCTTTTTACTCGAGTATAAAATGTACGTGCCAAGGGCTCATTTGAGAAAGGGCGTTCTAAGACCGCTACTACTACTACTACTACTACTACTACTACTACTACTACTACTATTAAAGGGAACCCCAAGCAAAGAAGTACCACAGGCCCTAGCTACTGACAGAAATGGAATCACCTTCTTTCTTTCTTTTTTTAACTCACTTCTTCTTTCTTTTTTTCTTCTTTCTTTTTTTTCACTCGAAGCGAGGTCTAGCTGACCTTTCAAGGTCGCAAAAACAAGGCCGTGAGCGCTGCCATTTTGTATCCGGCAGCCTGTGACATCATCAACATGACTGGGCACTTGTGACAGACATGTGTACATTACGTCACAAGCCGACCCTTTTCTGCTTTTCACTGGTAAAGAGCGAACCGGAAGGGTTGCGCACTCAGCTCCAACTGGAAGCAAAAGAGGTCTTTGCGTAGCATAAGCATCGACAGAACAACCACACAAAGCCTGCAAGAAAACACCCGCACACTTTCTACGTTCTCAAGCCAACCTGCGTCTTCAGCCTGGGGCTCCCTTTAAAACTCAGGAAAGCACCCTGAGCCACTGAAGAGCCAGCCACGGAAGACACTGGCAGAGTGACCTACCTCCTCTCGTTGTCATCCAGGTGGGAGAAGAGGACGTTCTTGGAGATGGCTTTCGACAAGGAGGCCATCGTCTTGTAGTCTTTCGGCACAACCTGCACAGCGGACAAAGAAAGCATTGTTTACAAAGGCAGGCTGCAGTACCCATTTTTGGGGAGTGTCCGAAAAAAGACTGACCCCATAGTTATTTAGTTAGTTCTTGGATCTCAACGTCCCGTCAACCGCACTGGGTCACCTCAGGATGAACAAATACTATCTTAAAACACACATTTAAGAACAACATCTGGACGAACAAAGGTCTTCAAATTACAAGCAAAAGAAAGTATCTAACACAACACTGTCCAAATATATACAGTCTGATTTGTTTTACAACTGGTGAAAGACGTTTTTCGAAAAACATAGGGATCAAACATAAGTCTCAACAAGCTTTGAGAACAGTCATTACAATACACGGACCAAGATGTGGGTGTCGTTCACTGACACCTATTTTTCCTTGCTTTTTCAAAACAGAAATAAGCATGCAGTCAAACCAGATTTTCTGCTTAAACTGTTGCCGGGTGAATCACAAATTGTACATGAAATATTTCGCAAAAAAAAAACAATGGCTCAGCAACAAAACGAAGCAAACAATCGGGATTAACTATATCAAAATAAATTTACCTCAAAACTAGAAGCCATCGTAATATCCAAGTTATAGATTTCTTTTCCTTCGGCACGGTCGAACTGCTCTGTCAACACCTTCGACTTTCGTGCGAGCAAAAATTGCCGCAGCAATTCAATTGCCAGGAAGCGAACTCAAAAGCCGCACTTGGCAACAAAATTGTTAAGTCAATCTCGGGAGGTCCCTTCTTCCTGAAGAGCCTTTTATAGTGGCGGCAAGCCACAATGGCACCGTGAATCTGTTAATATTCAGCAGGCAAGGCCGAAGAGCCTGCAGGACTGCCGTTGAGGTCTGAGCGCCCAGGGTGACACGCCCAGCCCCACGACGTCCACGCGAAGTCAGTCACGTCCTCTGTACGTCATGCGTCCCCGTCGATTAACATCGTGCAGTTACCGGCAAGTCCAGGGGCGTCCTGACAGGCTTTTGTGCTAAGTAGCTTGAGGCCTGCAACCCCCCCCCCCCCCCCCCCCCCCCCCCCCCCCCACCCGGTTCAGCTGCTTGCAGTCATGCATCATTGTGGGCAAGCTCCTACGGCGTCCTGGTGGGCTTTTGTACCCAGTAGCTGGTGGCCTCCACCCCACCCCTCTCGCTCTTCTGTTCTCTCCCATCCCATCCCTTCCTTTCTCTTCCCCTTTCCTCCTTCATCCGTCCCCTCGGTGGGGTACCGGGGACACAGAAAACAAGGTCCACTGTTGAAAATCCTGAGTTCTCATGATTCTCTCTTTACTACCTGAGGCAGGTATATCAAAAGGCTTTCCATGCTTCACTTATTGCCAGAAGTTCTACTTTTTAATTCGTTTCTTCCCAGTAAAGTCATCTTCACTGTGTGTGTGTGTGTGTGTGTGTGTGTGTGTGTGTGTGTGTGTGTGTGTGTGTGTGAGTGTGTGTGTGCGCGCGCGTGCGTGCGAGTGTGCCTGCGAGTGGTGTGTGGTGTGTGTGTGTGTGTGTGTGTGTGTGTGTGTGTGTGTGTGTGTGAGGAGAGGAGGAGAGAGAGAGAGAGAGGAGAGAGAGAGAGAGAGAGAGAGAGAGAGAGAGAGAGAGAGACAGACAGACAGACAGACAGACAGACAGACAGACAGACAGACAGACAGACAGACAGACAGACAGAGACACAGAGACAGAGAGAGAGAGACAGACAGACAGACAGAGACAGAGACAGAGAGAGAGACAGATACAGAGACACAGAGACAGAAACAGAAAATGAATGTATGTTTGTGCGTGCGAGCGTGTGTGTGTGTGTGTGTGTGTGTGTGTGTGTGTGTGTGTGTGTGTGTGTGTGTGTGTGTGTGTGTGTGTGTTCCCCAAACCTTCGTTCAACACAAAGTGGCGCGTCAAGAACAGTGACTCAGGCCTTTACGTGT